>VZRR01000801.1:2425-12943 GCA_013398015.1 Oreocharis arfaki | reverse complement strand
CCCCATCTCCATCCCCATCCTCACCCTTCTTGGCTCTGAACGATCCTGAGGCAGAGTGACACCAAGGTTGGGCACCCTCATCTCCATCCTCCCCCTTCCTCACCTTTTCCTCTTTAAATAACCCTGGGACAGGATGGCATTTTTCCCTTGGTGTCACCAAGGTTGGGCACCTCCATCTCCGTCCTCACCATTCCTGGCTCTGAACAATCCTGGGACACATCCATGGGGTGGGGCCCCTCCAGACCCCCTTCCCCATGTCCCACGCCCACCCCGTGTCCCACAGCTCTACCTCGGCAGCTCACGGGAGGCGGGTGAAGCCCGGGACGAGGTTCCCACGCAGAACGGGGATGGACTCCAGCAGGTACCCCATGACCCAACCACCATCCATGGTGGGCCGTGTCCCGTCATTCCCATATCCCAGCAGCTCCCCCATTCCCGTATCCCTGTAGGTCACCGCCGGCAGCTCCGACGCCATCGCTGTCCACGCCCTCAGCGTGCTCACGGCCATCATGAGCAACTCGCCCTCAGCCAAGGTGGGCAGGGGACCTCCCTTTGGGGAGGACACCCCAGAACCGGAGGGATTTGGGTATTCTCATCCGGGTTGAGGTGGCTCAGCCCGTGGTGGGGCTCGGCCGGGACCCCACTGTCCCCGTGCTTCCAGGAGGTGTTCAAGGAGCGCATCGGCTACGCCCACCTCTACGAGGTGCTGAGGAGCCAGGGCCAGCCCACCCAGCGCCTGCTGCAGGAGCTCCTCAACATGGTGAGCATTCCCGCTTTTCCTGACTCCGGGCAAAGCCCTCAGCACCGGGGGGGCTCCTGTGGATCTCAGCCCGCATTCCGAGCCCCCTCATCCTCTCCCCTCTGCTGGTTTCTCAGCAGCTTCTTCCCGAGGGGTCCTGGGGTCATCTTTCGCTTGGGTTTGGGAGTTTTGATTCCTTTTGGATGTGGAGCTGCTCACTCCGGTACTTCTGGACACAGGAGGGTCTCTGAGGTGCTTCGTGCATGAGGGTCTCCGAGATCCTTGGTTCGTGGAGGCCTCCAAGACACTTAATGCACAGGAGTCTCCAAGATCCTGGATGCACAAGAATCTTCAGAATTCTTGGTGCATGAAGCTCTCCAAGATCCTTGATTCACGGAGGTCTCCAAGATTCTTGATGCTTGGGGTCTCCAAATTTCTGGATGCACAGTACCTCCAAAACTATTAATGCATGGGAGTCTCCAAGATCCTTGATCCAGGAGGGTCTCCAGGATCCCTGATGCATGGAAGTACCTAAGATCCTTGATGCATGGAGTCTCCAGAATGGCTCATGCACAGGATCTCCAAAAGTATGGATGCATGAGGGTCTCTGCCGTGCTTGATGCACGAGGGTCTCCAAGATCTTTGATCCATGAGGGTCTCCAAGACCCTTGATGTCTGGGGTCTCCAAATTCCGGATGCGTGGGAGTCTCCAAGATCCTGGATGCACAAGGGTCTCTGTTGCCAGCGCAGGGTGGTCTGGGGTGGATCCATCCCTCTCCACGGCACTGGAGCTGCACCAACCCCCCTCTTGTGTCCCTGCAGGCGGTGGAAGGTGACCACAGCTCCTTCCCGGTGCATCCCATCCGCAACGAGCAGCCCCTGCTGATGCTGCTGGCCTGGCTGCCGGCTCTGGAATGCCGGGATCTCCAGGTGTTCCTGTCGGCGCGGCTGCGGCGGCTCTGCGAGGCCTCGCTGCCCAGCCGCCTCACCTGCGTCAAGGCGGGCATGGTGGGCTCCCTGCTGGGCGCCCTGGCCACCGAGCCGGCGCTTCCCGGTGCCTGCTCCCAGAACCTGCTGGAGCTGCTGCGCTCCTTGGGCAGCCTCTCCATCCGGCCCGGGGAGCTGCGGCAGCTCCTGCGGCTGCTGCGGCGCGAGCGGGGCCGGGGGCCGCATCCCTACGTGGCTCCGGTCATCCGGGCGCTGTCCGGCATGGCCAGGGGCGAGGGGCCCCCGCGGGCGCTGCAGAGCTTCGACCTGAGCCCCGGCATGGCCGGCATCATGGTGCCCACCATCCAGAAGTGGCCCGGCGGCGCCTTCGCCTTCCACGCCTGG
Organism: Oreocharis arfaki; assembly: GCA_013398015.1. Taxonomy (NCBI): domain Eukaryota; kingdom Metazoa; phylum Chordata; class Aves; order Passeriformes; family Paramythiidae; genus Oreocharis; species Oreocharis arfaki. The sequence goes on along the minus strand of VZRR01000801.1, from coordinate 10,872 downwards.
CTGTGCCTCAGCGAGGAGGAGCCGGAGCCACCGGCGAGGCCGAAGAGGAGGCAGCTCTACAGGTGATGCCCGCCGGAGAGGGCGGGGTGAGGGTGAGCAAGGGCAGCACCGCCATGCCCACCGTGGTTTCCTCCGTGGTTTTCCCCACCAGCTTCTTCACGGCGGGCGGGACGGGCTTCGAGGCGTTCTTCACCGCGGGCGGCGTGCTGGTGGTGGCCGTGTGCACCAAGAAGGACTACATGACCGTGGCGCTGCCGGAGTTTGCCTTCAACGACTCGGCTTGGGTGAGGATCATCCTGCATCCCCATCCCTGTCCCCATCAGGGACACCACGATGCCATAGTGTCCCTCTCTGTCCCCCCAGCACTGCGTGGATGTTGTCCACGTCGCCGGCCGCCGGCCCTTCGGCCAGAACGTCGTCAGCATCTACGCCGACGGACACCTGCGGAAAACGGCGCAGCTCCGCTTCCCGTCCCTCCACGAGGTGGGGGATCCTCCCACTGCCCACCCAGAGCCCTCCCCGTGGCCTCAGTGGGGACTGAGTGTGATCCCTTCTCCCTCCCAGTCCTTCACCTCCTGCTGCATCGGCTCCGCGGGCCACCGGACCACCACGACGGCCACCACCGCTGCTGGTCACCCACCGGCATCCCACGGGCCGGAGCTGGTCTTCCCCCCACACCCCGTGCTCGGACGCTCCCAGTCTGTCCCCGCCACCCTCGGCCCCCACTCTTGGACCCCCACCCAGCTGCCCACGGAAGGGGTGGTGGCCACCACGGCGGCCGGAAGCCAGGACACGGAGTGGGGCAGCCCCACCTCGCTGGAGGGTCACCTGGGCTCCGTGGCCATCTTCTGTGAGGCTCTGCAGCAAGCCCAGGTCAAGGCTCTCTTCTGTGCAGGTACATCAGGGTGGGGCATAGAGGATGTCCCCGGGGTGCTGGTGGTGACCGGGGTCTCCTCCACCATGTCCCAGCTCACCCCAGTCCTCTCCCCCAGGACCAAACGTCACATCCCCGTTCACAGCGGAAGGTGACTTGGTGGAGCTCAGCAGCAAACTCCTGCTGTACTACACCCCCCAGGTGAGAAGAGCCACCCCCCTGGGGACAGGGACGTTGCTGGTGGGCCTTCTGCCACCAGGGACACCTCCAGGATCGTTGAGATGCTCCCATGGTGTTCTCTTCCAGGCCTGCAGGAACAACATCTGCCTGGACCTCTCTCCCAGCCACAGCTTGGACGGGAGGCTGACGGGGCACAAAGTGGTCAACTGGGACATCAAGGTAGGCTGGGCACAGGGTGACCCATCCACCCCATGGCCTGGAGGCAGGGGGGTCCCTCCTGGGGTGCAATCCCAGGGCAGGACCCCCACGGATTCCCCGGACCCTGCAGACACTCTGCCTGTGGTATCGGGTCCACCATGACCCATCTGTCCCATAGATCCCCAGCGTCCAGGGTGGGCCCCGTGGGTGGTGCAGGGGAACAGGTGACATTTGGGGACCCCAGGTGCCATGGACTTCCTCCTCCATGCTGCTGTCACCACCCAGCAGAGCCTCTCCCTTCCCTCCCCCAGGACGTGGTCAACTGCGTGGGTGGGATGGGGGTGCTCCTGCCCCTGCTCGAGCAGGTGGTGTCCAAGACAGAGGAGCCCGAGGGTGAGCAGGAGAGCAACGACCTGGTGGGGCCAGAGCTGACGTCCTCCAGGAACGCCCAGGGCCTGCTCATCCCACTGGGAAAGTCCTCAGGTGAGGAGTTCAGAGGACGTGGAGCGGGAGCTGTCCTGCTCGGGTGGCTGGAGGTGACCATGGAGGTGCTCCTGGACCTGGCAGGTGTCCACCACGGGCAGGATGGGTCGTCTTGCCTGAGGCTCCAGGAGTTACGGGGTAGTGGAGGAGCCACTTGGGGTGCTGTTATGACCCAGTTAGTCACAAGCAGTTCTGGGAAGGTGAGGGTGGCTCCAGGAACCTTTGGCACGGGTGGAACGCGCTCCCTCCCGATATCCCGCTGCTCATTCCCAAGCTCGGAGCAGCAGAGGCTTCCGTCTCCTTAAATCTGGAGGAAACAGGAGAACAGGGTGGAAAGTTTGGAGAGACAACTGGGTGGGATCTCCAGCAAGGGGTTTGGCTGGGCCCAGGGCTCACAGGTCGCGGTGCCCTGCAGAGAGCAGGCTGGAGAGGAACAGCGTGGCCGCCTTCCTGCTGCTGGTGAAGAACTTCCTGCGGAACCACGCCGTGAACCAGGAGAGCCTGGTGCAGTGCCACGGGCCGGCCATCATCGGCGCGCTGCTGCACAAGGTGCGGGAGGCTCCCAAAAACCCCGTCCCGCGGTCCTCGCCGTTCCCGAGGGGCTGGAAGTGTCCCCTGTCGCCCTTGGCAGGTCCCCGGCGCGCTGCTGGACATGAGCACCTTGGTGGCCTCGCAGATCCTCATGGAGCAGGTGGCTTCCGAGGGCAGCGGGCTCCTGCTGCACCTCCTCTACCAGCACCTCCTCTTCGACTTCCGCATCTGGAGCAACAGCGACTTCGCCGTGCGCTTAGGTGGGACCTGGGAAGGGCTGGGAGCGTCCATCCCGCCCGGCCTGCGTGGGATCCTCACACCTTCTCCCTGCAGGTCACATCCAGTACCTGGCCAGCGTGGTCAAGGACCACAAGCAGCGCATCCGCAAGAAGTACGGGGTGCAGTTCGTCCTGGACTCCATCCGGACCTACTACGGGTGAGCTGCCACGTGTGGCCGGCATCCTGGAATGCTGGCGTGGTGGGATTGGTTGTGCTGCACCCCTGGGAGCTGTGGTTTGCATAGACACCATTTTCCTGGGATAATATCCCTCCTTCCAGTGTGGGAGCGTTGTGGTGTGAGCAGGACCTTCCATGTCCCATCCCTGAGCCCGTGCCCAGCTCCAAAATCCACTCCCAGCAGCCACCAAGAGCGTGGTGGCTTCTGCAACGAGCTGACCCGAGCCCCCGTGCGACCTGTGTGGGGTGGACGTGTCCCAGTGGGGCAGAAGATCCCTGGCTGTCCACACCAGGCTCCCTGGAGCTCCTCAGGCTTTGTGTTGGGATTTGGGACGATGCCAGCGATGGGTGACAAGGGACACGTGCCCGTGCCTGTCTGTCCGTCAGCACCTCCAGGGAGAAGACCACGGCCACCGACGACATCAAGACGATGCAGACCTCCCTCTTCAGCCTGGTGAAGGATTTCTTCTGCAGGAGCTTCTCCGGGGAGGAGATGCAGAGCTTGCTGAACTACCTGGCTGGGGCACAGGACGAGCAGCAGGTGTGTCACCCTAAGGTCTCCACACCCCTCAGCGAGCCATGGGCTGGGGAGAAGCCGCTGAGGTCCTGGTGGGACCCTCGGAGGGCAGTGGACAACCAGCCCCATGTCTTGCAGGTCTGTGGGGCGCTGGAGGTGATCCACAGCCTGCTGAAGGGCTCCCCAGCCCAGGAGCAGCTCTTCGCCTGCCTCTTCGAGCCGGGCCACGTGGAGCTGCTCTTCTCCCTGCTGGTGCAGAAGAAGTTCTCGGATGAAGTGCGGGAAAGGGTCTTCAAGGTAGGACGGGTCCGCAGCGCCCACCTCCTGCTGTCCCCAGAGGAGACATCACAGCAAGGTGGCCTCTTCTCGCCATCCCACCAGGTCCTCTACAAGATGCTGAAGTACGAGAAGGTCCCCGAGCGCAGCAAGAGCCGCCTGAAGCTGAAGGACATCGGCTACCACGGGCTCATCTCCCACCTCGGCGACATTCCCGGCTCCATGCTGCTCTTCCGCTGCCTCTCGGAGCAGGTCCTGGGGGCAGGTACCGTGTGCCAAAGAAACCGGGCCACCCATCGCAGCCGTGGGATCATCACCGGTGGCTTCCCACGAGGCTCAGCTGGGCTGGGTCTTTGGTGGCTTTTGGGGACAGCAGGAAGTGTCCCACCACTGTGCTGTCTGTCCTTGTCCACAGACCCTCCCAACTACAAGGACCTGGTGGCCGTGGTGTACCTGTCCCACCAGGCTGAGCTGAGCATCCGGCTCGACATCTGCCGCAAGGTGAGCAGGACCGGGGACACAACTGGAGGTGACAGAGGTGTCCCCTCGGGGCTGAGCTCCTTGGACACCCAGCCGTGCCCAGAAGTGGTGGCTGTGGGGATGGTGGTGACATGGATCTGCTGGCATGGAAATGGTGGAGCCTCAGCACCCCGTGATGGTTTTGGAGGATCTGGGGTGCTCCTGCTGCTGGGATGGGTCCATCCATCGGGAGCTGGGGCAGCAGAATCCAACGTCCTTCCTCCTTCTCCTTCCTCCTTCTCCTTCCTCCTTCTCCTTCCTCCTTCCTCCTTCCTCCTTCTCCTTCTCCTCCTGCAGCTCTTCCACCTGATCTACGCGCAGCAGGACCTGGTGAAGCAGCTGGCCAGGTTGGCCGGCTGGCAGGACACACTCACCAAGCTCTACGTGAAGGAGTCCTACGAGTGCCGCCAGCACAGCCTGAGCACAGCGGGCTGCCTGGAGCCGCTGTGCCTCTCCGAGCCCTCCAGCAAGGACGGGATGAGCCCTCCTCCCACCGAGCTCCAGGAGCTCGATGTCTTCCTCCCGCTGGGATACGAGGCCTCGGACCAGGAGCTCTCCGAGGGCTTCTCTGACCACTCCATCTCCCCGAGCGGCCGCACCAAGTCCTTCCACTCCTACAACTTCAAGTCCTTCGACTCCTCGGACCGGGCCAGCCGCTCGTCCTCCAACCCCGGCGACGGTCCCCCCTTCGACGGCGTCTACCACCCGCTGTCCCCCTTCTCCACCTCGCCCTTCGACCTGGGGCTGGACCTGGCCAGCACCAGCTCCGTGGCCACGGCCGAGAGCGGCACCCAGACCCCGGCCAGCGGCCCCGGCACCCCCTCGCCCCTGGAGAGCTTCAAGCCCTTCCCGGGAATGCGAGCGCGCAAGAGCTCCAGCCTGTCCAACGTCCTGGACGAGAGCAGCTACCAGGACGCGCTGCCCAGCGACAACGTCTCCAACACCAGCAACCCCCAGGTGAGCCCCCACAGCCTCGTCCCCACCACCCCACGGCGCTCCGGGCACCTCTGACCTTCCCCTCCGTTGTCAGCAAACCCCCGAGGAGGAGCTGTGCAACCTCCTGACCAACATCATCTTCTCGGTGACGTGGCGCGGGGTCGAGGGCTGGGACGACGCGGCCTGGAGGGAGCGCGGCCAGGTCTTCTCCGTGCTCACCAAGCTGGGCACGGCCTGCGAGCTGGTGCGGCCGCCGGACGAGATCAAGCGCAGGTGAGGCCCGCCCGCACCCCGGGGCTGGATCCCGAGGGAAGGGCACCCTCCGGAGCCGCTGCTGTCCCGCAGCCTGCTGGAGATGATGCTGGAGTCGGCGCTGACCGACCTGAAGGAGTCGGGCCCGGCCGCGCTGCCCGGGCTCACCCACAACGCCCTCAAGCTGCTGCGGCTGCTCCAGGATTTCCTGTTCTCCGAGGGACACAACAACCAGGCGCTGTGGAGCGAGAAGGTGGGTGGGAATGAGCGGGGATTCCTGATCCCAAAGCCCGGCTCTGTTAATCCCTAGTGTCAGCCCTGGCTCTAAACTCAGCCCTACCTGCAGAGATTGAATGTAAGCTTGGGAAATAAACTCAGACTTATTCCTAAACTGTAATCAAAACTTCATCCTAGCCTTGGGAAATAACCTCAGCGTTAATCCTAGATTTAAATCAGAGCCTAATCCTAATTTTAGGAAATACTCTCTGCCTTACTCATAATCTTAAATCGAATCCTAATCATAACCCTTAAACCTTAATCCTAACCCCTAATCCTAAACTTTTACGTTAATCTTAAACCTTACCATAAAAGCAACCCTTTATACTCTGATCCTTTGACCCTAAACCCTAAGATTAACTCATAAACTCTAAATTTAACTGTGCCTCCCAAATCATGACCCTAGACCTTAACTCATTATCTTTGTCCTAAAGCCCAACCGTTAATCCTAATCTTAACCCTAACTCTTACTGTGAACCTAAACCCTAATTCACAGCCGGTAACCTAACTGTCCTTCCTAAATCCTAATCCTAAACCTGCTACACCTCTGTCCTAAAACTCAACCCTAACTCCAACCCTGTACCCCAACCCTAATCCTGACCCCCAACCACAATCCCTGAGCCCCAGCCTCATGGCAAGCCCAGACTGGTTTGTCACAGGCTGAGTTCTACCCTAATCCTACACCCAAACCCAAATCCGAGGAGGGCTTGGGTGATGGGGACGGAGCTGGGGCAGGGTGGGATCCCTGCCCGGTCCGGGGGCTCACAGTGTCCATCCTCCCCCGCAGATCTACGAGGGGGTCAGCAGCCTGCTGGACAAGCTGGGCGTGTGGCACCACCTGGCCGACGGCGCCTCGGACCTCAGGGAGATGGCGCACACGGGGCTGCGGGTGCTCGTCGGGTACATCCTGCTGCAGGACCCCCAGGTGGGCCACCCCTCCCTGGGCGCCGCGGCGGCACCGCGCCGGGCCCCGCCTGACGGCCCCCGCGTCTCCCCCCTCCTCAGCTGCACTCGCTGGCCTACGTGAAGCTGCACAGCCTGCTGCAGACCACGGCGGCGCCGCGGAGGGACGAGGCCTGTTACCTGCTGGGCAAGCTGGAGACGCCCCTGCGGCGCTCCCTGGGTTCCCGGTCGGAGGCCTTCTCCTGGCTGGTGCCCATCATCCGGACGCTGATGGATCAGTGCTACGAGACCCTGCAGCTGCAGCAGTTCCTGCCCTCGCTGCCGCCCACCAACGGCAGCCCCACCTTCTACGAGGACTTCCAGCTCTTCTGCACCACCCCGGAGTGGAGGGGCTTCATCGAGAAGCACGTGGGTGCCACGGGATGGCTCCTGGGGGGAAGAGCTGGGTGATGGGTGGTGGGTACGAAGCCCTGGAAACGCCTCTCTGCTCATCCAGGTGCAGCCCACCATGGCCCAGTTTGAGATGGACACGTTCGCCAGGAGCCACGACCTCATGTCCAATTTCTGGAACGCCTGTTACGATGCCATGATGAGCAGCTCGCAGCGCCGGGAGCAGGAGAAGACGGCCAGCCGCAAGTTGTTCCAGGTACTGCCTGCTCCTCACCCATGGGATGTCACCCTGGGGTGAGCTCCTCAGCCTGGGGACCCTCTCCTCACCCCTGGCGTGTCACTCTGGGTGCTCCTCATCCTGGGAATATGCTCCTCACCCCCAGGGTGTCATCCAGGGATGTGCTCCTCACTCTTGGGGACATGTTCCTCACCCCCAGGAGGTCACTGGGTTCTCCTTATCCTGGAGACATGCTCCTCACCCCCAGGGTGTCATCCAGGGGATGTGCTCCTCGCTCTGGGGACATGCTCCTCACCCCTTGGGTATCACCCTGGAGGTGTGCTCCTCACCCCAAGGATGTCATCCAGGGGATAAGCTCCTAATCCTGGGGACATGCTCCTCACCCTAAGGATGTCACTCTGGGTTCTCCTCATCCTGGGGACATGTTCCTCACCCCAAGGATGTCATCCAGGGAATTGGTTCCCACTCTTGGGGACATGTTCCTCACCCCAAGGAGGTCACTCGGTGGTCGTCNCTGGGGACATGTTCCTCACCCCAAGGATGTCATCCAGGGGATGTAATCCTTATTCTGGGGACATGCTCCTCACCCCAAGGATGTCATCCAGGGGATGTGCTCCTTATCCTGGGGACACGTTCCTCACCCTAAGGATGTCACTCTGGGTTCTCCTCATCCTGGGGACATGTTCCTCACCCCCGGGGTGTCATCCAGGGATGTGCTCCTCACTCTGGGGACATGCTCCTCACCCCTGGAGTATTGCCCTGGAGGTGTGCTCCTCACCCCAAGGATGTCATCCAGGGGATGTAATCCTTATCCTGGGGACATGTTCCTCACCCCAAGGATGTCATCCAGGGCACGTGCTCCTTGTCCTGGGGATGTGTTCCTCACCCCGAGGATGTCACTCTGGGTGCTCCTCATCCTGGGGACATGTTCTTCACCCCAAGGATTTCATCCAGGGAATGTGCTCCTTGTCCTGGGGATGTGTTCCTCACCCCAAGAATGTCACTCTGGGTGCTCCTCATCCTGGGGATATGCTCCTCATCCCTAGGATGTGGTGCAGGGAATATGCTCCTCGCTCTGGGGATGTCATTCTAGCAATGTGCTCCTCTCCCTGGGCACATTAGCCCTGGGGTTGTGCTCTTCATCCCAGGGATGCCATCCTGGGGACATTGCCTTCAGGAAGTGCTCCTCATCCTGGGGACATTGTTTTGGGGGTGTGCTCCTCGTTCCGAGCACATTATCCTAGGGATGTGCTCCTCATCCTGGGGATATCATCCCAGGGATGTGCTCCTCATCCTGGGGATATCATCCCAGGGATGTGCTCCTCATCCTGGGGCTATCATCCCAGGGATGTGCTCCTCATCCTGGGGCTATCATCCCAGGGATGTGCCCCTCATCCTGTGAATATCATCCAGGGTTG
>VZRR01000794.1:2382-14513 GCA_013398015.1 Oreocharis arfaki | reverse complement strand
TGATCCCTGCTCCTGCTCCCGCTCCCTGGATCCCTGATCGCTGCTCCCTGGAGCCCTGATTCCTGGATCCCTGCTCCCTCCTCCTTGGATCCCTGATCCCTGCTCCCTGCTCCTGCTCCTTGCTCCCTGCTCCCTGATCCCTCCTCCTTCGATACCTGGATCCCTGCTCCCTGCTCCCTGGATCCCTGATCATGCTCCCTGACCCTGATCCCTGATCCCTGCTCCCTGGATCCCTGCTCCTGCTCCCTGGATCCCTGCTCCTGCTCGCACATGGGGAATTGCCAGGGCTTGGCTTGGGAGGGCAACCTGGATCCCTGCTCCCTCCTCCTTGGATCCCTGCTCCCTGCTCCCTGGATCCCTGATCATGCTCCCTGACCCTGATCCCTGATCCCTGCTCCCTGGATCCCTGCTCCTGCTCCTGCTCCCTGCTTCTGCTCCTTGCTCCCTGCTCCTGATCCCTGGATCCCTGCTCCCTCCTCCTTGGATCCCTGCTACCTGGATCCCTGCTCTTCCCGCTCCCGCCTGGCATTGGCATGTGCCACCGGCTGCTTTGTGCTGGGCCCACTGCCCCAGTCCCTTCTCTGGGGCTGTGTCCTTCATTCCATGCTGCTTTCCCGGTTTAATTAGCGGGAATAACAAGGCTGGCTTCCCCTGCCTCTGCAGCGGGGGCGAGGGAAGGCCAGGAAAATCCGGGCTCCTGGGTCATCCCCAGGTTTAAATTCCCTCCTGCTCGTGACTGCTCCTGCCTTCGGAGCGGGAGCCCTCCCACGTGGCACACGGATGTTCTTCCGTGGGCATTACCTTGGCACGGGCAGCAGGATCACCACGGAATTCCTGCCTGGTTTGGGGTGGAAGGCGCCTCGAGGACCTCCTTGTTCCAGCGAGCAGGGATGGCAGCACCGGATTGGGTCGCCAGGGCTCCGTCCAACCTGGTGTGGAGCACTTCCAGGGTTATCCGAGGCTTCCTGGCAGAGCTGGATTCGCACAAAGCCCCAGACAAGCACAGGGGTTTTGCTGGGAAAGGGGAATATAAAAAGATGGGAAAACCTCCATTTGGGTTAGGTTCAGACGGAGTGGGAGGAGGTCATGAAGTAGAGAGTGTTCCTGAAGGATAATCTCTGCCACCTTTGGAGTCTGAGCGATATTCCATGTACAGCTGGGAGTACCCGTAGTGCCTCAGTGCCCTGGAGCACCGAAGTGGGGAGAAATCCCCTCTTTTGGAGAAGAAATCCACCCCTCTGTCCTGTGCAACCCTGGGCACCGATGGGTGCAGGGCCTGACAGGGTAACAGGGAATGTGCCACTTCCCAAGGATGTGGAGAGCCGGGGAAGATGGTGCAGTGGTGCAGCTGTGGGTGGGAAATGGGGATCAACCGGGGTTTGGGGATGGCTATCCCGCTGCCAGTGGCAGCTGAGGAGCAGCTTCAGGGCCTGGAGCAGGAGGAATCAGAGCCCAGACACGGCAGAGGCGGGATAAACCCGGGATGAACCTGCGGGAGCTGAGGTGTGACAGCCGGTCCTGCTGCGGGATCGTCCCGAGACAGGACCTGGCCAAGCTCCTGGACTTCTCCAGCACTCCCAGAGCATCCATGACTGGATATTGACTCCTCCTGGCCCTGTCGGGTCCTGCCAGCAGCTCCAGCCTGTGCAGGGCCGGGAAACACCACACAGACATCCTCGAGATCTGACTGAGCTGCGGTGCAGCATCCTGCGGCTTGTGAGACAAGCCCGGTGTGGAGGGGATCCAGACCCCGGGTGGGGAACGGCTGGAGCTGGGAATAACGGGGCAGGACAAGGCGGGGTCAGGAGGAGCCAGTTAGAGCGGATTTCTGAAGGATGTGGCCCCGAAGGAGACGAGTTCTGCTCTCAAACGAGCTCGCGGCGGTGGGAGGCACCTCCCAGGCTGCTGTAGCCACCTCTGCCCAGACCCGAAGTGGTTCCACAGGGAAATTCCCTCAGTGGGAAGGCCGTGGGGGGCAGGATGGGTGCCCTGCCGATGCCTTCCCAGCGCTGGGAATCGGCTGCTCCGCCGCGAGTGACGGACACAACGGAGCCGCCGTTTTGGGGCTCTCACCTGCGGGAGCCGGGGAGAAGCCCCGGAAACCCCCCAGCGGTGAGCTGCTGGAACACGCCCCGCCTGGAAAAGCAGCGGGGGAGTTTGGCACTCGAGAAGAGCCCCCAGGCAGGTGAGAGGTGCCGGCCTCCTGCAGATGCTGCCCCTAAAATTGCCTTCCTGAGGCTAAGGAAAAAAAGAGGACGCTGAAGTTGAGGACCTTCTCCGCACGCTCTCCCCTGCTCAAGGCCGTCCTTGCTCCCGCAGCCCGGGCTCCTGCAGGGGCTCATTGTTCCCTGCCGGCGCTGACCCGCCCGTGCCACGGCTCCCCGGCGCTCTTTGTCACCATGGAGTTGGCTCTGCAGGGCAGCGGCGGCGTTCCGGTCACCCGCAGCTGCGGCGCGATCCCGAATGGATGCGGGGCTGAGGGGCTCCGGCCCTCGCCTCGCTCTTCCCTCCCCAAGATCTCCCGCAGGCGCACGGCGAAGGGAGTGGAGCTGAGGGAAACCCGGGATGGAAGGAGACACGGGCGCTTGTAGTCCTCCCTCTTATTTTCCTGCGGGAATCTGCCCTGCTCCGGAGCCCTCGGGAGCCACGCCGGAGTCCTGGGGTTTTCATTTTCAGGGCTGTGTGCTCAGGGAACCAGGGCAGGGCTGAGAGCTTTCTCGGGGAGTTCTCAGGGTTTAGCTCTTGCCGGGAGACAGCCTTGATGGTTTTAATGGATTTGTTCTTAATTTGAGTGCCAGGTCTGGCGCCGGGCTTGCCCCAGGCCTAACCCCTGCTCTGCCAGCCCTGAGCCAGGGGGAAGCTGGTGACTCCATGCTGCCGAGCCCCTTTTCCATCCCTGGGGAAGGAATTGCTGCCCGTGGGAGGTGTGGGACAGCTCCGGGTGTGTGGGACAGCTCTGGATGTGTGGGACAGCTTTGGGTGTGTGAGACAGCTCTGGGGCTGTGGGACAGCTCTGGATCTCTGGGACAGCTCTGGATCTCTGGGACAGCTCTGGTTCTGTGGGACAGCTCTGGATGTGTGGGACAGCTCCGCGTCTCTGTGCCCAACACGTCCCTGTCTCCACTGCAAGGGGGGTGTGAGAGGGGCTGGAAGCTGCCTGGTGGCCACTGACAGGGTCGTCCCCACCGAAAATATGGGAATGAAATCTCCTGGTGGATGGGGAGAGGTGGGATGGATGTGGTCCCTGGAAAAGAGCGGAGCCCGGGGCTGGACACGGCCTGTGGTGGGATCCCGGCCTGGCGTGGGCTGTCCCTGCCCAGCTCCACAGGGGGACACAACAGGTTATTCCTCATTTCTCTGGGATTCCAGCCCAGCTTCCTGCAGTTTGGGGCTCTGTGGTGTGATCCCAGAACCACCGAGGCTGGAAAAGCCCTCCCAGCCCACCAAGCCCAGGCCGTGCCCGATCCCACCTCGTCCCCAGCCCAGAGCACCGAGTGCCGCCTCCAGGCCTCCCTTGGGCACTCCAAGCACGGCAACCCCAAACCTCCCTCAGACTGCCCTTTCTGTGAGGAAATCCCCGCTGCTGTCCAGGCTGGGTGTCCCGCCATGCCTGGCACAGGGAATGCCCCCACGCCGCCCCGCTGTCACTGGGGCACGGCCGCCAGCTTTGCCGTGTGCATTCCGGCCTCAAACCGCTAATTAATGATGACATTTGTGACATTATCCTCCGCAGGACCCGGTGGGCAGGTAATTAGCTCCCTCCAAGCAAAGAACACTGCGGGGGGAAAGTAATTGCCTGAGGAATCGCCACGGCCTTCCCGCGGCGAGGCCCTGCCTACGCGAGCTGCGCTCGGAGAGGTGCCTCTGTCAGAGGGCAATCCTTGGGAAGAGAGATTTCAAGGAAAAGGTTACGCGGGAGACGCGGCTCGCCGGGTGTTATTCAGCGCTCCTAAGCCCGAGGGAAATCAATTATCTAAACAACTCCCGCCGGGGAATGGGTTTCTTTCTTCTTTTCTAAATGCGTGCTCATCTTTGTCTGCGCGGGGATGCCAGCGGGGCCGAGAGCGAGGGAGGAGCCCCGGCCTCCCGCATGCCCGGCGAGGCTCAGGGCCTTCCCCGCCTTCCTGGATGGTTACAAATGGAATTTACCTCCCAAAGGAGCTGGGCAGGGCGGGGAGCTCCTGGTTTCGCACCCCCAAACTCTCTCCCCAGATGTATCCCGGTTTCACAGGAACGTGCCAAACCCCTCCAGGGCCGTCACTAAAAGCGCTCCCGGGGCGGTGCTTTCGGTGGTGCCCTCTGCCCGTGGGCTGGTCCTGCTGCTTTTGGGGGGCATTTCTCCCCAAAGCCCCCTCAGAGGGTTTGGCAGCTCATCCCCCTGGAGCAGGACCCCCGGGAAGCCGCTCCTCTGCTTCCCCCACCTTTGCTGCTGCTGGAACATCTTTCGGGTGCCTTCAGCCCCAAACTGCTCCATGACTCCAGCCCAGATTTTTCTCCCCCAGCACCCCGGGCCCTGCTCTCCCCGCTTTCTGCCTTCTCTGACGAGGACAGGCCCACGAGCACGGCGGGCTCGCGGGGATGAAAGAGCGCGCGTTCTCATTTCGGGGCCGACAAAGGCGATGAGGAAGCCAGGATAATGGAAGCGGTGCTTGTGCCTGCAGGGATAAACAGGAATTTTCTTAACCAGATTGGAGGCTCCGGCAGGTAACCTGCCCTCTGCTCCCGCTGCGAGGAAGTTGTTTTATTAGCAGACAGTTCCGTGTCGAGGCTGCCGCGGGAGCGGTGCAGCAAATGGAGTTGACATCTATATAATGGAGTTGACATTTTATTCAAAAGGGAGAAGAAAAAAGCCTCAACAAACGGGGGTGTCCCCCTCCCCCTTCCTTTCTTCCCGAGTTCCGCCGCCGTCGAGCCGCGCCGACTTCGAGCGGCCGCCCGCGCTGGCAGCAATAAAATCCCACGCCGCGGCTTCAGGGGCGGGGGGGGGGAGAATCAGCCTCCCCAGCTGGGCTGAGGAGGCCGGGCAGGGGCTTTGTTCGGCAGCAGAGCACCACACGCCGCTCCCAGCGGGCGCTGGATGCTTCTGGGATGGGCGTCTCCTCCCGGAGAACGCGGGTTGCCGCCCGCGCTGCCTCCGGGATGGGCGCCTGCTGTCCCTTCTGCGCTGGTTTGGGTGGGAAAGGAGCCCCCTCCCGTGCCGGGTTCAGCGGGCTGGGTTGGGGCCGGAGGGATGAGCAGGGCTCGTGGAGGTGATGGGGGGTGCCTGAGCCAGGTGCCGGCAGGACTGTGGGAAAAACATCGGGAATGGCAGCACCGAAGCACCCTCAGGGCGTGACACTAAGCTGGGGGTCCTCCTCCCCGCGGGCAAGGAGCCTTTTGGGATCGGCGTCCCTGCTTCGGGCGAGCCACCCACAGCTGCCCCCTCTGGCCAGCCCTGGTTCCGGGCATGACAGCAGAAGGATCTCTGAGGGGAAACAGGAGCCCCCAGCTCCCCAAAATGCTCTGGGGAAGCGGGATGTTTTTAATTACCTCGAGTTAAAAGTCCCTTGGCGGCCCCTTCCCCCTGGTGAGTGATTTAAGTCGCACGTCTCCTCTTCCCCCCTCCCCGACAGCTCGGTTGCCGCAGCCCATTGACATTTGTGTTTCTGATGTAATAATCAGATGCTAAAACACTGAGATTACATTTGGATCAACACATTTGGTTCTTAAACCCCGAAAGTAATTATCTTTTCTCATCTGCAACGGATGGAAATACTATTCCATTAACCATTAAGCGGCTCTGAGCGGGGGCCGGTGTCACCGCTGCGAGGCCTCCACGGGGTTTAACCTCAGGTTTTCCCCACAGCTGGAAACTTTTTGGGGAGCCGTGGGTGATCCCAGAGAGTTCACAGGTGGGGACTGCCTCAAGCAGAACGGAGGTGCTCAGAACGGGGCCTTGAGCACTTCCAGGGATGGGCACCTGCTGAAACCACGGTTAAACTCTCCTGGGTTTTCCCTGCAGGAAAGCACCTTGCTGGAGCCCGAGTCACTGGGCACTCTCCATCTCCTGGGACACCCAGCTCGGATCCCTGTGGAGCTGGGATGCGCCCAGGGCTGCTCAGGCACCCTTTGGAAGGCATTCCCGGGGAGGAAATGGATCAGGAAGTCAATAACGGTGCGTGAGGGTAAGCGGGGCCTCATCTCGGGGCTGGGAACACCTGGGAGGGCTCTGGCCACAACTAAGCACCGAACCAGGAGGGAGCGGCGATTTCCCGAGGGCAGGAACCACCGGGGGCAGATCCAGAGGCGGGAAGGGGAAGTGTCTCTGTGGCAATTCAGCTCCGTCCTGCCCGGAGCCTGGGAATGGCCTCATGGAGGGGCCTCTGTTGCACCGTGGGTGCTGGGAATCCTCAGGAACACAAACCTCGTGGCCTCAGACGCTGCTCGAGGAGTCAAACCGCTCCTCCCGTGCCTCTGTGGCTCGGTGACTCCTCTCCTGCTGGCATTGCTGTCCTCCTTTTGCAACAACAGCTGAAATTGTCCCTTTCCCCTCCTCCAGGTGCTGGCTGGAGGCCCCACACAAGCATTCCAAGGATAAGGGGCTTTCCAGGCGCCAGTCCCTCGGGAGGGTGCTCTGGGCCTCCTGCCCTGCAGCTCTGTGCTGGTTCGGGCTCCTGCTCTGTGCCTCGGTGGCTGTGGGCAGGGCTGGGCACCCCAGGTTCTCCCCGCTCCCGCTTTTCCCTCCCAGGGAGCCGCTCCACGCCCGAGCTGTGGCAAACCCAGCTCGGGGCGTGCCCGCCCTGCTGCCGCCCTCCCTCGTCCCGAAGCTTCCAGGGCAGACCCGGGAAGCACTTGGTGCCCTCTCCGCTCGTTCCCCACTCGACTGCAGACGACGCTGCCGAGGCTCGCTGTCGGTGCTCTCTGCTTTGCCACCTCTGCGGCTCCTCGGAACTCCTCGCTCCATCTCCAGACATCGGCTCCAGCCTGGCTTGTCCTCCCTGGAGCACCTGATTCAGAGCCTCCCGAAGGCGCTGGGAGCCTTTCCAGCGGATCTCGAGTCAAGGCTCCTCCAGGCTGGCGCTGGCTTCGATGGGCTCGGAGAGCGGCACGGGAGGCACAAGGGGACCCTTGTTCCTCTCCAGTCCCCCGGGAGCTGTGCCGAGGCGCTGAAACCATCCCAAATAAACGCCGACGGGGCCCTTGTGGTTGTTTGGTGGGCTCCGAAGGGGCACGGGCGCAGCTCGGGCTGCGATTACCTGTGAGAGCCGCATGGGCGGCTCGGGAGGCGGAGGAAGCCTGGAGCGGCGGGAGTCATTCCTTAAAAACCGGCAACACGGGAGAACGGCGTGGCGGGGCAGGTACCCGGGGGATTTTTAGAGATTCGGGAACACCGCCGTGGGGCTCATTCCCAGAGGTCCCCAAGGCAGCCGGCGGAGGAGCTGAGGGCGGCTTTTCCCTGAGTTCTGGTGATTAATGGTTGCCATCAATTAGGGAGCGGGGGCAGCCCCCCGTGGCTGAGCCGGAGCGGGAAAACCCCGAAGCCAGGTAGGTGCTGTTCCCTCAGGGTGAGAGCAGAGCCCGGCTTTGGGACAGCGGGGTGGAGTGACACAGGGATTGCTCCATGATTCCCATCCGAACCCCGGCATAGCGGCAACGGCCACGTGGAAAATCCGGGCTGTTTTATTATTTTCCCTGTGCCAGTGGTAAAATCCTGATGATGCATCCAGGCAGGTGGCTTCAGGCACGCCACGGAGCTGATTTATCCCCTTACAGATACCAGGGGATCCAGGAAAAAAAAAAAACCACCCACATTTTCCAAAGTCAGAGTCTCCCAAAAGCAGGCGAGGAGAGCTGGTGCCCCTGGATCAGACCCCACACACACCGGGGTGGATGGAATTCGGTGCTCACGTGGAGCTGAGAGCCCGCTGCCACAGCACCTGCCAGCCCCTGCTGAACTCTTCTGCTGCCACTGGAGCATATCGGGGTGTGAGGCCCAGCTGGGAGCCATGGATGAGCTCCAGAGGGGCTCTGGGCAGGCCGGGTGTTGGGCAGGCTCCTGTCAGACAGCACCACGCAGCGCTGGGGCTGCTCCTCAACAACCTAAATTATATTATGTATTGTTTTCAGGTCGCAAACTCCGGGCTCAAGAGGAAGGGAGGAGAATAAAAATTCATCCTGGGCGCCCTGGACTGCGCCAGGGCAAAACGAGTTCCAGCATTCCCGTTCCTCTGGCTTTTCAGACGCACTGTGCGAGCCATTCAGTGATTTATTTGCCCCATGGCTTCATGTGGGAAGGGAGGTTGGAGCTGCTGTGTCTGGGATGCTCCGGGATGCTGCAGGATGCCCCAGGGAGGGGTTGGGTACACCCTGAGTGACCGCTGCTCCTCCTCTCCCTCCCGCCTCACCACAGCCAGCTCGGTTTGCCCCCGGGCGGCTCCGGGCTGAGTTTCCCTCTCGCCTCGTCCAGAAACCCTGAAGAGAGCCAAAGCACAGAAAGCTGGGGATGTCCCCAGTGCCTTTCCTCCTGTAAAATGCAGATTTAAGTTGAGAGGCACCGATCAAGGAGCTGCCTGGAACCCACAGCCCAGAGCTGCCACCCCGAGCCACCGCTAATGATGACACTGAGCTCCCTGGGCTCTCTCCCAGCTGTTCCCTAGCTCCGGAGGGACGTGGAAGGCGAGTCCTGCATTTATCCCTCGCTCCCGTGAGCCAGGAGGGACTTTTGCCCTTTAAGGCCCATCTTTGGGTGTTTTACTTTGCATATTTAGGGCTGCATGAGGGGTCTCCATCCTGGGTGCAGTGGCGGGAGGGGCTGGGTGAGACACCTGGCACTGCCAGCACTTCCCACAGCTGTGGGAATCCACGGATCTGGCACAGATGAGCGCATGCAGACCGGGATGGCCCCGATGGACAGGGAACTCCCAACACCATCCCCTGGGAGGAGCTGAGGGGAGGGCTGGGGTGGCGTCCGTAGGGTCTGGGGTTGTGTCCTAAATCACCGCTGACCCCTTCCCTTCCTCACCTGTGACGGGGCCGATGCGCAGCCGGCGCCTCTCTCCCGCTGGGAGAATCCAAAGCCCTCTGGACACGCGTGGGGCAGAGCTGGGCTGGTCTGGGAGCCGCTGGTTTAGTCCTGGGATTCCCCCGGGCTGTGCCTTACCTGCCCCAGCCGAAGGGGCCCCAAACCCCTTTATTTGGGTTGCTGTGGGATTTGGGAACACAGCTGGGGAAGGAACCTCAGGGGTCACTTCGTCACGGCTCTCTCTGAGATGTTTCAGGCTGATCCCCGCCCCGCTCTCGGAATTTATCACATTCCTGCTCCGAAGGGGAGGAGGAGGATGAGCACAGCCTCGGGCCTGGGCTGCTGCAGCCCCGGGAACGGCTGCCCTCGGGAGGGGCTGCACGAAGGAGGGCTGGGAGTTTCTGCTACCCGGGGTGCCAAGAGCTCGGGGGCGGAGACGCATCCCGAGGCCATGAGGGATTTGGGGCCGTTCATACCAGAAGTTCATCGCTCCGTCTGATTTTGGGTTGAGGATCCTGCGTGGTGCTTTTATCCCTTTGAGGAGCCGGTGGCTTCCTGTGGGACAGCTCTGACTGAAGAGGGGGAAATAACGCCTGGGGAACAGCCGGGAGCTTCCCCGATGGGGGAAATCCTCCAGGGATTCTTGGTTTCGGACCCTCGAGCAACCAGAGATGAACTCTTTTCCTGCAGACTCCTCTTCCCTGCGGGGTGTGTGTGTGTGGAGTGACGCATCCCACAGGTGATGGGAGGAGCAGCTCCGTCCCCGCGCACCCAGAGACACAACCGCTTCTTAAAACTGGTTTTTTTTCCCCTAAAAAAGCTGAGCCTGCTCGGCCAGAGCCGATCTGAGGCGGTGACAGCGTGATTCGACACCATTTGTTTCTCGCGGAGAACTTTCTCCCCGAAGTGTGGGAAACCCCAGGGAACGCAGGAGATCCCGAGGCGGGATCGAGGCACTCTGTTTGTCCCAGTGAACCTGGAGCAGCTCCAGGCAGGTCCGCCTGAGCTCCTGGATTCTTTCCAGCAGATCTGAGGTGTTTTGTGCCGAGAGCACGGGCGTGACTCCCGGCGGTGAAATCCCAAACGCTCCAGTGGAACTCGGGGGCGCCGCACGCACCCCGCTCAAACCACCCAGACCTCTGCGTGACCCAATAAAATACTTTGGGGTTTTGATTTCTGTGGCTGGTGAGACCTGTGGGGCCTGCGGGGTTCTCCGAGTCTGCTGGCTGCGTAAATACGGGGGAGGGAGAGGAGGTGGGGGCATCCTGCAGCAGCCGTGGGCAGGAGAGGGAGAGAAGGAGAGAGGGAGAGAGGGAGAGAGGAAGGAAAGGAGGCTGCTGCCTGCGAGGCACCTCGATCCACCCCGGTGTGTGTGGGGGAGCTCAAGGGAGGGGTCTGTCCCGCGTCTCTCTCATCAGAGAGCTCCCGATTCTCTCTGTAATTACCGCCAATTAACGGCACTGTGCCAGGCGCAGCCAACGCGCCAGCACTGAGAGAAACCCGGAGTTTAGTGAGGCGTCACCTGGGGAGGGAGAAGCTGTCCCGAGGCACCTCCCTGCCGTGCCCAGGTGCCTGGTTCTCTCTGCGTGTGCCGGCTGCACCGTCCCCAGTGTCCCCAGTGCAGGGCGGGAGCTGTCACGGCCCCCGTGGCTCCCTGCGGGCTGGGAGGAAGCTGTGGCCGCGCTGCCTCATCCTCTCCAGCGCTTGGGAATCCCGCGCTGGCCTCGCCGTGGCTTTCGTTGTTCTTCCGGCGCGGAAAAGAACCCAGCACCAAACCCTGCCCCGGGCCCGCCGCTTCGGGGCCGAGGCCGCTCCTCCCGCAGCGGGGCGAGGCAGGTGCGGGAGGGGGGCTGTCCCCTGCCCCCCGCGGCTCTCCCCATCCCTGCCGCGGCCCGTCCCCCCTCTCCGAGCCACCGGGCGGCCGCGAGGGTCCCCTCCCCGCGGGGGTCCCGGGGGCGGCCCCGACGGCGCGTCCCTTATCCCGCAGCGCCGCCGCGCGGCCGTGCCGCCGGGAGGGAGGGGAGGGGGATTTGGGGACGGGGACCCAGCGCCTCGGGGTACCCCCCTCTGCCATGCCCGGGGGCGCGGAGGGGCAGCGCAGCCCCAGCCCCGTCCTGTGCCGGGCTCCGCGGGGCTCTGCTGCCTCCCCGCGGCCGCTCCGCGGGCTCGGGGGGCCGCGGAAAACGCCGTCCTCGGGAGAGAAATCATCCCCATCCCCTTATTGAGAGCAAGAAACCCCTCCGGGGGTGCTTTTCGGGGAGGCTGGGGGTTGTTACTCGCGGGGGAATCCCGCGGAGCATCGGCCAGGGCCGCGCCTGGCCGCCCCAGCGCCGCCGCGGGGCCGCCCCCCGGGGCTCCCCCCGCAGCCCTCGGGCCCCCCCGGCCCCTTAATCAGCCCCGCCGAGAGCTGCCCTCGTGCTCGGTAAATATTGGCTCAGCTTCCCCTCGAGCGGCTCCTCGAGCAGCCCCGAAAAACCCACAGCGCTGCCGCCTAAGCCCTACAGTCAATAGGGGCCGGGGGGACGCCGGGCTCGGGGCTCTGCGGCGGCCCGGGGACCCTGCCGGACGGGAAAGCCGGGAAAACCGGCAGGAAAAGGAGAGGGAGCGCGGCCCGAAGCTCGGGCTGGGCTCCCAGCGCCTGCCGGTGCCCCGAATCGCGCCCCGGGGAGCCTCGCCCGAGCCCTGCGGGCCCGCTCCGAGCCCGGGGCAGCTCCGGGCACCGCAAGGATCCCGCGCCCCGCCCGGGGCTCGGAGGATGCTCGGAGGCAGGTCCCCGCTCTTTCCCTCTTTCCCCCCCGCCGGATTTTCCTTCGCCCCCCGCTGATTTCATTTTTCTGCTTTCTCCGATTCTTTTTTCGGATGCCTTCGTTTCTTCTTCTTCTTTTGTTTTGTTGTCTTTTTTCCTCTTTTCTCCTCTTTTTTTTCCTTCTTTTCTTTTTCGTCGTTTCTTTTTTCTCTTCCTCTTAATTTTTCTATTTCCTTTCTCTTCCCCCTCCCTTTCCTTTTTTGTTTTATTTCCCCCCGTATTCATACTTTTCCCTTTTTCAATTTCTTCTCTCTTTCTTCATTTCCCCCCCCCAATTTCGTTATTTTTCACCGTTTTCTTTCCTTTCTTTAAAAAAAAAAAAAA
>VZRR01000788.1:0-28622 GCA_013398015.1 Oreocharis arfaki | reverse complement strand
CCTTCCCCTTCCCTTCCCTTCCCCTGGAGGTTTTGTCTCAGCCCAGCCCCTCCTGGCTGCAGACACCCCTGGGCCGTGCTCTTTGGGTGCTGGCTGCCCTGAGCACCCCGTGGGCAGCAGCTGCCTCAGCTCTGCTCCCTGCCATGCCCATCCCACCATCCCAGGGCTGGGAGGGGGAAGCACGGAGGGATTCCTTCCTTGACCTGCCCCTTGCAGCTGTGGTTTGTGCACTTCAGCCCCGAGCGCTGCCTGCAGGCCCTGGCAGCCCACATCAGCCACCTGCAGGGGACACGGGTAAGGCACAGCCTGGGGACACGGGCAGGGCCTTCCCTAAGCCCCGGATTTGCTGGGATGGAGGTGGGCAAGGACAAATGAGCGTTTGAGTGCCCTGCTGAGGTCGCCCCGCTGTGCCCTGGGAGCTGGGCAGACTGGGAGGTGAATAAAGAGCACCTGTCCGTGCCCAGTCCGGCAGGAATGTGTCCAGACCCCGTGGGATGTGCGTGTCTGGATAATTAACTGCACAGCTTTAGGGATGGAAAGTCATCAGGAATGAGAGGCAGATTTTGGAAGCACGTGGCACACCTTGGAACAGCTGATACCTTGAGCTGTCCTCCTGGAATAAGTGGGATAGCCTGGAGGAGCAGGAAGAGCTGGATTGAGTTATTTATATAAAAATTCTGTCCTCTTGGCCTTCAGAAAATGTTTTGCTCTCTGTGGGTGTATAAATACCCACCGAACTGCCTCTGTGGGGTGAGAGGTGAGAGCCCTCCAAAAATCTCCAGGCTGCTCATCTCCCTGAACGCTGCAGCTCAGGGATGGATGGACAGCAATGCCCTGATTCACACAGGGGGTGAGGCAACTCGTTTTTAAGGACAGGATTCTCCATGCCAGGCTGTGACCATGGTGCTGGGAGCAGTCCCTGGCACAGGAGGCAGCTGAGGGCAGCCAGGCCATGGGAGGGACACCCAGATCCAAGTGCTGGGCAGGATTCTTGGGATGGGAAATCCCAGGAGTGAAAAATGTGCAGGAGGAAATTGTGCTTTTTAAACTCTGTCCTCAGGGCACCACTGCTGCCTGGGCTGGGAAATCCTGGGAGTTAAATCCATGCAGGAGAAATTGGTGCCCTGTAAAGGCTCTCCTCAGGACACCACTGCTGCCTGGGCTGGGAAATCCTGGGAGTTAAATCCATGCAGGAGAAATTGGTGCCCTGTAAAGGCTCTCCTCAGGACACCACTGCTGCCTGGGCTGGGAAATCCTGGGAGTTAAATCCATGCAGGAGAAATTGGTGCCCTGTAAAGGCTCTCCTCAGGACACCACTGCTGCCTGGGCTGGGAAATCCTGGGAGTTAAATCCATGCAGGAGAAATTGGTGCCCTGTAAAGGCTCTCCTCAGGACACCACTGCTGCCTGCCTTTGGAGAGCCCCAAAATCTCCTTCTCTTCCAGGCAGACCTGAGGCACAGCCTGGACCAGCTCCGTGTGGTCATGGATGTGGCAGTTCAGCCCGAGCTGGGGATGAAGGAGGAGGAGGAGGAGGCTCCATGTGAAGAATCCCCTCTTTTATCCAGCGGGGGGACCCTGAATAAGGATCCTGTGACCTGCAGTGAGCTCCTGTGCCTCATCCCCGAGGGCCCACCCGAGGTGAGGACAAATATCCCCCTGGCAGAGGCACCAAATCACCCTCCCCAAGGCATCTCAGCTCTGAAACTCATCCCAGCCATGGGGACACCTCCTTTTTCTCTGGCAGAAGCACCTGGAAGTCCACACGCACTTCTCCATCCCTGGTGCTGCCGAGCAGCCAAAGCTGTCTGAGCAGCTGGGACTTAATCCTTGAGGAGTTCATGGATTGGGCTTTTCCTTGCTGGTCCCAAGGGTCCTGTTTGGAAGAAAACCTCTACCCAGGGCCCTGGTGCCCCTGCCCAGGCCAGGGCTGAGCCCTGGATGTGCCCAGCCTTTGTCTCCTCCACGGAAAGTGCCTTCAAAGACTTGTGCCACGCTGAGCAGCAAATGTGTCCCGATTCCTGCTCAGCACGGAGCTACAGAGGGATGGTTTTGATTTATTTTGCAGTTTTCCTGTCGCTGTGGCTAAGTGAATTCAGTGCAGGTGACACCCCTGCAGACTGAGGCTCTCTGGCTGTCTGCAGGCAGGGACAGAGCGGGCAGGTCCCCAGGGCCACCCGCAGGCCAGCGGTCACTCGGTGTCACCCCCTCCCTGTGGGGACAGTGTGCCAGCACTGCTGGCCCAGAAGGGATCTGGGACAGTTTTCTGTGCCATTGGCTGCTCTCCTGCTCCTGGCAGAGCGGGACAGTCCTTGAAGCAGGGAGAAAATGGTGTTTGATGTCTCCTCTGCTCTGTCCTGCTCTGACACCTCTCTTGCTCCTTCCAGGCGATGGCCCAGCAGCTCCTGGTGATCTTCAGTGGATGCTACGTCCGGCTCCTGGTCACGGGCCGGCTCCCTCGGGCCGGGGCAGGGGGGCACCTGGAGCACAGCAGCGTCCCCTGCCTCTGCCAGTTCATCCAGACCACGGTGCTCCACAGCCACCACAGCTGGCTCAGGGGCAGGTGACCGGAGGGGGCTGGAAAACACTGAAATAAAGGTGTCCCCACCCACCAGTGCAGAGAAGCTGTGGGGCGCAGGAGAGAGAGCTGTAACTCCCTGTCCTGCATGAACGAGGGGATGAAAACATGCCAGCGAGCTGCTCACCTTGGAGACCTCCTGCCCTCCAGCTCGGTGTGGAGGAGCTGCCCCAGGGGTCAGACACAACCCAGGGACAGCCTGGGACTCGTTTGTGTCCAAACCCTGCTGCCACCAACCTCGTACCAGCAAAGGTGGCAGCGGGAGGCTGAGCCCTGGAGCAGCAGGAACTTGCATTTGGCTCTTCCCAGGGCTGCAGGCTGACTCTGATCCCTCTCCTGTTGTTTCTGTCACCAGGAAGGGTGGGACGAGATCCATCTCTTCCTACTTGAGGCCCCAGCACCATCCCCTTATCAGTGACCCCCCAACACACATGATCCCTTTATCAATGAGCCCCCCCACACGATCCCCTTATCAGTGACCCTCAACAAAAGAACCCCTTATCAATGACCCCCCCAACACACGATCCCCTTATCAGTGACCCCTAATGCACATGATCCCCTTATCAGCGACTCCCCAACACACATAATCTCCTATCAGTGACCCCCAACATGTGACCCCCAAAACATGATCCCCTTATGACTGAGCCCCCCACATGATCCCCTTATCCCCCCACACTACCAGTGCCCAATCTCAAGCACTGCAACGACTCCAAACCCATTCCAGGAGAAAAACCACCACGCTCTCACCAGCTGATCATCCACCTTTACTTGTGGTTGAGCTGTCACAGGAGGGGTCGGGCAGAGTCCCCCCCACACGTGTGGGGTTTGGGGTTCTGCTGTCATTGCTCTGTGACAGTGCAGGGGTTGGGGCACTTCCTGCTGTGGTCCCTGCAGCCTCCGCTCTGGGGGTGCTGCACATCCCCTGGGTGCTGGCTGGGCACGGGGAAAGGGACTCCCACCCACCTGAGCTCCAAGGCTCCCTATTCCAGCTCAGGAACTGGTTTTGCCTTCATGGAAATTGTCTGAATTTGCACCGACGTCACTGGGAGCACAATTTGGTCTCACAGTGTAAAAATCCGCTTCCCTGCTAGGATGCAATGGCTCCTGCTCCTCCCCTGGTATTCCATGGTGTTCCCATGGGTGCCAGGAGCATCTGATACACATTGGGAATCTTTTTTTTTTTTCCTGCCAACTGGAAAATTCTGGTCACGAGAGACTGATGGGGACATTTCCTATCAATGTGCTTCTGTGCCAAGAGCAGATGCAGCAGGGATTTGCTGATATTCTCCAATCTCAGGGATACAGGATTTCCAGCAAAAATCAGTGGGAAGAAATCTCGAGAGCTTTTATCGTCAGGACCTGCACTGGCTGGGTTTGGTGTTGCTGGGGAGTGGGGCTGGTGCTTCAAGGGGTGCTGGTAGCTCTGCCTTTACATCTGCAAATGCACAAGGATGGGAGAAAAGAGAGGGATTGGGGATTAACCAAGGGGAAAGGTTCTGGAAGGGACAGTAAGGTCCTCTGGGAACCTCGGCTACCCTGGCTGCAATTAAACCCCCAGCAGTTAACTGCAGGAAGGAGCTGAACTTTGCTCACAGGAGGAGTTTGATTCCTCTCGCTGCTCCATCCGAGTGCTTGCCCTGATCCTCCTGGAGCCTCTGCTAAATCCTGGCTCCCACTGCAGGGCAGGAGCTGCTCCTTCCTCCTGCCTCTCCTTCACACGCACTCATCTAAGACATTAATGAAGGCAGGCATCCGCTTTCCCTTCCCTGTTAAGGATCCTGCTCTTACTTTAGGGGACAGGTGAAATTCTGGACATTTTATGGGACCCCCCTGTGTGCACAATTCCCTTTCCTCTCGTCCCACACAGCTCATGGGAGCAGCAGGAAGGGAATAGCTCAGCCCTGCACCTTCCCTGGAGTCTCCAGGGCCAGCTCCGAGCTGCTGGCAGAGGCAGGAGGTGACAGGCACGCCCTGACCGCTGTGGCAGCAGCCCGGGAATGTTTGCTCAGGAGCCACCGGCAGTGACTCAGCCGAACCAGTGCGACCAGTACCGGTGTGGCAGATCCCTGCCACGCTGAGATTGCTCTGCCTGCTGCTCAGAGCTGAGTTCACTTTGACAGGGAACTTTGACACCTGAGCAGCGCACTCAAGTGATGCTGGAGCAGCTCCCGGTGAATTTTCCATGCCTCGGCTGGGGCAGGGAGAGGAGCCAGGATGGTCCTTGCTGAACCCACCGTGCCAAATTTGGGCTCTGCTTTATCTGCAGAGTCATTGTGGTTCAAATGTGTGGTTTAAAAGGGCCAGGGAGGGAAGGCTGGCAAGCAAGGACAGGGCTCTCTCGCTGCCAGCTGCGTGCGTGGTGCTGTATTTTGGTGTTTAGCAGGGGCCTGAGTGACAAAGAGTGTCCCAGGGACACAGAGCTCTGTGGGAGCAGCTCTTGTCCCTCTAATCCCACCTCAAAGCACGCCTGTCCCCCCTCCCAAAGGCTGCTATTTGCTTCTCCCCCCTGCCAGGGGCTGGAATGACATTTAACAACTAAACCCAGCGAGGAAAGATAAAGCCGGGGAGAACTGAGACTTCTGCAACTTCTGCCTGGTCCTGGGAGCACAGAGAGGAACGTGGAGGTGCCTCCCACCCCTGGCTGAGCCCGGTTTGGGGTGAGGGGTGTCCCTGTCCCACACTTACTGCGGTGCTGGCTTCGGGGCGCTGCCTGCGCCGGGCAGGGCGGGGGCTCCCGGCTGCACAGGCTCCTCATCTTCCTGGCCACATAGCGGCAGGCTGGGGGGCCACGGGAGACCTTTGCGGCACTGGGAAACAGCAGCGACCCCAAAACAGCCTCCCCAGCCAGCCCGGAGTGGGACCCGCAGCAGAGGGAGTGGAGGGGACGGGATTCACCGGGATAAACGGGACTGGTTTCTGTGCCTGCCGTCCTGGCCGTGCTCCAAATCCGTCCAGCACCAGCCTGGCTCCCCCCACGAGCCAAGGCCGTGAAATACGCGGAGTTTTTACCCTCTAAGCCGTGTCCTCAAACCAGAGGTTTCCTTACCGTTGATTATCACTCAAACCATTTTCCGTGGGCTCAGCAAATCCGTCCCTCGCAGCCAGCGCGGCTCTCCCTGTCTCCTCTCGCAGGCAGCTCCGCAGTGCCGACTCAACAGCCGGGCTTCCTCCCTCCTTCCTTCCTCCCTCCTTCCCTTCCTTCCTCCCTCCTTCCCTTCCTTCCTCCCTCCTTCNTTAGTTCGTCTTCACATTCTTCTTGGCTTCAGCTCATGTCCAAGTGCTGTGTCAGGGCTGTGTGTCTGATCTGTGTGTGCCTCCTCTGTCCCCTGCAGAAACTGGACAAGTAGAAGTCAGGGAACCCCTCCCTCCCTCCCTCCCTCCCTTCCTCCCTTCTTCCTCTATTTTCCTTTCCTGCAGCACCTCTGCTCCTGGCTCCTTAAGCCCTTTGCACCTGGTCTGTCACCCACCCCTGAAATGCAGCTTTTGATGCATGGGGGGAAAAATGTTTACACTTTTGCCACTGGGGTTTTGGGGAGGAACGAGGGGAATGGCTGGAGGAATGACCTGCTCCTCTGAGATTCGCCTCTCCCCATGCCCACACCCCGCGTGTGGGTGTTCTCCTCGCCGCGGAGCCGCTGCCCCGGGTGTGCAGGCACATCCCTCTAGATGGTGCTAAGATAAAGAGGAAAGATGGGCGGTGAGAGGCCTGGGAGGCGACGCTGCCCCGCTGGGCACTGCCCGAGGTCTCCTGGGCGAGGAGATCATCTCCCTCTCCGTTTTCAGCCACTCCTGCGGGTGCTCCCCTGCGCTGCTTGTTGCAGCAAACACATCCCAGGTTCTTCTTCCGCTGCCGATTTGCCTTGTTGGTGCGTGAGACTCGGCAAATCCATCGCGGCTTTAATCCGTGCGTCTGCTGCCATCCACGCCCGAGAGCAGACAAGTGCGTTTTTAATGGCCAAAAATCCATCTTGGCTGGTTTTCTCCACTTCAACCATTTCTTACAGAGCAGCGCAACTCTTCAGCTGAGTCCTCCTCTATGTCACGCGTCATTAACCAGAATCTTAACCAAGTTCAAGCACGGATAATGTGTGATTTATCGATGTGGGCAATCAGGAGAGAATCCAGCCTGGCTGCCGGAGAACAGCCAGGATCGTTGAGGATTAGTGTGAGGGGAAGTCTTTTAGATCTACGGTTGAGCAGATTTCACTCTGGAGTCCCACCCGGGCAATGAACGAGCTGTTGAAAGACAGCTGCTGTTAGAAGAGACTTTTAAAAAAGAACAGCAGCATTCATGTCTGGGTTTTTTTTCCCCCATTAAGTATAAAAAGGGGGAGAACGACTGTGTGAAGCTGGAGCAGGAGAACTGAGCCCCTCTGCCCGTGCCTGCTGCAGAGGGAGATGATTTCCTATACCCTGATGGCACCAGTGGTGGGAATGGCTGCAGCAGGGATCTCCCTGGCACCAGCAGGACTGGAATTGAGGAGTCTCCACCTGGGTGTGACCACAGCCCAACCTCCAGGCGGGTTTTGGTGTCAGTCCTGTGCCCTCAGCCCTGGCAGCTGCCCCGCTGTCCCCACCTCACTTAATCACAGACAGAGGCTGTGACACATTTAGTTACTCCCCCATCTAGACTGGCTGGCCTGAGCTTTGCCTGTGGTTTCCACTGATACAGTGGAGAAAGATTCCTTTCGCCAAGTTTTCCTTCCAAGAATGGCTCGGCTCCATTCGTGATGAGCCCATAAACTGGATTAAGAGCTCAGGGAGAGATTTCCCAGCATTTGCAACTCATAATCTGGGTTGGGTTTGCAGAACAGCTCAGCCCCTTTGTAAGCAGCAAATTACAGCCAGGAGTGCTCAGCACTCTGTGCTTTGTGTCGGGCTGCTCGAGGCCACGTTTTCTGTGGAGCAGCACCCAGAGCCCCACATTTCGGGAAAAGCAGAGCAGTTTTCATGTCAGCACTAAGGTTTTACTGACAAAGAGACTCCCCAGCCTCGTGATTCTACTCCAGATGTGCGAAAATCTGTAAAAAAGCAGTTGTCACATTAATCCATGGGCTGCAAACATTCTGTCATCCATTCCAACTCCTACTGCCCATGAGCACAGAACGTCATCTGAAGTTCCTGAGGAGCCTCATCTCCAGCCACCAACCCGCCTGGTGTCATTTCAGATCCTCTCCATGACCTGTGGGTTCTGCACAGGCCTGAATTAACCCAGAGCTGTTCCAAGGAATGCTGTGGAGCTAAATTATGGATTTAAAGTTTTGGGTTGGAAAGGACCTTAAAGTCCACCTCATTCCACCCCTCTCTCCCTTCCACTGTCCCAGGCTGCTCCAAGCCCCGTCCAGCCTGGCCTTGGGCACTTCCAGGGACCCAGGGGCAGCCACAGCTTCTCTGGGCACCCTGTGCCAGGCACCCCACCCTCACAGGGAAGAATTTCTTCCTAAAATCCAACCTAGCCCTGCTCTCTGTCATTTTAAAACCATTTTCCCTCATCCTGTCACTCCAGCCTCCCGTCCAAAGCCCCTCTGCAGCTCCCTTGGAGCCCTTTTAGGGGAACACCCCAAATTTTCCCAGTTTGTTGGTGGATTTTACCCTCAGCGTTGCTACAGCCGCCCTTCTCCCAGAACTCCAGCTTAGCTCCACGGTGACACCTTTCATGGAACACCAGCTCAGTTAGGAGGGAATAAACCCGGGGAGGCGGATTTAGGGATCTGGTCCAGTTCAGAAGAAAGCCAAATGTCCCCACAGGGCTTCCTGCAGAGGCCTGGCACGAGGGCACAGAGGGCTCTCAGTGCCCGGGAGACCCCTGCGATGGCAATCCACGACTGTGGATTGTGAAAAGACACGGAAAAGGATTGGTTTGGAGGCCAAGCTGGCACTGTGCTTTTCCGGATGCTTTGTTTTTGGCGTGGATGGCGGGGACTTTCTGTTGAATCAAACATTCCGCAGCTGGTTGTGGCTCTTGTCACCGTGGTGGCCTCTTTGTGCCACCGGCCCAGCCCGGCTCTTCCTCTCCATCACTGGAAGCAGGGTATTTCTGAGTAATCCACCCCAACA
Organism: Oreocharis arfaki; assembly: GCA_013398015.1. Taxonomy (NCBI): domain Eukaryota; kingdom Metazoa; phylum Chordata; class Aves; order Passeriformes; family Paramythiidae; genus Oreocharis; species Oreocharis arfaki. The sequence goes on along the minus strand of VZRR01000788.1, from coordinate 19,989 downwards.
CTCACAAATCTGAGGGGAGAGATGAAGGTAACTCCAAGATTTTCACGGCAGAACCCCCCAAAATCATTTCCCTGTGCCTTTCCCAGCCCTTGGCTGGTGCTGTCCTTGCTGGGAGGAACGAGACACACCACCACAGCTCAGAACAGGCAGCCACGCCATGGAAAATGCCCAACCCAGGCAGGTCTGGGGACGTGGCAGAGCCCCAGGGTGAGCCAGCAGATTGCTTTCTCCCCCATGGGGCACGGGCAGGCGTTGGCAGTGATGCCAGCCGGGTTTGGCACGTCCCCAGGCACCGGGGCCGAGGCAGGAGCTCCCTTGGGGCGTGTTCCACCCCTGCTGCTCGCAGGGATCATCCCAAAGGCGTGTGAGCCATCGCCTGGCCCGGCCTCCCTGCCCCTGGCAGCCTTGGCAGGGCACCTCTAGCAATTACCGGCACCCTGGGAAGGAAGAGTATTTCGGGATGTTTCCCTGCAGAACACCGGATAAAGATCCCAGAGCCCTGCAGCTCCTCTGGAGGGACAGAAATGAGGGAACAAACAGCTCAGAGCTTCAAGGACTTCTGTGTGTCTTCTTCAGCAGCCTGTGCCATGCAGGGCCACCATAAACCCTAGGAAAACCAGGCCTACATGGAAAACAGTGCCCCAAACCCCCCTGATGGATCGGGATATTTCAGCTTCCTTCTTATCCCCACAGCCGGATGGGTGACAGGAAGAATTTTAGGTGAAATTGTCACCGAAACTGCAGGAAAAACAAAAGCCCTCCAACAACATTTTTAATGTTAGAGAGTCAAGGCATTACTTTGTTATCTGGTCAGGATGTTGTTCTGGCCAGGATGCACCACAGAAATCATCTCATACACACACAGCCCGGGTGTGCAGGGAGAATCATTCCATGACACGTGACATTTACTGGATTTTTCAGATCTTTTATACAGTCAAAACTCCTAGAAACGAATCGGGACAGTGCTCATCGGGCTCGAGTTGTGCAGTTCTTAGTATTTTGTTTCTTATTGGATGCAGGTTTCTTCACTTCTGATGTTAATGAGATCCTCACTCCTTGATTTCCTTACCAGTCTTTGCCGGAGATGTCTCCAGCTCTGGGGTAGAAGTCCGTAGATGGCCGCTGATGTTCTGTTGCTGTTCCTTTATCTCTTTGGGGCCACTCCCAGCCTGTTGAGATGCTGAACCCATCAAGCCTCACCTCGAGGAACAATGCCCTGGAGAGAAGCTTCAGTTCCCCCGGAGCAAAGGTGAACAAACCTGGCTAAAGTTATTTTAAAATATTTTTTAAACTGGTACATTTTCCAACAGATCGGGATATTTCAGCTTCCTCCTTATCCCCGCAGCCGGATGTGTGTCAGAAAGGATTTCATGTGGCACAATTTGCATTGAGAAAGGACCTTTGGGTGTCCCTCGCCCTTGCATCATCCGAGGGCTCACGGACAGAGTGTTCTTTGCATGTTCCTGCTCCACTTCCCTCTGGGTGACCAGCTGCTCACTCCCCTTCCTCTGACCCCCTTGCACTGTCTGCAGGGAGGTTTTGGGGTGGCCCTTGGAGTCTTTCACCCTTTGAATTCCAGAGTATTCAATACCAGAGTACGTGATGCCTTTTAAAAGAAATACATAAATAAATACATAAATAGAGAAATAAATAAATTTTAAAAATGTATTGCAGGCAGCCTTTATTTTTTAGTTTATTCCTGCCTCGTTGTTGGGCAGCTGGGGAGAATGAAGCACGGGGGTTTTTTTCTTCAGGAAACTGAAACAAGAAGGGTGTTTAACGCTGTAGCTTTTTCCTTCTCTCAGCTCAGATGAATGCAGAACCCCTTTTTATCTCCAGTTCAGGTCATATCTTAACGTTTATCACTAAATCCTCAGATGCTATCCACCCTGATATCCTCATTTCTAGCTGTAGTATTTCTCATTCTGATTTTCTGAAAGTCTCCTTTTGCCTCTCTGCTGGTTCTCCCTGACACTTTCTATTTTTCTGAATGAGGAGGCTTTGCTGCCGAGCCTTTCTTTTCTCTTGCAAGCTGCCCACTCTTCTGCTTCTCTCTGATTTCTTGCCGGTTTCAGGTTTCAGTCCCTCCAGGTTATGAACAGAAACTAAAACCGACTGTTCACATGATGTGAAACAATTTAAAAGCCCAAATTTGCCTTCTCTCTAGAAGCTGTGGTTGTGTTTTTCGCTCGGCGTGGGCACCGGTGCAACAACACCAGTACAAACCAGTGCCCAGGCTGGGTATGGTGGGACATGGGACAGCGAGGCAGCTGGCAAGAAATTCCCTCTGGCTCAGGCTGTTCTGCTTAAATAGTTATTAATTAATGAAATTGTGTTTAATTCCTCCTCCTCCCCTCAGTGAAACCATTGCTTTGGGACTGGTTTGGGACGTGGTTAATCAGGGATGGGGGAAAGTTTAAGGTTTGAGCTGCGCCTTGCTGAGCCCAGCTTGTCTGGAGCCACGGGGAAATCCGTGCCCAAGGATTTATTAGGGGCATGAAGGGCCGTGCTTGGCTGTTGCTACCTTTAATTCAGGAAGAAAAGGCCTCTCCTTCCTATTAAAAAGTGAATATTGCCCGGTGTACCCCGGATTTTGGGCACAGCTCGAGGATCGATGCATTAGCTCCAGGGTGTGTTAAAGCTCTTCCTTGTGGTGGGAGATTTCTAGAAAGCCTCAAAAATCATTTCTTGAAGGAGAAAATAACCCACTGGATTTCCTGCTCCTGGGGAATTTTTCACTGGGTGAAGTTTAGGGGATGAATTGAAGGAGAAGTCGTAGGACTTGGTGCTTTCCATTCAGATTTTCTCCTGTGCCTTGGAAAGGGATGGAGCAGAAGGTTGGTCCTCAGCCAGGGCACTGTTTATACCCCTGTTAGAGACAGAAATAAATGTGATGAACTCCCCAGCTGCTGCTGCTGTGGTCTGTCAGCCTTGGGAGCAAATTAAATCAGAGCTCTTGCTGCTAACTTAGATGGGGCTGAGGGTTTTAAGGCAGGCCAGGGATTTAGCTGTTAATATTAATGGAACATTTAGAGAGAAATTTCCCTGGGCTGCTTTACAAACCAGCCCTGGGTGGCCTCAGGCCAGGCTCTTGGCTGCACACACCTGAGGTGACGTTTACTCGTGGTGGTTTTAAGCCTCTGGCATCAGCTGCCCTGAGTTTAATGTGGTTAGGCTGGATTTACAGCACTGTAAGTGGGGCTGGAATCAAGTTTGCTGTGCTTATTAGAGGGTGAAATTGATGTCTTTGCGAAGAGCCCAGCCAGCCAAAACTCCTGCAGTGCTGAAATCTCAGCGTGGGCTTTGAGAGCCGCCCGGCAGATTCTCAGCGGGACTCGTGGCGTGCGTTGGGAAGCTTGGAAAATCCCAAGCAAAGGCCTGAGCTCTCCTCCAAGGCAAACTGATTTCATCAGCCTTAGCACGGGCTGGGGAAGGCCACAGAATCCCAGAATATTGTGAGGTGGAAGGGGTCTCCAGCAGCAGGGAATGCAGGGGGAAGAGCTTCCCAGGAGTCACCCCTGGAAGGGACAGGTGATGTCTCCTCATCCCTGGGCACGGGCTGGTGATGCCAAGTCAGTGCAGGACCCACTGGGGCCATCCTGCCATCCCCGTGGAGCCAGGCAGCCTCCTGAGGAGCCTCCTGAGGAGCCATCCCTCCTTGTCAGTCCCTGCTCTTCCCTGGGAGCCAGGCCAGGTGTGAAGGATGTGACGAAGTGCCCGGGGTAGGGCAGGAGGCACCAGCTCTGCTCCAGGCTCTGCTCCAGGCTCTGCTCTCCCTGTGCTCCCCATTTCTCCTTTTCCCACCTCCTGCTCAGCCAAGGCATTTTCCTCCCATTTCAGGGACTGTCCTTGGTGCTGTTTGGGCAAAGCAGCCCTGGGAGAGGGATGGGGTGGGATGGGATGGGATGGGGTGAATCCCACAGCACACCACAGCTCTCCCAGCTCACTCCAGGGCATGTGGCACTGCCCTGTGACACCCAGCCTGCAGTAGGACCCCAAACACCAGGATTTTGGGGGTTCTGAGGTGCTGCTGCTGCTCCCTGTGCAGCCCTGCCACCCTCCCCATGCCCTGGATATTGCCAGGGACAGTGAGTAGGGCAGGATTTGGGTGGGAGATGGGAAGAGGGCTCAGCTGGGAGTTAAATGGCTGAGGGGCTCGGGCTCTTAGGAGATTTTTCTAAAGAGATATCTCAAAAGTTGTTAATTTCAGTTTTCCACCTTAGAAGCAAGGATGCATTGATTCCAGGAAAATGTTATTTCCTCCTCGGGATAAATCTAAATAAAAAAATCCCCTAAAAAGACAATTTATCACCTCCTTCCCGACTCTGCATTATTGAATATTCACCTATTAAGAATTATGGTCTCATCTGATCACCCTGAATGTTCAAACCCATTTCTTTAAGTGCCTCTTAGAAATAACCCCAGCCAGCTCCTATTTCCCAGGGGCCACTGTTGTTGTTCTTCTTCTTTTGTAGGAACCCTACCAAAAAAATAATTGAGAAATGGGGTAAAAAAAATGACAAAGTACCAGGGAGATTAAACGTTGTCCTGATGAATTTTCCCGGAGAATGGTTTGGAATTCATTTCCTCTGATAAGCTGTGAGATAGGAGGGGTTTATAAATTAGCATCCATCCATATTTCTGTTGGCAAAAGCTCTGTCCCTAATCCATTCCAGCAGCTCTGTGGTGTCACATCCACTGGCTCCTGGAGAACGTGGAAAATTCGTGTTACAAATTGCTGTGGCAAAAAGCTGCTGCTGCTGCTGATGGGGGGCAGAGTCCTGTGGCTGCAGAGGGTGGGATGAGCTGGGCATTATCCCAGGCTTCCCCTGTGACTAGGAGCCAGCCCTTCCCAAAGCCCTTCCCATGTTTTAGGGCTCTGCACCCCCTCACAAGGGCAGAAATCCTCCTTTTAAAACTATTTGTAACTATGAGCTTTATTACAATTTATTATTAACTATTAGTGGTTTATTCTTAACTGTTTTTAACCAAAATTTGCTTTACAGCCCCTTCCTTAGAGCTGATTGTGCTGGGCTGGGAGCTGCCAGTTCAAAGAAGGATCAGGGAGGGGCTGCTCAAATAGTTTGTCCAGAAGGAGTAAAACCCATCCAGCTGTGGACACCCCGTGCCTCCTGCAGGGATCCAAGCCACTTCCACGGCCCAGACTGGTTCAGGTAAATCGGGGTTAAGAAATCAGGGGGGGATAGAGAGCCAGCTGTATGCTGAACAATTCAGCAGTTCAATTGATGCCATATGGACTTTTTTGCCTTTTCTTTTATACCTCTTTTATATAGCTTTATAGCCTTCTTAGTGTTTATTTATAGCCTAAATTCCTGGACTTGTTGGGAGACTAAACATCCCAAAAGCCTCAGCCACCAAGGTCCTCTCTGCAACACATTTTGTAAACTAAAAGATAGGTCTGTCCAAGAGAGAGTTCCTTGGGAAGGGAGTTCACTGAGCCTCACTCACTGGGGAATCTTTGATAGATCTGCTGATTTGTAAGACCTATAATTTTATACCTGATGTATCATGGGGGTGCATTTGGGGTGGGCATTTCGATGTGCATTTTAGGGTGTTCCACCTGGACAGAGTGCACCGGGGATCCTTGAAATAAATACCGAGGTAAAAACCCCTTTTCCCCTCTAACTGTGTTTGGCTCTTGATTTTAAAAACAGGGATCAGGCATCAAATTGTTCAGTAGTTATTGAGCTTGCCAAGAAGGAGAGGGAGGATGAGAGACCATTGAGAAAGGTGAAGCAGCCGTGAGCAGAGATCCTGCTTCGGACCCCGAAACCAGCTCAACCCACTTTGGAGGTTTGGACTTGGACCAAGAGACCAAAAAACATGCACAAAAAAGCAAAGTAAAAAGTTCAACCCTGAAAAAAACCTCATTTACTTCACCCAGACAGCCCAGCCCACGACCACCAAGAAGCACTAGGCAGGCACAAACATAGGAAAATTACTTTTTAGCTCATTTTAATACAAAATGGAAATAAGTAATAAATACGTATAGACCAGATTAAGTCATTTCATACATATAAAATTGTAACCTAATATAAACTGAGCTGAGTGCCGTGGACATAGCACATGTTTTTGGAGGAGTCATTTCCCCGTGCGTCCGGCGCTGATTTCTGAAATAAATTTCATACCTACTCCACCACTTACGAGAGTTGGGGAGTTTAATCCACATATCAAGACCTCTGAAAGCTGGCAGAGCAAGAGGAGGTGAGCCAGGGAAGCCACCCCAGAGCCCCTTTTTGGGGCAGGGGGAAGGTCTGATGCTGTGGGAGGGTGGTACAGATGTGCTGGCAGCTGGCAGGGAGGGTGTGAGGTGTGGAGGTTCCCCAGATGTGCCCCAGGGAGCAGCTCTTTGGAGGATGCTGCTGCATGGATCCCCGTGGAGATTCTTCCTCAGTTGCCAGCTGGCAGCACCTTTGTTTACCCTGGTTGGGAAAAGAGAAACAAATCCTGTGGGAACAGCCAGGGCTTTGGGGAAAATGCCGGAATTTGGTGATTCTCTCGTAGCCTGACAGTTATATATCAATTATATAAAATGTATTGTGAGGACAGGCTGGGAGAGCTGGGGGTGCTCGCCTGGGGAAGAGGAGGTTCCAGAGAGACTTCAGAGCCCCTTGCAGGGCCTAAAGGGGCTCCAGGAGAGCTGGAGAGGGACTGGGGACAAGGGATGGAGGGACAGGACACAGGGAATGGCTTCCCACTGCCAGAGGGCAGGGATGGATGGGATATTGGGAAGGAATTGTTCCCTGGGAGGGTGGGGAGGCCCTGGCACAGGGTGCCCAGAGCAGCTGTGGCTGCCCCTGGATCCCTGGCAGTGCCCAAGGCCAGGCTGGACGGGGCTGGGAGCAGCCTGGGACAGTGGGAGGTGTCCCTGCCATGGCAGGGGTGGGATGAGATTTAAGGTCCATTCCAACCCAAACCATTCCGGGTTTCTAGGATTATATTTGTATAGAATTACATATATTTTTTTTTCTGTAATATATATAATATCATGTATTTTCTTCCCTATGCCTGGCAGTAGCTTTTGGATTTTATTTCCTCCCACCATCCTTTTCCCTGTGTATCCCTGGCCAGGGAAGTCACCCCATTTAGCACCCAGAGGTGCCCATTCCCTCTCAGTGGGATACTGGGAGCCAAAGAAGCTTGGAGCAGCAACAGAGCAGACTTTGCTGTCAGCACCATCCTTCTCTCCCTATCTGCTGTGTGTGGGATGAGTTTCCAGACCTCTCTTTGGCCTGGGTAGGACATTCTTTCCCCGATAAAGAGGTGACCTCATCCCAGCTGTTTTGTGAGCAGGGCCAAGGAGGGGTCACGTTCCCGGTGACGTCCGGGTCCTTCCTCCCTTGTCCGGGTGCCAGGAGCGAGGGCTGCAGGCACCAGGCCTGGATTAATTCCTATTTAAATCCCGCATCCAGCACTGGTCTAGCGTGGAAATTCAGCTGCCTTGAATAAAACAACAGACTTAAAAATAGCCGGGGTTACCGGATCTGAGCTGCCCGCCCTGGAACAGCTCATTCAAGAGCTTTACGATTCCAGATAAGCAGCTGGCTGCTCAAACAGCTGCTTCCACTTGGCAGTCTGGGAAATGGGGGTTATTTACGGGCTGGAAAAGCAAACCAGCCCGGTTTCATACAGCTCTTGAGCTTCCGTGGGAATTCCCAGTTTAACAATGGAGCCAAAGCAAAGGGCTGAAGGTAAAACATCGAGCGGCAGCTTGGAAAGGGACCGGGGGGCCCTGGGCACTGGCCAATTGGAGCTGAGTCAGCAGCGCCCTGGAGCCAGGAGGGACATCCCTGTCCTGGGGGCATCAGGGGCAGCATCACTGGCCAGGCCAGGGAGGGATTGTCCCGCTCTGCTCTGGGGCAGCCTCAAGTGCTGGGGGAGTTTTGGGCACTGCAATAAAAGAAAGACCTAAAGCTGTGAGGGAGTGTCCAAAGGAGGGACACGGGCATGGGGAAGGGTCTGGAGGGGCCCACGAGGAGCAGCTGAGGGCACTGGGATTGTTCAGCTGCAGCAGACTGAGGGCAGAGCTCCCCGGGGGCTGCAGCTCCTCCCGAGGGCAGCTCCGATCTCTGCTCCCTGGGACAGGGACAGCACCCAGGGAACGGCTGGAGCTGGGCCAGGGCAGGCTCAGGCTGGAGAGCAGGGAAAGGTTCTTCCCCCAGAGGGTGCTGGGCACTGCCCAGGCTCCCCAGGGAATGGGCACGGCCCCGAGGCTGCCAGAGCTCCAGGAGCATTTGGGCAGCGCTGCCAGGGATGCCCAGGGTGGGGTTGTTGGGGGGTCTGGGCAGGGCTGGGGTTGGGTTGATGATCCCGGAGAGTCTCTCCCAGCTCAGGATTCCCTGTGCTCAGCTCTGGATCAGCAGCTGCATCACACACGAGGAGGCACCGAATCTTTCCACACACCAAGGGCAGAGCCATCCTGCTGAACGCTTTTTTCCCCCTCAGGCCTTGGCTCCGAGGGACGGCTGACTGGAAGAGCCGTGTGTCCCCGGGGCTTGGTGACACTGCCCTGGGCGCTCTCAGTGACTCCCACGGGCTGTCAGAGAGCTGCTGTGCATTTACTGTTCTTAAACAGAGCAGCCTCACGCTCACTGACGGGTGATGCACGTGGGGCTCCGGCGCAGGCCGGGTTTATCTGTGTTGCAGCTCCTTATCAGTAGGAAATGGGTGATAAGGGCATCCCTGGGCGTGTGCAGCCCGTGAGGGATCTGTGGCAGCCTTATCGCCGTGCAGGGAGCAGCGCTGACACAGCCGTGCCCTGCGGTGTTACACGGATCAGGACGTGCTGATAAAGCCGCTCCAGCCCTTCCCTGCACAGAGCTCTGGGGCTCGTCTGAGGGAGCTGGGTCTGCAGAAAATCCTGGAATCATCCTAAAATCATAGAGTGTCCCATCCCTGGAAGTGTCCAAGGCCAGGTCTGAGCAGGCTGGTGTGGTGGAAGTGTCCCTGCCCATGGCAGGGGGTGGGATGAGGTGGTGTTTGAGGTTTTTCCAACCCCCCAGAAAAGCGTGAGCACAAAAGGAGGATGTCTTTTTGTTAGGTACAGCTGCTGGGATGGACTCCAAGCACAGAAAGCTTTTGGCCTGGAGGCTCTGCCACATCTCCAGGCCTTCAGGAGATGGCCCTGGTGGGGGCCCTGGTCCTGCTTGGGCTGATCACCTTCCCACTTCCCCCACCCTGAGCTCTCAGCACAAACAGGAGACAGGGCTGCAACCTCATTCTCGTGGTGCTGGTGACAATCTCAGGGAGCTGTGGGACCGTGGGCAGCCCTGCTCCCATCCCAGGCAGGGCTGGATGAGTACCAGTGCCCTGCCAGCAAGCAGAGGTCACTGCCCCGACAGGACTCACCACATGTGAATCACCCAAGTGACAAAACCACATCAGCTCCTTCTCCCAGCTCTGGGCAAAGCCAGGGCACCGGGAGCCAGGCATGGTTTGTGCTCCAACAGAGGAAGTTGGTGATGAAAGCAGGAGCTCAGGCCTGGCCCACAGTGAGCTGTAGAATTTTTGAGCAGCTGGGCTTTTCAATAGCAGTTTTTCAGTGGTTTCTGGGCATTTTAAGTGGGTCCTGCTTGATAAGGCAGCACTTGGGGATGGAGAAAAGCTCAAAATAGGAAGGGCAGACATGAAGTGTCTCAACACTTACAGTGGATGCAGAACAATGAAGGTAAATGGGTGAGCAAGTTTTCTTGGGTGGCATTATCAGGTTAAAAATCAGGGTCAAAAACTCTGCTCAAGTTCATGCTGGATGGATGATCCTGCACCTCAGCATGTTAGACAAGTCAAGTTCACACATGGATCCATGATACCAACAGGAGAGTTGTTTCTGAAGGTGATTAGCATAACTGATCTGCTGATGGATAGAGCTGCCACTGCCAGGTACCAGAGCACCCAGGTGTGATTTATATCTGAGAGCACTGATTGTTGGTGTATCCACCTCTCAGTGCAAACATCCACACACCTCTGGCTCCTGTCAAAGCACGTGGAGGAGTAGAGAGTCTGAGCCAGCACTCACAGCCAAACAAAAGAGTCTATCAAGGCTTTTGGAGTGGTTCCAAATCTCAGCAAAATTAGGAAAACCTTGTGGGTGATGAGGTGAACTGGAGGGATCGTCCTGATCAGCCCTTCCTGCTGGCAAAGCTGTCTGGCTGTGTGGAAAAAAAGGAAGAGACACAAGGTTCCTGGGGCTGCTGTGGGGTTTGAGGGGATGGATTTGGTGCAGGTCCCAAGATGCTTGGAGAAAGTGAAAACTCAAGGCAGGTTTGATCTGTTTGGGGCAGGCTGTGGGATGTGATGGGATATCGGTGCCAGAGGGGGATGACAGGGAGCAGGGATGGAGCTGAAATACACACAGGGAAATAAGAATTTGCCCCTGTGGGAGGATGAATTCCCCTCCCTGCCCAGGGCTGGGGCAGGAGCCTCCTCCAGATATCCCAGTGCAGGCAGGGGAGGGTGGAGAGCTGGTGGGGAGGGGTCTGCAGAGCCCCTCAGGGGCTGTGATCCCCCAGGGATGCTGCTTTGGGGACAGGATGCCTCTCCTGGGCTCAGCACTGAATTCAGACAATTCCTTTAAAAGCTTAGAAGTTGAGTGAGAGGAAAATTCTGGGCTGCAGGACTGCAGAGCTGGCTCAGGGACAGCATAAATTAATTATGGCTTTGTGCACAATCCTGCCAAGAGGTTACCCTGGGGCACCTGTGGGAGCACAACCCTTTGCATGCATCTCCAAAAACCCTTTTCAGCCTTTTTGAAACCCTCCCAGCAGGAGGGTGAGGCATGGCACAGCAGTGACGGGAGGGCAAACAAGAACCCAGAGAGAAGGTTCAGGCCTGATGGTTTTGGAGGGATAATTAATTCAACGAAGCCATCGTGGCTCTGGTTGATTGGAAACCACTGCCCATCTTCCTGGAAAAAAAAGGGACCTGCTGGAAATTGAACAGTGGGAAGGGGAAGGGAGGGGTCAGGGCCAGCAGAGCACTGAGGGTCCCAGAGCAAGGACAGCACTGGGGCTCCCAAGGAGAGGGACCTCGGTGACAGGAGAGGCTCCTTTGTCCCTGTCAAACAGGAGAAGCTCTGGGGCTCACAGTGGTGTGAGAGAAACATCCATCAAAAACCCCAGATGTGCTCAACAGCTGGCAGCCCACTGAGGCTGTGGCAGGGGAATCTCCCCACAGTGTCCTGGTGGCTCCCAGGCGAGGCCCATGAAGTGGTTTGGGATCAGCGCCAGGGACGGGGTGGGATGTCTGACAAAAGGCTCATTTCTGCTCTTCCACCCCATTCCCCATCCCCCAAGCGCTTCCTTTCGCATGCCAGAGGGACTCACGCTTCACAGAGGTGCAGAAGAGACAAATTTATTGGCAATTACTGCAAGGCCTGTGGGTATTTCTCTGACCAGATGGACTTTTGGGAAGGGATGAATGCTGGGAGTTGTTAAGGACAGCCAGGAAAACAAAACATCTTCACAAAAACCTCCCAGATGAGCCAACACAGAGCAGTTTGATTGCCCTGCAGCGTTTTGGGCTCAATCCCCTGTGTCTCCTCTGACTGCTGTGCCCTTTGGCAGGAGTTGGTGATGAAGACACAGCCCCAGAGGAGCCTCCCGGTGCCTGGCAGAGAGAAGGAGAGCAGAGAAACCAGCGGGAGGGACAAAGTGAGTAACTGTGCCAGCGGTGCTGCCTGAGTCAGCAGTCAGTCATTTCAGGCCCCGAGGTGTGAAAAGCCCTTTCTCATGCGGTCGGGGGTGCTGGGAAGCACAACCATCACAACCAGCACAGCACAACCATCGGGCTTTGCTGGTTGAATTTCCCTCCCGCCCCATGTTCTGTTTCCTGATGGAGCTCTGTCCCCCGTTCCTGCTCTCTGTGATCTGTAACCGAGAGAGGCGAGCGAGGGCCGCGGGACTTTTGCCGGCACCGCAGAGCTGCGGGTGAAGCTCGAAGCCGTGGTTATTTGCCTTTGGTTCAGCCCCAAAGATGTCTGTGAATGTGGACCTGACTGAATGGAAACATGGGGTGGATTTTTTGGTTTGAGTTGCTTAATGTTTCCATGCGTTTTCTGAGATGATTTAAGAGGTGACTGCTGAAGTCATTTGCGGTAACTGAGTAAGAGGAGTCAGGGTCAGAAACTCAAGGTCCCATCTCTCTTGTTTTGGATGCATCAATGAAGTGTCCTTGAGCTTTATTTTTTTTTTTTTCCCTCCTCGGCTCAGAACTGTTTAGAAAAATGGGCAAAAGTTGGAGAAACTCCAGGATCTGCACATCAATCTAACCTTATCCACTCCTGTCTCCCCCAGCGATCTGCACATCCTGCCCCAAGGGAACGCTCAGCTCCACATTCCCCCTGTCACAGACACTGAAAGGTATTGGAGAATCTTTTTTACTCATCCGAGGTATGAAATATAATTACCGTTGCTAGACATCGCAAGGGTTTTAAATTATCAACTCTCATGAAATCTCTGCAGTGGGAGCTGAGCCTTATCTCCTTCCAGCCTGTGGCAGCACAGCCCATGGAGCCTTGTTCCTGTGTAGGGGAAGGAATTCGCCTGTCACCGCATTGCCTCAATTCTCACCCTCCTGTCACACAGGGCAGAGCAATAACCTCTCACTGAAATGCTCATTAGAGAGTGAAAATCCAGTCCTGCTCAGGCACGTCCCTCTCCTTTGATCTAAACTTACAGCAGCAAGTCCACACCCAAAACAGACACCGGGGGAAGCTCAGGCTCCTGGTGCTGCTTTGATTTCTGAGCTTGGCTGTGGCTTTGGGACCAGAGTAACCATTAAACCTCTTGGCTGAAGCTCTGAGCTCCAACGCTGGAATCTTGGTGGTTTCACCTTATTTTAACAGCAGAAGGAAGGCAGGTGCCTGCTCCGAGCCAGGTAAGATTTAGCCTGTGGTTATTAACAGCAACAGGTTCCACTGCCTTAGAAACTGTCCACAGCTGATTCCTTTTGCTCACATTGGACATTTCCATGGCCCTGGGAAAGGCTCAGCACGGAACCTGCAGGAGTGCAGCCACATCCATCAGTGGTTGCCTGAGCCACCCCCTCAGCGGGCCCTGGGCAGGTCCACGCTGGTCTGGAGCAGGTGGAAGAGGGAGACCCAAACCTTCTCCACTTGGCTGAACCCATCCTTCACCTGGCAGGAGGTGGAGAGGTTTGTGTTGAAACAGGCTGGAGTGGTGCTGTGCAGGGGCAGGTTTCTGCTTTGCTGTGCTCAGAGATGTCTCTGTGAGCGTGGCAGTGGCTCTGGAGGGAGCTGTGGATGTCAGGCGATGCTGGGGTGGGACTTTTCTACGGGAGCAGCTTCTCCTGCCTGTGGTAAGGGCATGAGGGCTCCGAAAGGTGTGTTTGGAAGTGACTCTGCCAGGTGTTGAGTTTGAGTGTAGCCCTCTGGCATCCCTTAGATGCACAGACACATCCCTGAAGGATGGGAGGCAGCGTGGGGGGAGCTAGGAAGTTCACAAGGTGCTCCAAAGGAAGAGCCACATCCTGGCTCAGGGCCACGCACAAACAGTTCCTTAGAGGCACTTGGGACCTGCTGGGTTCTAAACCCCTGAGCTGGGCCCTGTTCCCTTCTCCCCTCGCACCACCGGTGACGCAGCCACCTCTCAGCACCACGCAGACTCTCTCAGGAGGCACCTCAGGCCATCCTGTGGCTCCTGCAGCGTCCTCAGGGCTTTTCTCCAACCCTCACAGGGCTGGCTGTGTGGACCAGCCAACCCTGCCCTGTGCTGCTCGGCTGCTGCTCCCAGCAGAGCTCAGGACTGCCAGAGTTGATGTCGTTGTCTGCGCACCTCCAGCTTCCTCGAGGGGGGAACAGGAGGGGCAGACGCTGATCTGTGACACTGACGAGTGACAGGACGTGAGGGAACGGCTGGAGCTGGGCCAGGGCAGGCTCAGGCTGCAGAGCAGGGAAAGGTTCTTCCCCCAGAGGGTGCTGGGCACTGCCCAGGCTCCCCAGGGAATGGGCACGGCCCCGAGGCTGCCAGAGCTCCAGGAGCGTTTGGGCAGCGCTGCCAGGGATGCCCAGGGTGGGGGTGCTGGGGTGTCTGGGCAGGGCCAGGAGCTGCACTGGGTGATCCCTGTGGGTCCCTCCCAGCTCAGGATATTCTGTAATTCCATGACCTGCTACAGCAAAATGTCCCCATGCTCTGGGCTTTGCCCCTCCCCTGAGCTCAGCTGGGGGGTGATGCTGGGACGGGCACTCAGGTGCAGGAAATACCCCTGTGTGGGAGCTCACTGCCTTGGAATGAGGAAACACCTGGAAAAAGTGTCCAGCCCGGTGTCTTGGCTGTATCCTGTATTCCTGTCTCCTGCACCTCATTGGGATGGTCAGGAATACCTGAACAGCACCTGCAGCTATAACCCTGCTGAGGAGGAAGCAATTTGTCCATCAGTTTGATCCGATGATTCAATCAAACTGATTTCACCCTTGGTGAAATAGCAAATTGTCTCCCCTGCTCCTCACGGGATTTCCAGGAGAAATGCACCATCTCCAGGCAAACAAACCCAAAATTAGATGCCAATTATGTAACAGATGGGGAACAGCAAGGCTGTAGGAGCCTCAAACTTCCTTAAGCTGCATCCAGCCTAAACACAAAGCCTGGACCTTACAGGAATGGGGTTGAGCTGGATCTTGCCCTACCTCCCTCCAGCTAAAAGCTGCCTTGCAGACACCTTGGTGTTGGTGCTGAGCAGGAGAAGGTGAGGTGGATTTTGGGGAGCTGCTGGTGGTGAGGAGCCCAGGGGAGCAGTGCTGGGCTGGCTCATTCACCGCTGGTTTCCGTTTCCCTGCTCTGGCTGTGACTGGAAGTTGCACTGCTGAAAAACAACATGGTAAAGGCCCATCCTCACCCCATTAACGCCGCTGAGACGAGTGTGGTTGCAGCAGAAATGAGCCTGGCATAAGGGGTTTATTTTATTTTTAGCCTGACTGGAAGGAGAAAGAATAGAAATTTTGTCATTGAGCAATTTCCGGCCTGGTTTTGCAAACTCCAGAAGATTCTGGTGCTCAGGTAAACACGCAGAGTGCTCAGGGCTTTGCACCTCTTCCTCGCTTCCCATCGCCTCTGCCGACCTTTAGCCACAGCAAACAGAGATGGGAGGCTGAGGATTTGGGATGGAGGTGGCTGGAGTGAAAAGAACCCATTTCCTGCAGCCCCTCCATCCCTTGGCTGCATCGTCCCCGATGGAGGTGCAGGGACAGCCTGGGATTGGGAGGGTGCTGGGCACTCAGGGAGTGCTTTCACACTCAGGTGTGAAATGCCAGCTGGAAAAACCTGGTATGGGCACAGTAAACTGGAGCCCCCACGGTGAGCACGAGGCTGTGGCTTGACAGTAAAGCTGACACACTGAGAAATCATCTCCCAGTTACGTCAGAGCCAGGAAACTCTCTCAGCGAGAGACATGTCCTTTCCATTACAAGATGCACCCACTGTTCACTTGACTCCGAACTCTCCTCATCCAAGTGGCCGTGCAAATATCCCTGAGGGAAGGTTCAGTTTGGGAGCAGGGCTGTCCCGAGGCTGTGGGTGGTGGAATGTCACTGGGAGGTTGTTTGGGGACAGCAGCGAGGCTGCTGTGGGGCTTTGCAGTCTGCGAGGGGGTGTTTGCTGTGAACATCCCACTGCTGCTTTTGCTGTGCTGGCCAAGGTGGTTTTGATGCCTTGGGTTTTCACTTTGATATTCTCAAACCCTGCCCTGCCTGGTGTGTCACTGAGCAGGTCCTGCAGCTGCTGCTCTCTCAGGCCAGACAGACACAACAAAGCCTCTCCAGGCTCTCCAAGGACACCCAGCCTGTCCCAGGCCCCAAATGTGTAACCCAACATCTTGGGAAGGGGGGTGAGCTTGGGGAAATTACATCATTAACTGAAGCTTTAATTGGAGAATTGACCTTGATATGCAAATGGACCAAACCTATAAAAGTGTGAAGAACTCGTGACCTGGGGTCCATCTCGGGCTCCATCTCGGCAGCAGCCTCTGGCTCCCCAGGGTGTGCCTGTGAAGGCCTTTCAGATAAATACCCACCTTTATTCCCTCACTCCTGTCTAGTCTCTGTTTCTAGGTAGCCTCTCAAGGCATCAGTTCCATGGAGCAGCATGCAAGGAAAAAAGCCCATCCTGATAAATCTCAAAGCTTAATTAATTCTGTCTCGCTGCTTCTGCTTGCTGGGTGCTCTGTCTCTTTAGGATATAAACAAATACATCTTCCAGTTTTCTTCTGAGGGAGAGAGAACCCCTCAAACAGCACTGGAGAGCTCACACTTGGCTATGGCCAAGCTGCAGAACAGGAGGGTGGGGGGAAATTTGTTTAAAATGCACTTTTCCACACAGAATAACACAAAGTGAATTTTTTTGGGGCACACCAGTCTCCTCTCCATGCCTAGAAACAGCATGGAATAATCCTGAGCTGCACAAACTCTACCTGCCCTGTCCCAGAGGGAAACACCCGTTTCCTTGTGGTGGGATCCATGGATTCTGGGAGCTCCGGCGGGCTGGAATTGCCTTACAAATATTAGCACAAGGAACTCTTTCAGAGCAGTTTCTTACGTGCTTCGGTCATTTCTTCAGGGAGAAAAAGCTCTTGCTCACACAACCATCCACACCACACAAAGCACGAACCCCAGACAGGTCTGCAGGTGAGTTTTTAACCCTCACAGGGGAAATTAAACCTGGTTTCAGCACTTTGCCCATCTGCCCTGGCTTGTTCTGGTGGGCAGCGAGTGCAGAACTCTCCCACCAGTGGAAATGCTCCACTGCTTGGGTTTCACCCTGCTTTTGCACAGGTGCCTTTCTTCCAAAGGTGTTTTCGGCCTCAGTGAGCGGCAGGGAGAAGTTTAACTTCCACAAACCCACTTGTGAGATGGGGACAGGGATGCCACTGTGGTGTCCTCTCGGTGTCCCCTGGTGCTGTGCAGGCACGGGGAACCCTTCAGGGTGGCGTTTGTTCTGTCATCACCCCTTTGGCATCTTGCCTCCCTTCCTGGGGCTGTTTCCTCAGAGCTTTCTCCACTTCTCCCTCCAGGCTGCTGCTCGAGCAGAGCTCTTTTCCCCCGGGGTGTCCCAGCAGCTCCTCACTCCAGCGGGATGAAGGAAGGCTCAGCTGGTTTGGGAGCTCTTTGTGCCGAGGATTTGCGCTCTGTGGTGAGGAGGGAGCGGCTGTGGGAGCGTTCACACGGCAGCAGCTGCTGGAGCACGAGCTCCCAAAGCCACTGCAGGAACGGGGACCAGCTCTGCTTTCCCTTCTCGCCCCCAAAAGCGAGTGTGAGAGGCAATTCTTTCCCTTGTAAGTGTCTGGCTTTGTCGGCCTGAACAGAATCCAGGTGGGAAGCGGATTTTCCCAGGGTGAGGCTCACCGAGTCAGCACTTCAGGTGTTGTGTGTCCACAGGCTGGACTTTGCCCCCCAAATTCTGGCTTCCTTTTACACTTTCACTATTTAAAATGCGCTGCAAACCACACTGGTTTGATTGGTTAAGCAGAAAAGGTTTTTTTCCCACCAGGGAATGGGACAGCTGAGGAAATAATGGATTTACTCCTTTTAACAAAAGCATTTTTGAGGTGCGTGTGTGCGAGGTGTGTGCCCACCTCTATGGGAAGATATTTGTTAGGATTGGCAAGGTTTAATATTCCATTTCTAGTAAGATATGGATGTTTTAATCATCAAGAACAAGGATTTACTCCCACAGCATTGCATACCAATTAGCTGAGGTTATTCTCCTTTATGACATTACCTCTTTAATTCCCATTAGAAATAAATATGAAATCAAAAGCTAAATTGCCCAGAGGTCATTCAGGGAAGCACTTTACCGTGAATGGTTGGCAGGGAGCACCGGGGGTTTCCTTCTCTTGGCACATCCCCGCACGGGAACATGCCTGGAATGTTTGCAGAGAGTGAAAATTCAGGAATATTTCACCTGAACCTCTCCCTCATGCCTGCACACATCTCCTCAGCAGCCTGCAGTGTGGATGGGACGGGTCCCTGCATCTCCTGGCATTTGAGGAATGAAAGGAAATATTTCCATGACCGTGTGTGATTCTCCTGTTTCATTCCCAGGCATCCCCAGCGCTTTTTCCTGGCGGAAATCCAACCTGGCTCGTGGCCCAGCTGCTCCCAGGTGTCCTGGAGATGAGGATCAGCCTTTGATCTGAGCTCAGCCTGTCCCAGGAGGCTGAGCAGATGCAGAGGTTGGAGGGCTCCTGTTGCTGTGGGAGGGGCTGGGAACAGCCTGGAAGCGCCACGGAGGGACTTTTGGGACTGGCACAGGGCTGGGCTGAATCACCTCACCTCCCATGAGCCCGGAGCGAGCACCAGGGCGAAGGACCTGGGGAATAAGAGCTCTGTTTGTTAATTCGTGTCCAGATTTATGAGTTTAGAGAGAGGATGGAACTAGAGAGCTTTGCTGTGGGGAGGAAAATCTCCTCGTTGTCCCTGGGGATGATCCCGTTGTTGTCCTGCCCATCCCGAGGGGTTTCTCTCAGGAGCTGGTGCCGCCTTCTCACGATGCCCCCCTTGGCACATCCCTCCTGAACGCGAATTTAATTAGTCAAGTTCATTAAGCAGCCCCCAGGGCCACCCTTACAGGTGTAAATGTATGAGTTCATGAACTCTGAGTGGCTCCACACATCAGCGATTTTTCAGCAGAGTCAGCTCCTGTTCCTATGGCTTTGCTTCGGTTTCACTGATTTTGTCGAGGTTTAGCTAAAATGACATTAATTAAGCCACATAAGACTGATTAAATTCATTGAGTGAGCATCACACTGGGTGTTGTGAGCACTTTGCAGCTGCCAACCAGTGCCCCTTTTCCCAAGGCTCTGCTCTCATCCTGCTCCCTCTGTGTGTAAAACAGGAAAAGCCTCAGCTTTTCACAAGGGTCCTTCCTTGTGTCTTCATCGAGTCTGGGAAATCGTGCTGCTCTTTGCTGCTGCAGCCTTTTCTCTCACTCTGGGAATGCCAAAAATGATGGAGAATTATGGAAACTGCAACATCCCGGCAAGGAGACTGTAAAGTTTTTTGCACTAGCAGTTATTTCACTCTTACATTTTATTCAGACCGTAGTGATGACCCGTGGCTGATGGTGATGGTGCTAATTAGAACTGGACAAGATATTTTTATCAACAGCTTATCCATTGAAATTTCAAATTTAGGACAACCAAAACAATCTGTCAAATTCTTCATTGGGTTTGTCTTCTTTAATTTTTTTTTTTTTTTGAAGCCCAGAGTTCTGCATTTCAGCGTTTTTCAGTATGGAATGTCTCAAGGTTACATTTCAAAATGAGGCCCCAGTTAAAGTTAAATTTAGATACATTTTGATTAAAAAAGGGGAAAAAAAAAGTTTAATCTCCATGAGAAGATTTAATTTGACACCACGACCTTCTCCTGCCAATTTTCTACTCTGTGTTCAGGAAGAAAAAAAGTTTTTAATGGGTTTGACCTTATTCTTACAACGGATGGAAAATAGAAATTTATTCAGTGAGTGACAAATGCAGTTGTTTCCCAGTGCCACCATCTAAAGCTGCAAAATAAAGGTGCAAATGCAGAGGTTCCTCGTGGATTTTTATAAATCTGGCTACACCAGAGGGGCAGGGAAAGGAGGGGAGCCTGGCACAGCCCTGGCAGGGACAGGAGTGACCCCGTGCTCCTGCTGCCATCAGGGGTGAGAGGGCAGGAGCTGGTGCTGGAGCAGTGGAGTGGATCCAGCCTGGAGGAGGATCCAGTGCCCACTCCTGCAGGGCAGGGAGCAGGGCGATGGTCTGATGCCTTAAGTTTTAAGTTTTATAATTTAAAATCCTGCACTGTCTAGAGTAGAACTCTGAAGTTTCTTGTACCCTGTGAGCTGCTGCTCTCTCAGGCCAGGCAGCCAGAACAAAGCCTCTCCAGGCCTGCCCTCCAAGGACACCCAGCCTGTCCTAGGCCCAAAATGTAAACCAACATCTTGGGAAGGGGAGGAGAGTGAGTGAGAGAAAATTACATCA
>VZRR01000779.1:6190-26680 GCA_013398015.1 Oreocharis arfaki | reverse complement strand
GGAGGCCGCGGGGAGGCCGTGGGGAGGCCGCGGGGATGGCGCGGGGATGGCGCATCCGCGGGAGCTGCGCGGTGCAGAGACGAAGGCTGGCACAGAGGAGCGGCCCCGGGGGAAGGGAGCAGAGCGGAACCCAAATCCCACTGCTGGCCACAGAACTCGGAGGGAACGGGCGAGGACAAAGGGGTTCACTGCAACTTCCCGGGGAGCTGGGGAAGGCTCGAGGAACAAATCCCACCTTTTAACGCCCAGAGGCCAGAAATAAATGGAAAGGGAGAGTAAAGTGAGGGAAAAATACGTGACCTCAGACATCTCTCATATCCTGACTTCTGTTAGAACTGGGAAAGGAATCCTTTGCAGATGGAATTGCCCAGGGCAGGTAACCCTGTGCCTGCTCTCCCGCCAGGTCATTCCAGGTCACACATCATCCAGCTGGAATGGGCTTTTCCTGCCTTTCTTATCCCTTCTCGTGGTGAGAGCAGAGCTCAGACCCCAGCAGGCAGTTCGGTGATTTTTAAACCTGGCTCATTTTTGCTCACCCGGTGCTCTGCCTCCAGGCAAATGTGGGATGAGCAGGACAAATAAAAGTTGCAGTGGAGGTAAAAGCACACGGAGGAAAACTTCTGAGACTCTTGTGGCACAGCCGGTGGCTTTAGGAGCGGACACTGGGTACAAGAGGGAGGATGCAGCATTTCCCTGCGCCTCTGTGGGAGCCTCTGCTGCTCTGCCTGGGAGCCCTTCCCTTGTAAGCACCTGCTCCAAGCTTCTAGGGGCTCCATTTCCATAACAAGGAATGATGGGCTTTTCAGATACGTCCAGAATTTCCATAAAAAGGAAAAACAGGCTTTCCAGATGCATCCAAAGTAGATAAAAATAAGAGGGTGGAAATGTACATTAAATTAAAACACAGTTTTCTAAAGGGACCTGATGAAAGAAAGATTCTGGAATTGCAGTTGCTCTTCATTCCCACTCACATTGGGTCTATTTAACCATTAAAGCCCTCTCTGTTTGTAAATGTATGTTAATTTTAATATGAAAAGTGTCATTTCTACATAAAAAGGGATTTACTGAAGACTGAGATGAAGCACTTTCAGATATCAAAGTCCGGAACATTTAATTCTGATAATGCTCACATCCAATGTCTGGGAATTATATGATTTTATTTTCTTTTATTAATCTCTTTGCTGATTTCAACCTACTTTAGCAGATCTTCCCTTCCTAGGAAACGTCATAGTTCAATCAATTGGTTAATTAAAAAGGAAGGAATTCAATTCTCCATCCATCGGAGAGGCCCTGGAGCAGAGCCCAGGCCAGGCCAGAGCTGAACAAACCTCGCCCTGCCGCACACCCGGGGCCAGAGCGTGCCTCAGACGGGGCCTTCCCCGGGACTCCTCCTCCCTTCCCGTCCCTTTTCTCTCCCTGCTCCCCAGAACACCAGCTCAAAGGTGGATTCTTCCAACAGAAATTTCTCTGCTGGGCTTCCAGCCCAACCTGCACTTCCCCAGCACAGCCCAGGCACTGCAGGAGCCACAGAGCCTCCAAGTGATCCACGGGGCTTCTGAGACCTTCCAGGGAGGAGAGGGGTCCAGGGAGAGCTCAGAGCCCCTTCCAGGGCCTAAAGGGGCTCCGGGAGAGCTGGAGAGGGTCTGGGGACAAGGGATGGAGGGACAGGACACAGGGAATGGCTTTAAGCTGAAGGAGGGTGAATTGAGATTGGATTTTAGGAAGGAATTCCTGTCTGGGAGGGTGGGGAGGGGCTGGGCTGGAATTGCCAGAGCAGCTGTGGCTGCCCCTGGATCCCTGGCAGTGCCCAAGGCCAGGCTGGACATTGGGGCTGGGAGCAGCCTGGGACAGTGGGAGGTGGCAGCAGGGATGGAACTGGATCTCACAGGTGTGAATGTGTGAGGGAAACCTGCGCAGGAGACCAAAACACCAGGAGCTTTCCTGGAGAACCCTGGGGGGTTCAGAGCAGGTGTGCCAGAACTGGTGAGTGCCAGGGGCAGGAGCAGCACCTGGGAATGTGGTGTGGGATGTCAGAGCAGGGGCAGGAGCACAGCCGGGAATGTGGTGTGGGATGTCAGAGCAGGGGCAGGAGCACTCCCCTCTCACCCAGGAATGTGTTCTGGGATGACGAAAAGCACAGGGGCCATTGCAGGGAGCCCTGTCCCTGACTCCTGGGCATTCCCGTGGTGCATTCCCAGCTCAGCACCCTCACCAGAGCTGGACAGCTCCTTCCAGAGGAGGGGAAAGAGCCCTGCGGAGGATTTCCAGCTCCCCTGGACATCTCTTCCAGCTCTCATACTCACACCAAGGGCTGTGGCCAAACAGCTGAAGAAAATCTTGGCTGGCAATGTCCATTAGCAGCATTTTACATTTATTTCAGTTACAGCTGCCACTCCTAAACCCCTCAGCCTGTAATTACCCTCTCTGAGGCCGCTGTAAATCACACTGAGCTCGAAGCCCCTCATTCCGTGAGGTTCCTGTCACTTCCCCTGACCAGCCCCACACAGCCGGGGTTTCTCTCGGAGCCTGCACTCACCGACCTGGGATCATTCACTGCCAGCTCCACCACAGATCCCTCGGGAATTTAGATCAGTCACCTGCACAGACTTAACTCAGTTTGGGGAGGAGATTCTGCAGCCAGGGAAGGCAAACCTCACCTTTAATTCCCTCAGACTTTGGCTTCCTGGAGTGAATGGCAGAGTCCCCATCCCTGGGGGGATTTAGAGCCCTGTGGATGTGGCACTTGGGGACAGGGGTCAGTGGTGGCCTGGGCAGTGCTGGGGAAAGGCTGGACTCAGGGCTTTTCCAACCCAAACAATTCCAAATTCCAATTACCAAAACCTGTTATTTAATGAACGGGTTTCAGTGTTCATGAACACAAAATGGAATCATTTTCCACAGTGGGCTCTTTTGCCAATTTATTGTTAAGAAGTAGATCAGGTGCCAACCAGTTGATGCCCAGTCTGAATTTATAGCAGCAGTCACAGGAGTGCTTCCTGTGGCCAGTGAATTGCCTGCAGCCAAGCTTTGAGGTGGCCAAGGATCTCCTGTCAGATATCAGGGAGAAATCCTTCCCTGGGAGGGTGGGCAGGCCCTGGCACAGGGTGCCCAGAGCAGCTGTGGCTGCCCCTGGATCCCTGGCAGTGCCCAAGGCCAGGCTGGACACTGGGGCTGGGAGCAGCCTGGGACAGTGGGAGGTGTCCCTGCCATGGCAGGGGTGGCACTGGGTGGGATTTGAGGTCCCTTCCCACCCAAACCATTCCAGGACTCCATGATTCTCTGACAGTTTGAAGTTGAAACCATGTCCAGATAAATCCCAGGAGGGGAAAGGAGCCCCCAGGCCCCAGACTCCCCCCCTGTTCCCCTCCCTTGCAGCTGCAGCCGGACCCTGGAGCAGCCAGGGCTGCGTGCAGAGCTGCGGCCGAGAGAGAATTGGGTGGCACGGGCTGGTTAATGGGCTGGGCACGGGCGGGTGCAGAGAGACCTGTCAGAAATTCACTGTACAGGCCCCCAAACCCTGCAGCTCTCGCTGCTGTCTCTGTTTGGGGCTGGCCCAGGCCCTCCACCACCCTGGGACTCAGCCACTGCATCTCAACAGAGGCTTCACCTTCAAAAATAACAATTCCTAATCATTTTCAACTGGGTTTAACAGTGAACGTGGCAGATTCTGAATGTCTGGTGATGGAAGGACTTAATGCCTATTCATTAGGATCAGTATTACTATTTTTACGTTAAGTCTCCATGGTAATAATTCTGTTCTGGAGGGTGCCAGGGGAAAATTTGGTTTGATTTCGATACAAAGAGTTCAGACCATTGCCACAACACTCTCAGTCTCTCGGCAGGGTCACTGTGAAAGACAAGATGCAGATTTTGTCCCTTTTCATCAATTCCTGAGAGGATAATTTTTAGAGAAGCAGCTACTCATAATTTCGGGAGTTCAAGCACGGCAGTGTCTGTACATGTAATTACATTTCCCTCACCAAGCTGATTCCTTGTGAGATTGCTTTCTAGTGTGCAGAATTTCTTGTTTGAAGTTCCACCAAGCAGAGCTCACAATTTCCTTGTCTGATACATTAAAACCCCTTTTCTTAGAGAAAAACATGGATCAATCCACGCACACCATGGGGGAGTCAGCCCTTGACTTCCTCAGGGTTAAAATATTCTGGATGAAGGGGGCTGGGGGGGTTCTGCATCCCACATTTTTCTTTTTTTCCAGGCTGTTTTTTCCAAAACTCATTTAATTCTTGATTTTGTTGTTATCATCTGAACACTCTTCACTTTTCCCCAGGGCAGGGACACCTCCCACTGTCCCAGGCTGCTCCAAGCCCCAATGTCCAGCCTGGCCTTGGGCACTGCCAGGGATCCAGGGGCACCCACAGCTGCTCTGGCAATTCCAGCCCAGCCCCTCCCCACCCTCCTAGACAGGAATTCCTAATTCCCAATCTCCCATCCAGCCCTGCCCTCTGGCACTGGGAAGCCATTCCCTGTGTCCTGTCCCTCCAGGCCTTGTCCCCAGTCCCTCTCCAGCTCTCCTGGAGCCCCTTTAGGCCCTGCAAGGGGCTCTGAGCTCTCCCTGGAGCCTTCTCCTCTCCAGGTGAACATTCCCAGCTCTCCCAGCCTGGCTCCAGAGGGGCTCCAGCCCTGGAGCAGCTCCATGGATCCCTCTGGACTCTCCCCAGCAGCTCCATGTCTTGTGTGTCCCTTGCCCAGGGTGCCCAGGCCACGCTCCCAGGACAGCCTGGGGACAATGTCCCGGCAGCTGCAGAGGGGCCGTGCAGAAGGACAGGACCGTGCCCGGCACTCGGCACTCCCTGGCTCCAACAGGGCAGTGCCACGGGCTGGGGCTGAGCTCTGCCACAGCTCCCTGCACCTGGGATTTGCACTTCTCCCCTGGCCGGGAGGGAGCTCGGCCCCGTGCGTGGGGAGGGATCCGAACAAACGCTCTGCTCCACGAGCGCTGCCCTAAGCCCTGGGCACGCTGTGAGCTGCCGGGCCTTCGAGAGGATTCAGAAGGCCATTTCCCCTGGCTGTGCTGAGCAGATAACCTCAGCTTGGCGGGAGAATGGGATACAGGGTTGTCACTTCTCAAAGCAGGAAGGGCACGGCTGGCAGAGGAGCGGGAGCTGCTGGAGGCCCCTGCTCCAGGCAGGTCAGGCAGGAATCGCTTCCCTCGCCCTGGCAGCACCAGAACCGGGTGCTTGGGGAGGGGCTGGGGGGCAGGGGTGGCCCTGGGAATGACCTGGTGGCCCTGGGAATGACCTGGTGGCCCTGGGAATGACCTGGAACGAAGGGAAAGAGGAGCGTGGTCCATCCAAACCAGCCCCAAGCCCCAGCCCCGTGACAGACTCAGTCCTGGGCACACACGAGTGACAGATCACTCCTTGTTCTTCTGGCGTGTGAAGGCAAAGCTCTCGCACTCTGAATAAAAACATTTTTCAGTTTTGACTCTTCTAGTTGTTCCACAATTTATCCCCCACTCAATATTTCATCTTCACCTTGCAAAAACGGGTGCAGCTGCACTCGAAGGAAAAGTGTCACTTAATCCTAAAATGCTTCTAAACGCCTTTGTTGGAGCACGTTCGGGGTTTTCTATCTTTGAAGACGTCTATTGCTCCCTCCAAAACGAGATGACATGTTGGGATGTAGTAAAGGCGTAACAGGAGTTCACACCGGAAAATCTGAAGGGTTTTGGCTGAAATTGTTCACCAAATTGAATCTAATTTGCAAAGGATTGATATCGACACCAAACTGAAGTTTCTGGTGTAATGAAGCCGTTCCACCTGCCTCGGGTGATTATTGCCTGCTCTGCATCACTGATATTATTCCTAAATTACCTTTTTAAACGTGGAGATTGTGATGGCAACGGGAATTACGACAATAACAGACTAAAAAATGAGCTCATTTGGGTTTTTCTATAAGCAGAGCTCATTTTTTGATGCAGACCCTTTTTAGCTCATTTGCACACCATACCAGTGGAAAAGGCACCTTTTCCCCCCCTTTCATTTCGCATTCCTGTGACAGTAAAATAGCAAACAGACTTTTAAAATAATGACTCCCAGTTTGAAACCTTGACTAATGAGGTACAACCTGGTTTAACAGCATTGTTCTGAAGGCTGAAAAACAGGGAATTAAAACGAGATCATTCTCTCATGAACTGCAGCGGCCACAGTTCCCAAACTCCATTTAAATGGCTCCGAGGTGCCCAGGGATGCACTGAGGAAACCCTCGGCTGCTCAGGGCTCCTCCTGGGCCCACCAAGGGGTGGCTGCAGGTTCAGGATCACCAGAGACACTTCCCAAGGGAGCAGGGCCCAGAAATGAATCAGAATTCTCTTGACCCCCAGGTGTGGGAGAGGCCCCTCCCAGGTTATGGAGAAGGAGGGGATTTACTGAGCTCTGCAGTGATTGCATCTCCACTGGAGCAGATAATGACGGGGATTTTGTGCACAACCCCCACAGAGCTTTGGGCAAACAATTAAAGCAAATAGTCCGTTATTCCTTGATTAATCTTGTCTGCTTGCTTTTTCTTCTCCCGCTGAAACAGCCTTGTGCTTATTCCTTTTTCTTTGGATAAATTTATTGTTCAGATTGATCTCTCACCCAGATTTATTTGAAGAATATTTAGTTTTAAGCTTCCACGGGGACCGTGGCCTGTCCCAGCGCTGGGGTGGCAGCAGGGCCAGGGCAGTGCCCATCCCCTGAGACATGGAGGGGCTGGGGCAGGTCTGGGGAAGGGAATGGGGTGGGGAAGGGGCTGGAGCCCCAGGAGGGATTGAGGGAGCTGGGAAAGGGGCTCAGGGAACAGGGACGGGACAAGAGGAAATGGCCTCGGGCTGTGCCAGGGAAGGGTCGGCTGGATTTTGGGAAAATTTCTTCATGGAAGGGGCTGCAAAGCATTGGAAGTGTCCAGGGCAGGGGGGAGCCCCCATCCCTGGGGGGATTTAAAGCCCCGTGGATGTGGCACGGGGACAGGGGGCAGTGGTGGCCTGGGCAGGGCTGGGGAAGGGTTGGACTCGCTGGGCTCAGAGGGATTTTCCAGCCCAGATAATTCCGTGATTCCTGGTTGCTCCACACCCGGAATCCCACCCTGGGTGTGGCCAGGGGGGAGAAGTCCCCGATGGGTCAGGGCGAGGAGGGGTCTGACCAGCCCAAAACGCTGCGGTGAGGAACAGGAGCTCTCTTGGCCAAGGCTCCCGAAACGCCACATTTCCTGGCCAGGACAACAGACCTGCCCCGTTTGGGGTCAGTTCGAGCTTTATTCACTGACCCTGCAGTCTCTGCCTGGGGCCTTGGTTGGTTGTGGCTCACTGGCAGCAGACCTGGGTGAAGAGAATCCCCCCTCTGCAAAGGCCCTGAGCAGGAGCCCTGCGGCTCTCCGTGACTCTGGTTCCTCTCCTGTGCCAGGCAAAGCACTTTGGAGCTCTGAAGCCACAGCAACAGAAAAAAAGTGTCATTTTTCATCCCAGACAATGGCAGTGCAGGACAGAGCCTCTCTGAGAGCCGAGCACTTACATGAAAAATTTACATGAGATATAAAATAGCTCGGCTCAGATATTGATTAAGGGCTGAAACAGAAGTAGTTACCAGTAATTTATTCTTTATACCCTGACATAATACAGGAATTATTTAATTAGGAACAGAATTATTTACAGAAGGTGCATTTGTGGCGAGTTTAAATCAATAGGTTTAGTTAATAAGCAAAAATATAAATCTAGGTGGAGTTTAATTAACTGCAGTTCTGACAGCAGTTCCGTGAGTGCATCTCACTGGCAGCAGCTCGGGGTGGTTTTTATGGATAGCTCACCTTCAAATGAATTCCTTTGTGCAAGTTTCATGCTCTCCTCTAAAACACTCTTCACTTCCCCGAGTTTAATGGGAACAGATGGGAATCCTGCTCCTCACCCAGCCCCGAGTGTGGCTGATGAAGATGTTTCATCAGACAGGAGCGCCAGGGAAGCTGTGCCAGGGCTGGAGAGGGACTGGGGACAAGGCCTGGAGGGACAGGACACAGGGAATGGCTTCCCAGTGCCAGAGGGCAGGGATGGATGGGAGATTGGGAAGGAATTCCTGTCTGGGAGGGTGGGGAGGGGCTGGGCTGGAATTGCCAGAGCAGCTGTGGCTGCCCCGTCCCTCCATCCCTCAGTGAAAAGTCACTTTTCTCAGTTAGAAATGCAGTTCCTTTTCCTGAGCATGAGCCCCTTGCTGAGGGGAGTCTCCTGCAGAACCTAAAAATGATTAAGGAAAGTCAGAGTTTTGGAAGACAATCCTGCGGTTCTTAGGCAAATCTGTAATTTCAAAGGGAATTTCTGCTTGGATGACGACCCTCTGGCTGTTTTTCTTTCTTTTATATCAGTAGAAATGGAAATACGGATTCACTTAGAGTTGGATCAGTCCAGAGGTTACAGAATTTATCCTCAATACTTTAAAAACTGAGTGGTTTTGGGGAGAGGAATAATTTTCTCTTTTCTCCAGAGGCAGCAGGAAGGATGGAGAACATGTTTCCTATTCTATTGCAATATTTTTCAGTGAAGGAAAGCCTGGCACATTCCTGATCTGTTTGATAACACTCCTGTTTCATGGCACCGGCAGAAAAGTGAGGGTGAGCAGAATAAAACATTATTTATTCATCTCATTCCCATTGTTTATCATAACAGAGATTTCTCTGAGCACAGGAGGAATCACTTTCTCCTTCGTGCCAAGCTCTTGAACTGGGATTGAAGCCACTGACTCGTTTTAATTAACACTAATGCCCAATTAAATCAAGCAAACATTAAGATTCATGAATTACAACCTTCAATTATCAAATTATTTGAAGGCGGCTTGTCAGGATGCAGCCACACAAAAGCCTGAGGCGCGGAATCCCGCCCGGGAGGCTCGGGAGCCGTTCCGGGGGGTTCTGTCACCTGCAGCCGGCAGGATCCAGGCACGGCAGCGCCCGCCGGGAGCTCGGCAGCCCCCGGAGCCCCCGGGCCTGCAGAGCTGAGCGAGCTCCGCACGGAGCCCGCGGGTTTCACTCGTGTGCCATTGAGGTGTCAGGACAAAGCACGACAGATTGGCCCTGTCAATCAGATGGGGAAGAGAATAGCAAAACTAATTTGGCTTATCATCAAGAGAATAAATCTTGTTGGGAAGGCTGGTGTGGAGTTCCCTTATCCAGAACAGCTCCCTCTCGCAGGAGCCACCACCCCAAGGCAGCTCCGGGCTGGCACTGAGGGCTCTCTGCCCTGGCACGAGCGAGGTTTCACTGCAGCCTCCTTTCCTTGGAGCCATAAAAACCTGCTGCGCCCAGAGCTTCTGTCCTGAGCACAGCAGCTGCTCCCTCAAACAGGGGTCAGGGAATATCCTGGGAATCGGCCCTCATGGATCACCCAGCCCAGCTCCTGTCCCTGCCCAGACCCCCCAACACCCCCACCCTGGGCATCCCTGGCAGCGCTGCCCAAACGCTCCTGGAGCTCTGGCAGCCTCGGGGCCATGCCCATTCCCTGGGGAGCCTGGGCAGTGCCCAGCACCCTCGGGGGGAAGAACCTTTCCCTGATCTCCAGCCTGGCCCTCCCTGGCCCAGCTCCAGCCCTTCCCTGGGTGCTGTCCCTGTCCCAGGGAGCAGAGATCAGAGCTGCCCCTGAACTTCCCACCGAGAGGGAAATTGCCCTGACTGCACTGTACATTCATTTATTCAACACCCAAGGAATTATTTGGACGATTCACAAAAAGCAGGGGCTGTGCAGGGCAGGTGGTGGCTCTCAGGGAACCATTGCCCGAGACCCCTTCCTGCACCAGCTCTGGGCTCGGAGCCGTGTGACTCGAGGCACAAAGGGCTTCTAATGAAAGCACTGATGTGCATCCCGAAAAATCAGCATTAATTTCTTAATTCTCCACGTAATTTCTTAATTCCAACGCGGAGCTGCTGTAGCTGCCAGCCCAGCTGTCCCCGCTGACCCCTCCCACCCGGACAGGCATCATTTCCTGCCCGGCCAAGTGGGACACGAACAGCTGATACAGGGGACGAGCTGGAGAAGCTGCACCGTTTCCCGGAGCTGCTGGACCTTTTCCCTGCCAGCTCGGTTTCAGCCCGTGCCAATCCTGTTTGCCCAGCTGCACCCGGTGCTGGGCCTGCAGAGCTCCCGGGGGAAATCTCCCGACCGGGAGCAGCTCCAGAAGAGCAAGGCAGGAGAGGCGCCAGTTGACACCAACAGATTTTCATTCCCATTTCTGGTTTATAGGGCTCTTTGTTTTCCTTTCTTTTCCATTTATTTTTCCAGCCACAGCTCTTCCTCCTTTCCACCTGGAAGTGCAGCTGGGTTTGTTTTACTGACCCTCAGGACCTGCGTGCTGAGCTTTATTTATGAACCAGCAGGACCCGAGCAGTGGCATCAGAGCGGCATCCCCCCGCTGCTCCGGGATCCGGCCGTGTCCGTCCCAAAATCCCATCATCCCATCACTCCTGCAATTCCCTTTGCCTGGCACTGCTGGAACCAGCCCCGGTGATGAGCTGGGGGTGATATTTGGCCTCCAGCCCATCGGGAAGGATCAGCTGACCTTGGAGAGGTGGCAGGAGTGTCGGGTGGCCGCATCCGGGATGGATGCCTCCGGCAGGATCCGGCTGTGGGAGTGCAGCAGCGTTCCTGCCTGGGGACATTCGCTGCTCCTCAGGTTTCCTGGGAGGCTCCTCTTTCCCGCAGGACTCGGCCCTTCCAGGATGGGGAGCTCCGCAAGCCAGGGAGCCGCTGCGAGGGTGAGGCTCAGCCCAGAGGGCTGAGGGCCCTGGAATCACCTGGAAATCACCCTGAAAAATCCCCCTGGAATCACCCTGGAAGGTCTCCTTGTCTGCCTGAGAGCGGCAGGAGCTGCCCGGAGTTAATGGACAGGGGATAACTCAAACGGTGTAAACATTTCCCGGGAGTGGCTGCTCAGCACCCCGGAGTGGGTTGGGTGGGATATCCCAGTGCTATCCCATCCCATTCCAGCCCCTTCCCTGGGCAGGGGCCGCTCCCACCAGCCCGGGGTGGCCGAGCTGTGCCCCAGCACCGGGAGCAGCTCGGGGCACTCCAGGGCTCCGTGACACCTCTGTGGCACAGAACACAGCACCGCAGCAAATACCTGAGCCAGACGAGGTGTCCGGCTCCCAGCCCGCTCCTTGCAGGTGAGGATCAGGATCGCTGCTGCTTTCCCCCGAAGGGATATCAGCCCGGCGGCTTCACTGCTGGCTCTGCCCTCCGGGACTGCTCACGTCCATTCATGCCACACCTTGCCCTGCCTGCAGGACGGGAGGTGCCCGCAGAGGTGAAGCAGCTCAGCCCTGGGCAGGGAGATGTCCTGCTTAGTTCCAGGCCTGTGGGAGCTCTTGCTGGGGTAAAGGGCTGTGACTGCAGGCTCGGTTTGCAGGGGAACACAGGAATCGGTGCCAAACCAGCCCTGCTCTGCGCAGCCCAGCGCCTCCCTGCCAGCTGCAGCCCCCCTGGGGCAGGGATCACACCGGGAGCTGCTGCCTCACCTGGAGCCCTGCTCCTTCCCAGGGCTGCCGGAATTCCTTACATTGTGCTGCACGGCCCCTTTTGCCAGGCTGGCGTCCAGGGGGCTGCACAGCGCCTCTGCACTTAACCACGGAACCACGGAATTGTTACGGCTGCAAAAGAGCTCCGAGATCGCTGAACCCACCCTCCGCTGTCCAGCGTCACCCTGCGGGGCGAGGGTGAGCGCAGTCCCTGCTCCTCTGCCCGTGGATAGATGTGGTTTGGGTAATTTCTAACTGGGTCACAGGTTTCTGGCAGACAGAACCAGCCAGGAGCTGTTAGCTCATCAGGTTTTACAGAGCTCCGACAGGCTGCTCAGGAGCAATCCCCATCTCCAGGGCCGTTCGTGCCGCTGTGTGGCAGAGCTGTCACTGCCAGCTTTCCTCTCGGGGTTTAGAGTGGGGCAAGCACAGCAGCCCCATCTCCTGCCTGGGGACTGAGCTGCTGCTCCCACCTCCCAGCCGGGCACCTGCAGCCTCCTCCTGCCCTCTCTGCCCCTCCCACCCGGCCTTTGCGAAGTGCAGCACTGGAAACACTTCCAGCTCTACTGCAGGAAAATCCAGCCCCTGGATGTGGTGGAGGTGCCAGGGAGGTTTGGAGTGCCCATCCCTGGAGGTGCCCAAGGAAGGCCTGGACGTGGCACTCAGAGCTCTGGGCTGGGGATGAGGTGGGCATCGGGCAGAGCTTGGACTCTGTGATCTCAGAGGACTTTTCCAACCTCCATGATTTCATGATTCCGGGATTCTGAGGTTCTGGGGTTCCCTGTGTTTGTCCTCTCTGCCTGGCCATTCCCCGTGGGGCAGCTCAGAGGCTCTGCCAGAGGGATTTCCGCTCAGGAATCACAGTGTAAAAGATGCAGAGTTTAATGAATTTTTATTTCCCCGAAATTCCATTTGAGGTTGGAGGGAAGAATGAAAAATCTTCTGGTCTTGTAGAATGCTCAGTTCTAACCTGACAAGAGCAGTGGGGTTTTTGATTGCTTGTTTTGCAGAAGCACAGGGTGTAAGAGTGAAATGACTGCCAGGAGAAGGCACTTCCTGGGCTCCTCCAGCCCCAGCTGAGCTCGTGGCCAGGTGATGTCCCAGGGCTCAGGGGGGCTTGGGCTCCCATCCCCCTGCTCTGGGTTTTCTGGGACGGGGCTGGGTGCTCCATCCTCCTCTCTGACCTCCCCAGGGAAGCCTGCTTTGGGCAGCTCCGCTCCTTCGGGCTCGCTCTGCAGCAGGCGGGAGGCTCTCCCCTCTCCTGGCTGCCCGGTCCACCCAGTCACCCCTGGCCGGTGGGACCAGTCAGTCACAGTGTCCAGGGCAAAGTGCTCAGACAGGAATACCTCTGGCAAACTGGGAGTGCAGGACGTGGAACAAAGACTTCCTGTGGTGTAATTACAGTTGTGGTGTAACTGCAGTTAGAGGGTGAAAACCATTCCTTGTTTTCCAGTCAGGATAGACAAATGTGTGATTGTGGGAATTAACAGCAGGTCAGAAAGCCTGTCTGAGTCTGAGTCTGGCATTGGTCTCAGCACAGTCCATTTCTACCTGTGAGAAACCTAGTCGAGAGAAGCAAGAAATTCAAAACAATAGAGGGAGTAAACAGCAACAAGGCTGCAGCTGGCTTTTGTTTGGATTCTTGGGATGTCCATGTTGTAGATAACTAATAATAGTATGGCGTAGTTAAAACAGCCAATGAATCTACTCTGTAGTACTTGAGCAACCGATGGACAATTAACATGAATGATAAACATACAAACGTGTATATATATGACACTGGCTTTTGGAATAAACGCTTTTTGCCTGCACTTCATGTTAGAATTAGTCCGCTGTAACTGCGACATGTGATAACTTCACACAAAGCCTCTGCTCGTGGCCAGGCCCCTGCACTAGAGCTGCCCCAAGACTATAGAATATTTATAAATATCCCTGAGGCTTTTTGGGAAAATGGCTGTAAACAAGAGATTCAGCAGCCCGAAGCTTTTAAGTCAGATCTGTTCGGGTGTCTGTGCACACAAATATCGCTGCACACACGAACATCAGCCCCTGCTGCTGCTGCTGGAGGATAGAATGGCAGTGGGACAAGAAGGGTAATGGACTTACCAGCCCTGTCAGCACTGCTTGGATCTGCTGGGCCAACGTGTGTCCGACCGAACCGGGAAAAATCAGCCCGGGAATGTCTGACAGACACGGGACATGTTCAGTGTCCACCTCCCTTTGCTGCTCCCAAGCCCGGTGCTGTATTTGCTGTAAATGGTTCCCGTTAGGAAACTTTATTCTGGTTACACTCGTGGTTCCCACTGTCCTCACTCCCACACTGTGTCTGTTCCCCGGAGGAGGAAGCGCTGGGATCGGGATGAACACCTCTGCTGGATGAGCAGCTGCGTCCTGTTGAGGAGCGGTTCATGGAAACACTTCCAGCCAGTTTCATGAGCCTCTCGCTCTTTGTTTCTCCTTTGGGCGAAGGAAAGGTCTGGAATCCTCAGACCTCTCAGGAATAAATGGCATCCTGGGAATGCTGGAGAACACCCAGAACTGCTGTTTGACTCGGTGGTTTTCATGACCTTCACATCAGCGAGTTATCCAATTCCAATCATTTTCATTAAACACAAGTCGCCTTTGTTTCCCACATTGCCTGGGCTTCGGGAAAATGAGCTGTGCTGCAGGGAGAGGACACAGGAGTCCCCTCCAGAGACACAAGGAACTGCTGCGGGCACCGGGGCTCTGCTCCAGCACAGCAGGAAATGCAAGAGTTCCAGTTACTCTGGATTTGAAATGGACAATTCCAGACACTCCAAGCACTTTGTGGCCATAAGCTAAAACACGATGAGTTCCACCACAGCACGAAGGAGAGCTCTGCCCTGAGGGTGGCCGAGCCCTGGGACAGCTGCCCAGGGAGGGGTGGAGTTCCCTCTCTGGGGACACTCTCTCCCACCCGGACGTGCTCCTGGGTCACCTGCTCCAGGTGACCCTGCCTTGGGTCCGGATGATCTCCAGAGGTCCCTTCCCACCCCAAGGACTCTGTGCCTGTGGCTCTGTGCAGCCCAAGGCAGCTTTGCTGTCCCTGTCCCCGTGTGGGGAGCATTTGGCCTCAGTGGCCTTAGAGGGGATGTCACAGCTTGGTGTTTCTGTGATTCCACAGCTCTGAGCCTCAAATGTCCCTCAGCCGCTGCTCAAAATCCCCTGGTGGGAGGGGTGAAAACAAACAGTGCCAAAAGTGTTTTAAAACTCACCTGTAATTTCTCAGAACATTCCAACAGCTTATCAAAATCAGACTCTAAAAACACTTTAAAAATAACACACCACATCTTACAGCCCAGGAAAGCTTCTGTACTTCCTTCTGGATTTCTTTACTTTATCTCCTGCTGCCCACATTTTTTCCCCTGTCCTGTACAATTTCGGAGATGATCTGACCCTGCTGTGTGTCAGCCCAGAGCTGGCAAGGCAGAGTTATGGGTTTTGTTAATGCCTGGATTTGTCCATGGCTTCCTTTCCATGTTTTGACACATTTTATTTACTTCTGGTTGTGCCCTTCCTCTGAAACCTCCTGAAGCCTCAAGTTTCTCTCTTGCAGACTGGAGTGTAATTAGGTTAAGATGTTCTTTAGGTAATTTTAATCCATGTATTATTTTTCTTCACCAGAAGGTCCAGACCATGAACAAACTCTCTGTGTTTAGTGCAAAGGTCCAAACGGCCACTAGAGATTTGTATTGTGTTGATAAGGAGGGCATATTCAAGTGTAATCTGGAAAAAAAATCATATCAAACTGATTTAATATTACCCAAGTATTGAAAGCCGCCCTGGAAATAACAACCCACTCATAATTTTAATTTGTAAAGAAAACTTGTTTACGTGGCAGCAATTAAAAATATCAGCTCAATATCTGTAGAACACAGACAAGGCTGAGCTAATTTATTTTATAAACTTAGTGAGCACGTTTAGCCTCAGTCTGCAGGGAGAGTTCTCCATCTCACATTTAGATAAAGCCTCCTCTGCAGATGAGTAACAGTGCGAGGAGGGTTGAGTTACAGCACAAATGGGTTTGGAATGGAAATCAAGCAATCTTCAATAAGCAGTTTATGATAAAATTAAGAAAATTCTATTAAGCTCCTTCGCCATTAGTTTCCATTAGTTGTTTCATTTGTAGGAACTGCCTTCCAAGAATAAATGCATTTTCCTGCTGCATGGAGCACGGATATCCCAAACAGGGCAAGGCAGCTGGGAAGAGTGCCCAAGGGCAGGAGCTGGGAATGCTGTGGGCCCTTCAGGAGCATTCCCTGGGGCTGAGCCCATGCTTCCATGGCCCCCACGGCTCGGAGATGCTGCTCCACCCTGCAGGCAGAGCCAGGCAGGGGCCAGGCACCGACAGGGCCTCGTGTGGCTGCAGCCCCACCAGGGCAGGGCAAGGACAAGGGGACAGCTGCACGTCCCTTCCCACTCCATCCAGGGCAGGGCTGGGCCATCCTGGGGCTCTGGCACTGGGGCCTGCTCCCCCTGGAGCGCTGTGTCCAGCTCTGGGATCAGCACTGCAGTGCCCAGCTCTGGGATCACCAGTGCCATGTCCAGCTCTGGGGTCACCACTGCAGTGTCCAGCTCTGGGATCAGCACTGCTGTGTCCAGCTCTGGGATGTTCACTGCCGTGCCCAGCTCTGGGATCAGCACTGCCGTGCCCAGCTCTGGGATCACCAGTGCAGTGTCCAGCTCTGGGATCACCAGTGCAGTGTCCAGCTCTGGGATGTTCACTGCTGTGTCCAGCTCTGGGATCACTACTGCAGTGTCCAGCTCTGGATCCTCAGCACAGCAGGGACAGGGAGCTCCTGGATATGGTCCAGAGGAGGGATGTGAGGATGAGGAAGGGCTGGAGCATCTCGGTGCCCGGGAAAGGCTGAGGGAGCTGGGGCTGCTCAGCCTCGAGAGGAGCCCCAGCTGAGAGGGGCCCTCAGCCCTGGGGTCCCTGGGTGTCCCTGGCTGTCCCTGGCTGCAGGGAGGGATTGAGCTCAGCAATTCCCATGCACAGGAGGCAGAACTCCTGCCCTGGGCACTGCCCAGCCCTGAGCAGAGCCCAGAGAGGGGCTGGAGTCTCCTCCCTGGGGATATTCCAGAGCCCTCTGCACACACTGCTGTGCCCTGAGCTCTGGGATGGCCCTGCTGGAGCAGGGAGTGGCACCAGTGACCCTCTGAGGTCCCTTCCAGCCTGACCCATCTGGGGTTGTGTGTCTGTGCCCTTGGAGGCCTTTTCCAGCCCTAATGACTCTTCGATTCCAGGTGCCAGAGGACACCGGCTGGTGCCAGCCCCTCCCCAGGGGCTGTGCTGTCCCTGGCAGATGGGAGCACGGAGCCTTCCATTAAAATTCCTCCCAGCCCTGCCCTGGCAGCTCAGCCCAGCCCAGGGGGAGCTCCCCGGAGCCCTGGGCTTCCCCCACCCCGGCACCGACCCACAGCCGACCCTGCAGCGAGGGGGAGTGGGGGCACATCCCTAAAAACAACAAATCATCCGTGGAAACCCGATTGCAACCCCAAGAGAGGATTTATTTGTCCTGAGAATCAATAATGCCTGGTTCTTGTGTTTCTTCAAGCGTCAAGAGGCACGGTGGCTGTGCAGCGTTATTATTCATGGAAAAAGATTTCCAGAGAAAATGAGAACTTTGCATGGGTAGTTTAGGTGAGATATAGAAATGATTAGTTTTGTTTAATTTAATAGAGAGATCTAATTTCACTGCTACCTAATATTTAATATTTTTCCTCCCTGTCTCGGTTCTCGCTTTAGACTTTCATGGTACTGAAAGAGAAATAAAGGCAAAAAAAAAGAGGCAAAGGAATGCAAAGTAAAACAAAAATGAGGCTGTTCAATCAGGCGGGGAAAAAAAGCTATCTAAAATCCCCTGAATAAGGTCAAGGAAAATGAATCATATCTTTTTCATTCAAGAAATGAATTTGGCTTGAGGCATTAAAATCTCGAGCTGTCTGAAAATGCTGGAGACACCCTTCCTGCCTCCGTGCTAAACCTGCCCCACTTCAGCCCAGTCTGGCTGCAGCTCCAGAGCACACGGATTATCAGCAGGGCTTTGCTCAGGGGTTCATCTCTTCTGGGACTCGCTCTGGGACAGAGGGGCTGCAGAGCTGCTGGGCTCCTCCTAGAAAGGGCTTGTGCCAGCAGCCAGAAAGTCCCGTTCTCGGAGGGGCTTGGGATCCATCTGGGCAGAGTTTGCTCTCTGGGCACGTTATGCCCTGAGCAGGCTGGGCTGAATCCAGTGCAGATGCTGCTCTGAGCAGGAGCTGAGGCTGGCCCACGCTGCCCCCGTGTCCAGCCCGGGCAGCCTGAGGGGGCGGCTCTACACCCACAGGAAAGTCCTTTAACAGCGGCACTGTTTGGGTCAGACGTGGGGTTTTCTTCACCAGGAAGGAACCTCGAACCCTTTGGGTTATTTCCAGCCTGCCAAGGACACACAGGTGCCACAAAGCCCTCCGGCACTGCCCAGGAGTCTCTCGGAGGTGCTTCGATGCTGTTTGGGTAAAAATAACCCAAACTCCTTTTCCCAGACGCCATGGGGGGGGGTGTGGCTGGAAAACCGAGCCTGTGCAGGGGGAGCAGGGCACAGCCCCGTGCTGCTGGGGCTCCCCAGTGTCCCAGCTGCTGGTGGCACAGGGCACAGGGCCGTGAAGGGCTGTAGGGCCCGGAGTGAGGGAGCAGGGCTGGGCAGGGGCTCTGTCCATGTGTGGGTGCACAGCAGGCAGGGCAGGCTGGCTCCTCCCTGTGAGCGCTCAGAGAGCCACAGAATCTCCTGGTTTGAATACTCCGTGATCCCATGGATACACTGGATGCTTTGGGAATCACACAGATCATGGATCCAGCTCCTGTCCCTGCCCAGACCCCCCAACACCCCCACCCTGGGCATCCCTGGCAGTGCTGCCCAAACGCTCCTGGAGCTCTGGCAGCCTCGGGGCCGTGCCCATTCCCTGGGGAGCCTGGGCAGTGCCCAGCACCCTCTGGGGAAGAGCCTTTCCCTGATAATTTGGAATAACTGATGTGTCCCTCCCACGCGGGCCGTGCTGCCTTAGGGATGTGCCAGCCCATTTCCCAGCTGCCAGGCCGTGGCAGATCCATCACCCCGGGGAACAGAGCTCGGCTTTTTATCACTGTGATCCCAAGGAAACTGCATCTTATTTCCAAGATGGATTTGTGCCCCACCAGCCCCAGCCCCTGGGCTGCATGGAGCTTCTCCTGCGAGGCTGCCAGCTCCCTTCTCGGGAGGCCCTCGCGTGTGCCTGCTCACACTAGGGCAGATGGGGTTAGAAAGGGACTCCTGCAGTGTCAGCCTGGCTTTTGCCCCAGGTCTGTTTCTGGGGCTTCTGTGAGGTTTCAGATCTCTGGAAGTGCTTCATGTTCTGCATTTGAAAAGCGGGGATTATCCCAATTTCCTGCACAGGATGCTGCAGTCACTGAGTGCTCTGCTCACTCCGTGTGACAGGTCTGCGAGCTGAGCTTTGCTCCATCAGGCGCTGCGAGAGGGTCACTCACAGTGCCCTGCTCCTCTCTCCTGTGTCCCTGTGTCCCTGTCCCCCAGGGCCCCTCCTCAGCCCCAGTCCCAGTCCCAGTCCCAGTCCCAGTCCCAGCCCCAGTCCCAGCCCCAGCCCCAGTCCCAGCCCCAGTCCCAGTCCCAGCCCCAATCCCAGTCCCAGCCCCAGTTCCAGCCCTGTGGCCGTGGTCAGGCCAGTGCTAAAGGGAGCAGTTCTGGGAGCTGACCCTGAGAACCACAGCTGTTCTCCCAGTTCAGGGCTGCTGCAGGGGGGGGAATGTCACACATCACCCCAGCCCCCATCGTCCCCCTGACAGGCTCCTGTGCGGGGATGAGGCCTCAAAGCCTCAGGTCCTGGGAATGCCACGGGAAAATTCTCAGTGCCCATCACAGAGTCACCGAGTGCTTCGGGGGGAAGGACCTCAAACCCCACCCAGTGCCACCCCTGCCATGGCAGGGACACCTCCCACTGTCCCAGGCTGCTCCAGCCCCAATGTCCAGCCTGGCCTTGGGCACTGCCAGGGATCCAGGGGCACCCACAGCTGCTCTGGCAATTCCAGCCCAGCCCCTCCCCCCCCTCCCAGCCAGGAATTCCTTCCCAATCTCCCATCCAGCCCTGCCCTCTGGCACTGGGAAGCCATTCCCTGTGTCCTGGCCCTCCAGCCCTTGTCCCCAGTCCCTCTCCAGCTCTCCTGGAGCCCCTTTAGGCCCTGCCAGGGGCTCTGAGCTCTTCCTGGAGCCTTCTCCTTCTCCAGGTGAACATTCCCAGCTCTCCCAGCCTGGCTCCAGAGGGGCTCCAGCCCCTGGATGTTCTTCATGTCCCGCTCTGGAATCAGCCCCACAGCTCTGTGCCCTGTGCTGCCCCAGGCCTGGGTGTGGCACTCCAGGTGGGCATCCCAAGGGATGAGTCGGGTGGAGCTGGACATTCCCACCTCAGCAGTTCCCGGGATTCCCACCCCTCTGACCCCTCTCCTGCTGCAGGAGCCTGAGCAGTGCTTGGCCCACGCCCTGGGCTCTCCTGGCCGGAGCCAAGGCCAGGGCTGCCCACAGGACAGCAGCACCCAGCTCCAGCCCCAGCCTCGTTCAGTTCCAGCCTTCCCAATCCTGTCAGAGCTGCGTGTGCGGGTGGATGTCCCAGTGCAGGCCGTCTGATGTTCCCTCCCTCTGTGACACAATCCTTCCTGGATCACCCGGCTCGGGCAGCTCCTGCCACAGCAGCAGCTCACGAGGCCTCGTGCTGGGTTTTATTTGCAGACAAACACCCACAAGTAGGGCAGCAAGCGGCAGGAGAGAGGGAAAAACCATGGGAAAAGGGTGTCTGGCTCGGGAAGCTGCACAGCTGAGAGTCACCTGTGCAGTCTGTGGGGTGCTGCTCCCACAGCTTTGGAGCTGGGACTGCGCTGGAGCCACCCCTCTAGAGCTGGGACTGAGCTGGAGCCACCCCTCTGGAGCTGTTAGCGCCCTGTGCATCCCCTTGGGC
>VZRR01000762.1:0-47078 GCA_013398015.1 Oreocharis arfaki | reverse complement strand
TTTCTAGATTTTGAAGGCATCACCATCACTNTCATGGAGTTGTCTGACCAGCTGAGGAGAGCTGGGACCCTTTTCCTTTCCTCCTAAGTATTTTCTAAGTGCAACTTGCAGATTTTTTGACCCCCTATGGATAGCAAATCACTCTTCCATTATCCAAACTGTCTGTTTCATTAAAAAAAATGGAAACATTTGGCATTATCTTTCTAAATTTGTTGGTCTGATTTTCTGGTCTGGAAACTATTGTTTCGATATTTTATTTCAGGAGAAAAGCTGAAAACTAAATTGCTTTAACAAACCCAAGTAAAATTATTAAAACTCATCAGTTTAAAAACTTTTTTTTTTTAATATTCCCTTTTCCTCCACTTATTGATCCTCTATTTGTTCATTCCAAATACCAAAATCCCCCCATGCTGTCAAAAGTGGCTTTGAGGTGAGCAATGCTCCACCACGTCCCCTCCTCTTGCCCTGCTTTTAGCATGTGAAAGCGCTGTAGAGCCTGGCTGACTTTTGATTTATGGATTGCTGAGTGCAAACCTGGTTACAAAGCAGTTATGAACCTTACTTCTTGCCATTGTGCTCCTTTCCACGTGCCTAAGATATATTTCCTGGGAAGTGGAAGAAGACAGGTTAAAGGAGATGGAGAACACGCTGGCAGAGCAGAATTTCAGCTGGTCCTTCTTAACTCCGTGTCAGGGCCATTGCTGTGGAAGCTGGAACACAATACCCACAAACTCTCCACAGCACTAAACCATTAATTACGGCTTGTGAAGCATGAGGAAAAGCTGGAGGACCTCTGGGCCAAGCATTATTGGCTTCTGTCCCAGAAAGTGTTGGATGCGATCAGTTCAGTGGAGCCAGCGCTAACAATTATTTGAGACTTTAAAAGTTCAACACCACCTGTTGTCCCAAAATCCTTTTTTCCTAAGCGAAAGCTCTGAGGTGTGTCAGTGAATGGTGCCCTTCTGCGACGAGCTCCTCAAGGGCAGAAAATCAAGGACAATGACAGAGAGCTGGCACATGGTGGTACTGCAAAGGGAAGTGGTGGAATCATCATCCCCAAAAGTGTTCCCAGAAAATGTAGATTTGGCATTTAGGGACACGGTTTAGTGGTGGACATGGCAGTGTTGGGTTAAAGGTTCGACTTGATGACCTCAGAGGTCTTTTCCCACTCAAACAATTCCGTGATTGATATCCACTGACTTGGAGTGGCCAGACCTTGCCTCTTCAGAGGAGGTGGGAAGCCACTGCAGGAACAAGTGTGAGGCTTTCCATGGGTTTCATGCTGATGAAAACCATCACACTCCTTCCTTGTGACAGAGACCTAAAAGGCTCCTTCCTCAGTGCTTTACACCATCCTTGGTGACCTACCACATACCTCCCAGTGGGACTAGGTCTGTGCTGTTCACGGTTTGTCCTCTGCCACCCCTGCAACTCACCACCCTGGACCAGCAGCTCAGCTATTCCCACCCACACCCCGAGGATGATGGCATGGGAGAGAGAAACCACGAGTCAAGTGAGGCAGTACCTGCCCTTGTCCAGGTAATCACTGGGGGAGGGTGACCCTCAGCAGAGCAGGGGAAATCCACGCTTTGTCCCTCAGTTACTGTCTGATCGGTGGGAATGACGAGAAACCTGGGAGAATCTGGAAGGGAAAGCAGTGCCTGAGCAGCAGGGAACACTCAGGCAGCAAACTCAGGGAGTTCATGGGAGCAGAACCAGCCACGAGGCTCAAATACACCCCACTGACCAAGCACTGCGTCCCAGAAATGTCACAATCTTCACAGGGCCAGCCTGGGAGCCCTCACCTTGCACTATGATCCTTGCTGTGGCCTGGATGGACCCCTCGGAGTTGCTGGCATTGCAGTTGTACTGCCCCTGGTCCGAGAAGGTGACGTTCTGAATGAAGAGGCCTCCGGAGCTGGTGATTGTGAAACGGGAATCCTGTGGCAAAGGAGAGCCCGTGCCAAGGGTCCAGCTGATGCGAGGGTGGGGGTGCCCAGAGACCCCACACTCCAGGGTGACACTTTCCCCAATCAGCACTTCAGTGTTCTGTGGCTGGATCACGAAGGTGGGCTTGGCTGGAAGGAAATGAGAGCTTTAGAAACCAGCTCTGCTGCCTGTTCACCGATGGGCAGAGGCTGCCTGGACTCCTCTGTAACCCAGCAACCCACCCTGGTTCTTCCCTGACATCCAAATCCTCGCTGTGAGCAATGCCCCCAGCACCTTCCTACCACCTCCTCACACACACTCAGTCAGTGCTGGAGCATCCCCACGCCCACGTCCCCTTCACCCTTGTGCTGCAGAACTCATCCCAGGCTTCAAACTCCCTCCCCAGTCCCAAATTACCTTCCAACTCTAAATACTCCTTTTCCCACTCCAGTGGGAAACCCTTAAGCTCAGACCTCACTTGGCTGTCAGCCACTCTCTCCCCCAGCACACCAAGAACCTCTTGGCACATACAAAGCTGGGACTGACTCTGATTTAGCTCCACCCCCATCCCCAAGCCAAGCTGGGTCATCAGGGGATGCAGAAAGCTCAATTACATGGGGTGCCAAAATAGCGCAGCACGACTTCCTGTGTCTTGACCTCCCCAGCAATGTTCTTGGCCATGCACTGGTAGACGCCTTTGTCCGACTCCTTGGTGTTCTGGATCATCAAGGTACCATCTTGCAACAGGTTCAGGCGGTTGTCATCTTTCATGTCAATTTTATTACTGCAAAAACAGCCACAAACAGGCAAAATCTGAAAGGAATAAAGGCTGGTGGTCCCGCTCGAGCTGCTGGGGTTTCTGGGGGCTTTGCTCGCACGGCAGTAAGTTGGTGTTTCTTGTTGGAGCTATTCTGAGACTTAGTGAAATTTGCAGCAAGAGCTCTGATTCACAGCACTGAACTGCAGCTCCAGCTCTGGTTTACTCCCTGGGTGAGCTGCTTTTTCTCTCCCCACTGATGACACAGGACATTCACAGCCCATCAGGAGAGCACTCTGTTCCCATGTCACAGCATCACTGCCATTGTCAGGGTGTCCTGGCCCAGAAAGCCTGTTCTCCTTACTCACTAAGTGCAAATTTAACAATGAACTAACATTGTTCTTGTGTGCAGCCATTGCTATTCAAACTCGAGGCTCAAAGGCCTCGAGAGGAGCAAAAAGCTCTGAGAAGGCACCATGGGACCCCAACACAGCCTGGACTCCAACCCAGCCCGAGTGCTGTGAAACATCTTCCTTCTTTCTGCAATGACCTGCGACTCCTGGATCCCAGCCCGTGGCAGAAGGTCCCAGTGCTGCATCCCATTTGCCCCAGCACGAAGGAATCTTGGATGGCTGCAGATGATTGAAAGGGGAGAGGGGACCTCTCTCCCCCTAGGACAAAGGCTGAACCCACTATGCAATCCAATCTGCTTGCTGGGCATTTATTTCATTCCCCTGGTGTCTCCTCACTCCAGCCATATCTCGTTTGTGGAACATTTATTATCGTTACCCTTCTTACAATGCTGTCTTTGGGAGCCTGCCAGCATTTCCCTAACAAAACCTTCCTTCCAAAGGGACTTAACTCAGCCATAAACTTTTGCTCTGGGCTGAAACTCTGCCTGGTGGGGGGTTTGCTGAAGAAGCACACATTGATCATTTTTATTAATAACCGAGCCCTGCTCAGGCTTCACCAGACAAGAAGCTCGTAAAGCAGCAAAGCAGCTTCACTTTCACAGTGGGCAGCTGCCTGAGCACAGAATATTTTATTGTGCAGCATTTCCCAGAACACTCTGGCATCTAGCACATAACCTACACACGAATTTGCAAGTTCTGTCCTTCAGTGGGGCACAGCGATTTTTCCCTTTGGAAAGAAACCTCATGCCTAGCATGATCAGCCTTTAGTGAGAAGCATTTCAGCAGTTAACAAATGGCAAGCATGGTGGCTGAGAGCAACATGAAACACTAATTTTATTTTTTTCCCTGATCAAAAGACAATTGCTTTCAGCCTGCTGAGTGTGTTTATAGGAAAGCTATAAGCTCTTGGAATCCTTTACAAATGCAGATGAAATATTTCAAATGCAGATGAAAACGCCACTTGGATTACGTGGTCACCAGAGAATGCTGTTAAAAGGAAGGTAAATATAACCCATGGAACAACCATTTCTTTTTTCTTCTTTTCTTTAACATTGTGTGAAACAGCTTGTGTAATTACAGGCAGACACTGAAGAGCTCAGTGCTTGAAAACTTTTGCCACCCCAGGGCTCCTTGCGTGTGACTTACTTGTTGTGCAGCCAAATAATGG
The DNA here is from genome assembly GCA_013398015.1 of Oreocharis arfaki. NCBI lineage: Eukaryota > Metazoa > Chordata > Aves > Passeriformes > Paramythiidae > Oreocharis > Oreocharis arfaki. The sequence goes on along the minus strand of VZRR01000762.1, from coordinate 42,811 downwards.
CAGGCTTTGGGTTGCCTTCTGCCCTGCAGGTGAAATAAACTGTGTTTCCCAAGAGAACATCGACATCGTGGGGTTCTGAGGTTATTCGAGGCCTCTCTGCAAAACACCATTTGAACAACCCAGTCCAAAGCAGCACAAAACCACCTGCAGCCCATCTAGGGGTATGGTGGGGCACACAACACCCATCCTGCAACACCCATCCTGCAATGGCCCAAGAAACGGGCACCAGCAGAGCCCTAGGCACAGCAGCATCTGCTCAGAGCCACCCTGAAACGCACTAACACCTGCAAATGTCAGGAAGGAAGAGCATCGTTCACCCGAACCCACCAAAAGCCCCGGGGAATTGTTGCTGTTCCTATTCTTGGGATGCTGGGCAGTGGATCAGTTCCCACAGACCTGACAGTACCCTGTTCATTACAGAGCTGGTCCCTGTCTCCCCCCAAAGAAGCACAGAAGTCAGTAGCATCCTCACTTGGGTTGTTTTTTCTGCCCTTGGCAGCCTGCAGCTTCCTGCTCCACCTGAGCCAGCTGCCTGCAAACCGCACCACTTCCCTCCCAACAGGATTCCATTCATTATGTCCCTAATTCATCATCCTACCCCTATCCAGCCAAGCCTTTCACTGTGTGCTTCACTTTGAGATGTGCTCAAGCACCAAGCAAGTTAAACAGTGAAAGGATATGCTAAAATAGGGAGGAATTTATGCACAAGCCCTGGAGTGCTTGATCTCGTTTCAGAGAAAAGCTTACCCATTTTCACAATCCGCATGCTCACCAGTAATCCAGTAAAACCAGCTGGATTATTCCTAAAATTGAGAACCTACCACTTCCTCCAGTGGAAGGTCAGTGTCCTCACTGCTTAGACCACAAGTTAATGGCTCAGAAAAAATCCCCAAAGGCAAACCCAGCACAGCCCAAACCCAGCACAGCTCAAACCCAGCACAGCCCAAACCCAGCACAGCTCAAACCCAGCACAGCCCAAACCCANCCACAAGTTAATGGCTCAGAAAAAATCCCCAAAGGCAAACCCAGCACAGCTCAAACCCAGCACAGCCCAAACCCAGCACAGCCCAAACCCAGCACAGCTCAAACCCAGCACAGCCCAAACCCAGCACAGCCCAAACCAGCACAGCCCCACAGTACAAAACACCGATGCAGGGCAGATTTGCCCCTCTGGCTCACAGCTGCTCAAAGCCATGGGTTAATGGTGCCAGCAGCTTTCAGACTGACTGAGATATCAGCCACCTGCATGGGTAGAGCTTTGTGCTGAGCTCTGTACCATTTGTCTTCCCAGCTGGCACACCACCAGAGTGAAAGCCAAATGCCAGCAAAATCTTCCCACCAGGTGCTCTGGCTGATTTGACAGACACCCCACTGTGTGCCCAAGCCTAAACCAGAACAAATTTGCACTAACAGCTGTACTGTGGCACTGGGAGTGTGCTGGGGACAGCTTGTTGTGTGGCACAGCCACTCCATGTGTCCCCAGCTGCTTTCCCTAGGCCCTTCCTGTCCCCCCTCTGTTGAGGCCACAGACCCATTTGTGCCAGCTCAACCCCTTGCACGGCTGTGCCCTAAATTAAGCTGTGAAATGGTCGAGATTTTTTACAGAAATAAGCTGAATTCAATGGAGATCTCTTCGAAATCCAGCTGAGCTCACACATTTGGCTCACAGCATGGCCATGCACAGCTGGACTGGCATGTCAGGGAGGGATGCTAACAGCCAGCCCATGCAAGGGGGGATTTCTCAAATTCATTCTACAAGCAGCAAAGTACAATGGAGCTACAGCCAATGCTTGTGCCAACCTCCACTTAAAAACCAGAGTTTTAACCTACCTCCACTTAAAAATCAGAGCTTTAACCACTTAAAAATCAGAGCTTTGTCTTTTTGCTATGTGAAATAATTAGTTTTAGGATTTTTCAGAGCAAAGCCTAATTTAAAATTCTAAATTTAAAGAATAACAGCCTAGCAAGAGCCATCAGTTACAGCACAGTCAAACAGAGCATTCAGCTATACATTTTCTATGCTCTCCCACAGGTTTCCAGTTGTGCTTCCAGCCACTGCAGCTCTCCCAGTGTTCCCCTTCTGTTCAGCCTAATGTGGGATATTTCCTCTGGTTCCTGGTTTAGCCATCGTTGCAGCAGATCCTTTACCAGCCCGACCCTATGCAAAAAGCCAAGACAACACCCACCAGCCAAAACAGAGCTGCCTCCAACACCTCTGGGAATTCAGCTTCCTCCTGCAGCCCCACTGGGATTTCCCCATTTCAGCAGTGAAGGAGGGAGAAATCAGGACGCCAGGGGAGGGAAGAGGGAGGAAAAGGGATGGAGGAAGCCACTCCCAGACCAAAGCCCAGCTCCAGGGGCTGAGGGTGGCCGACGGAGGGGTTTGACCTCGCTCACCACAGTTGAACTCCTGGGCGGTCAGGGTGACGATGGAGCGGCCGTGCAGGTCCCGCGGGGCCTCGCAGGTGGCAGCTGTCTGGATGCTGCCCTGCTCCGCGTATTTCTTCAGCAGCTCTGCCAGCCACAGCAGGTCACAGTCACAGAACAGGGAGTTGGAGTCCAGCCGCCTGCAACAGCCAGGAAAAGGCAGCTCAGTGCCCGGCCCCCAGCTGCTGTGCTGCCTCCTTCTCCAGGGCACAGGAGGGGAACAGTTCTCTGGAGTGGGGGGTGGCTTGGGTGGTTTGCCCCGCATTTGATTATACCCCAAGTGAAAATCTGAGATATCTCAGTGCCGTGATGGTTAACTAGGATGCTTGACCAAGCAGAAGGGTTTAATTGTAAAACTGACATTACCGTCAACCATTCCAGTTTCAAATAGAAATGATTCAGTTAAAATGGATTATGCATTTTTTGACTAATTGAGACACTGAAATATTGGGTGTTACCCTGGGATGGAGATTTTCAACCTTTACTGGATTCTCTAAGAACTGCCTCTCTTATGGCTTTTCTCTTTCAGCTCCAAAACACCTCCCGCTTGGTTTATGTGTGGATGGGATCAGTCCCTTTCTGTAAGCAGCTGTGAGGGGTTGCAGCGTTTCTGCACAACTGGAAGAACTTTTATTACTGCAACACGAGCCTGAACCACGGCGAATGGAGCTCCAGTGACCTCCCAGTGCCCCCAGCCTCTTCCCTGCACTGACCTCATTCCTACGAGCAGTGCTGTCCATGAGGATAAATAAGGACTACAGGGGGATTAGTTTGTGCCTCCTTCCCCACTGACAGTTTTACAGTCCATGGATCTGGGCCATCCAAAAGAAGAGGAAAAAAAAAAACCCATGGAAGAAAGGTCTAACACTTCCAGGGTCACGTATTTGAGAATGTGAGATTCCACACAGGGCCATGACTGAGTATTTTATAGACACCCCAGCTTTTTCTCTGGCACCTACAGACAGCATTTCACAAGATATTCCCTGTTAAAGGGAAGTGAAGCATTTTACCTGCTTGCAGAAATGACTGAGGGCTGCAGTGAGAAATACATTATTTTATTGTACTTGAAAATCATGGCAGAACACCAAAATTCTTTACCTTTTGCATTCCCCCCCCCCACCAACACATCATAGAACTTATTTCCAGAGATCATATAACCAAAGCAAGAAAGAAGAAAGCTTAAGAGACAGACAGGTTATATGGGAATAGCACCCTGGGGAATTCCTGCATGGAAAGAGAATCATGCACCTTGGCACCCTCTGACTAACTTCAAGCTACAAAACAAGCCTTTTCTTTTATGACTGATTTTTTTTTCCATGTTAGATCCTGATCTACAGACATGTTCAAGGTCATATCCGTGACCTGGACTTTCTACATTTTTCAAGGATGTTTTATGGGTTCAAACTGTTGTGAAGACTTTCCAGGGATGTTCATTCCTGTGGCATTATTAAGCTGTAAGCTGATTATAATTAGACACTAGCATAAAGAAACCTCTAACTACTTAAATAAGCTTTCAGGTCCAAACAAAACTGTTTTATAAACTTAGCAGTGGCCTTAGAAGTGCAACAACTAAAAGCTTTGCCAACCAGGCACATTCTTCCCCAGGTCCTGCCCATCTGATTGAAGATAAACAAGTCCTCTTTGCAAGCAATGTTTTTTACTTACAGCCGTTTGAGGGATTCCAGTTGAGAGAATGTCCCTGGATGAATCCTGGAAATCTTGTTGTTGTGCAAGAATCTGCAGTGGGAGAAACCATGCCAAAACATTATTCAGTATTTGCACTGAGAGGATGGTAACAGCCCAGGTCACCACTCAGTTTAAATGCAAAGGCTGCTCATCAAAACGGAGCTCAGTTTTTAAATTCCGTGTTTGTTTCCATGAGCTGGAGGGATTTCATCCCTTGGTGGGTGTGATGTAATATGCCAAAGCCGAGAGCGGGTGTGGGCTGGAAACAGTGACTCAGGATGTGATGGAACAGGTTTAAACTGGACCCTTCCAGTTTCTCTGCAAAGGGAGAAGAAAGGGCACAAAATCCCCTCAGATTGGACCTACCCTCTGTTTTGTGGGCCTGGGTCAGCTCCAGTTTAGAAGGGACCTTTTCCTTCCCCTGTGCGGATGATGGGACAATTTTACAAGGGCAGCCATCAGAGTTAGACAGCTCCTGCCTTAGGCTTCGTGTAACCAACCCAAACCCATGAGCAAATCTAATTCAGACAACAGCCACCAAAACTGGGCTTATCTCTGAACAAAACTGAGGCAAATTCTCACTTCCAGAATCTTAGCACACACATAAAACTCCCCAGTCCTTAGGGAAAAACCCTGACTGCACTAAAATGCATCAGTGGGGACCAAGGTGGGGATAATTAACTCCCCATTCCCATAACAGTGGGGGAATTTACTCATGTTGGTTACATCTAAAACTCACAAGAGACCATTGATAAAAGATAGGAAGCGACTGACACAAGATGTGAAGCAATTTTAGTAGGTGGTGGAACAGGAGAGGACACAAAAGCAGCACAGCTCGAGTGCAAATGCCTGCACACACACGTGTGCACCAGAGTCCAGCCTGGTCACCCAGCTCGGACGCTGAAAAACCTTCCTTTAAAATTTAAATGCAGAATTTTTGTTGGATCCAATACAGTGACTGAGATCAGCCATGCACGGATCCAGGTCTGAATTTTCCTAAGGGCGTGGGATCCCACGATTTTATTTCCTTGGCATGTATGGATATAAGGCACATTTCCACACAGCCTAGAAAAGTCTGCTGGTTTCTCCATGGAGTGGGAACCACACATGGACTGTTGTGCTGGTGGCTCCATTACTGCTAGAAGCAATCCTGGGGAGCAGGAGACTCCATTTCCTTACTGCTTTCAAGAGGGATGTGTGTTTTTCTTGTTAGACTTTCTCCTGACTTTATCCCTTTTCCACCCCCTTTTTTTTTGCTCACTCTGCCCAGCAGTGACTAATGTTGCTGACCTTATGCTCAGAGTAAAATTTCACTTGGCTTGACCAGCTGTAGGACTTTCTGCAGATTTGCTCCTATTTAGATGGAAACCTGAACATAACATAAAATGGGAAATTCCCTTCACATCCTCAGTCACCCTCCTGCTCGGCAATTACGTAAAATCGCTTTCTGTAAAGAAGTTTCTTTCTGCGTTTTGAAGATCACACTCCATGCTACCAAAACTGCTGCAGTAAATAAAGGGGTTTTCCCCCTTCTCCTCACCCTCTTAGTCCCAAGGAATATCCCATCTTTACTCACAGCCTTTCAAGTTTCGGCAGGTCACTAAAAGTCTCCAGCTCCAGACTTTCCAGGTTGTTGAAATGCAGGTACCTGTGGCACAGAAATCACACAGGAATCACTCACGTTACAATTTAAGAGACACGACATCTTCCCAGATCAATCCACCAGTGCCCCCCAGCTGGTCACACTCATCTCAGGGCAGGTGTTGAGAAGCTAGAATCCACTTTGGAGTCTCCAGTTTCCACGTGCAAACACAGTAGCCAACATGGCTTTTCCCTATCCTGTCAGTTATTTACTCTCTCTCTAAATAAACTCAAACGCAGACAGAATAAAGGACGGATTTGCTCTTCCCTGAAGACCAACACCACCATCCCTGTGCACTGTCGCACTGCTAAGAGAGGAGAAGAAATCATTGCCCATGGAGAGAGAGCAGCAGCTGCTGCCATCCAAGCACTGCTCAGGAATTTTCCCCGCTTTTCTCAACACATCCCTGGATTGTCAGGGAGTGAGAAACAGCCCCACAATAAGGCACTTGTTCCCAGCCTAGGAATTGGAACACTTCTGAGTGGATACTCAGTTTGCTGAGTATTAATTTAAAGAAAAAGGCCCTGAACAACCCAATAAAACTTTGAAATTGGTGCTTGTTGAAGTGGGGCTGGAGACAGCCAAAGGTATTTTCCAGCCTGCATTTGTCTGCTATTCCAACAGGGGCTCCCGGGATATGCATCCACCCAGCAAGAGCAGAAGCATCTCCATATGTGTGGGGTTGCTGAGTTCTGTGGAAGGAAGGCACAGCCTCCAAAACCAGGGAAGGTTCAGTCATCTGCAACACTTGGGTCCTAATGACACATCAACAGGAACAGACCAGTCTGTTGCCCTGGTTTTTCACTGCATGCCTTGTTCGCGTTAGCAGTGAAAGACTTTCTCATAAGTTGCAAGATAAACAATGCCCATGTTTTTGTAACGAATCTTTTCTAAGCTGTACTTTTAGAATTGTTTTACATTCCTTCTCCGGAGGCGGAGGAAGGTGATGGACTGAATTTATATCCTATCAATTTAGAGAAGCTTAACCTCTTCATCCAATTGTTGATTGTCTGTACATATGTATATGTGTGAAAATAAACGAGGGCCGGGCTTTTTGCCCATTAGCCCGAGACCTTGGCGTGTGTATGAAACCTGCGTCCATGCCTGATTATTAGTGTCGATCTGCGACACCAGTCCTTGCTAATACAGCCTAAAGGGTTTAGTTCCACTAAAAGCTCAAGTGTGAGCTGCCACTGCAGAGGCCTGGGAGACCTCCTGCCTGTCCCAGGTCACCCCTTGCCATCAAGAAAAGAAACCTGGTGCCTGCAGAGCAGCTCACCACAACACCTGAGCCTCCCTGTTGCCATGAGCTGTGACATTCACCAGCACAACTGGCACATTCCTGGCCTTTAGATGGATTCTGTACGGTCTCAAAGTTGCCTAAACTCTTCTCCTTTATTTTACACAGGCATAAATTTCACAGCAGGCACAGATTAATCACAGATCTACGAATGTTCATTCTGCTGTTGTAGCTGACTGTATTGAGAAATAATTGCCTAAGCCTCCACATGGCTGTTTGATTTGTAATGGAAGGATTCATGATAAATGGTCCAGTATCAGAGCTCAAACTGGGAGAGGGTGACTCAGATTCTGCACTGGAGGGTCACAGTGGAGAAGACAGGGACGTGCTCTAATCAGCCTCAGATGTCTGCTGAGATTGCTTTGGACCTTGAGGAAAGCATCTGATCCTGTCCATCAATCGGGTTATACTTTTTCTTGAAAAGCTGGCTTGTGGGGGACAGGAAAACGGGGTAGGATTTAAGCAAAGCTAATTCTTTTGGAGCTCAGCCTGCCTGGGATTGAAAACAGATGGGACTTTCAGCGGGTTGTTTGTTGGTTTTGTGGGTTTGTTGGGTTTGGTTTTTCCTTTTATTCGTGACATCAAGTCTGGAATGCTCACTGCTAAAATATCCCCATGGGCAGCATCAGCTCTCTAAGCTCAGCTTAGAGCCAGTTTCAGCTTCCTAAATTTTCTCCCAAGCATCCTTGCTGAGCTGGCTGACGGAAAACCACATTGTACACAAGCCTGGTGGCACACCTATTGGTAGGACTGCCTGAAACTTCCAGTTGTGCTCTGTCCTCTTCTGCTGGCAACCTGGAGAACAAGCTGGATCCTATTCCTTTTACAGCAAAATCCTTGGTTACATTCCAGCCCTATAAATGCTGCAGCTGGGAACAATTCAGGAATTAGACCAGTTTCACCTTTGGTCCCTGTTCTCCAATGATGCAAGGAATTCCTATATTTCAGTTATTTAGGAAGAACAAATCATTAGGAAGAAGTTCTTCCCTGTGAGGGTGTTGAGGCCTTGGCACAGGGTGCCCAGAGAAGCTGTGGCTGCCCCATCCCTGGAAGTGTCCAAAGCCAGGTTGGACAGGGCTGGGAGCGACCTGGGATAGTGGGAGGGGTCCCTGCCCATGGCTGGAGGTTGGAACAAAAGGAGCTCTAAGATCCCTTCCAAGCCAAACCATTCCACGTATCCGTGATTCAAATATCCAAGCTCACACTCTCTCCACCAGCCCCAAGTAAGAAAAACCCCATCCCAGTTTAGAAAGACACTTCAGAAGAGTCAGACCTCAGTTTGCCCATCTTGCCTCCAGCACGGAGCACTAAGAGTCAAAAAACAAAACCTCTTTGAATAAACAGCAGAGTTTTGCCATACACAGAAGGGGAGCAAACGGGGACTGCTGGGGTGTCACTGTGATGGACTCCAGCTGCCAGGAAAGCACACGAGGCTCCCTTCATCCCACATCCAGCACTCAGGCCACGCAGCTTGAGGGAGGGTCATTACTGTGTTTGTTTGGATCCCTCATCTTCCCCCAGTGCAATTTCCAGATGCTTTGCAGCATGGGAGCTCCACCATCCTGGGAATACTCGGCTGCCCCAGCTCTCAGCTTGCACTTCATCCATTCATTCCCAGCAGAGCTCTGGATGAGAGAGGAACTCAACCAGCACCCTCAGTTTAGGTAAAGGACCAGATCTGACTCTCTGCTCGAGGAATCCCCAGGCACAAACCCAGCAGAGCAGCTGCCTTCTGCTTCCAGCCATCCTGCAGACCCCTCTCTCCTCCCACCGTGAGGTCCTTGCAAATAAAGGCCATCAGAAGCACAGCCGGGTTTTTCCTGGGCTCCAGAGGTTTAGGGGCAGGAGAAAACTTATGGAACATCAATAAGAAGCTAGGTATTAACTAACCAAAACCAACACTCAGACCAGCTGTTTTCAAATGAACCCTGGATAGCCTGGCAAATCTGGATGATAAAAGAGAAGTTTCATCCCACCCCTCGCTCAGTGCCTGCTGCTCTCCGAGCCCGGGAGCACAGCACACAGACACGGCTCGTCTGTACTTACAGCTGCTCCAGGGAGCGGAGCCCATGGAAGGCATGTTGCTGGATGCTCTGGATTTCATTTTTATAAAGGTAGCTTTCAAAAGGAGAGAAAGGAAACAGCATTAGGCCAGCTGATCAGCAGTTGTGCTCTAAAGAGTCACAGGAAACAGCAATGACCCTCAGCCCAAAGCAGAACTGGCTGCCTGGACCCAAGGGCAGTGTTTGATACCTCTGACACTGAGCTCCAAACACAGAAGATACATCCTTGACTGGCAAACATTAAAAGTGGGTTGTTAGATTTTAAAGAGGTTAAGAAATTACTGAGCTACCAACTCACAGGTATTTCAGGTTCTCCAGATCTTCAAAGGATCTTCTCACGATTTGTTTTATCTGGTTATTGTTCAGCAGCCTGTTCAGATCAAGAAAGAAAAACGCAGTTCGTGAATTCAGCATGTGTGAGATTTGTAGCATTTCTGTTCTTGGATGCCCACTGAAAAATCCTGAGCCCAGGTGTCACAGAATTTAAGATTTAATGGGGTTGGAAAGTCAAAGTTTGGGTACTCACACCAGCCGGGTCAAGGAGAGGCACCAAGTGCTCCCAATATTGCAGCGCTCAAAGAATTTTCCTTACCTTTTGCCAAAGTTTTCACCTCAAATTTACAATTTAGTCCAGGAAAGGGATGAGGGAAATAGACACACACAGTCAGAAGTGTAGGGGAGTGAGATATTAAACCACTGCTGCCACTCTTGTACAACCACGATGAGTTTTGGAGGTGCCTGGTTGTGTTCAACGAGTGAGCAGGGCAGTGCAGAGCCAGTTTCTAAAAGTACAAATGCAGTTTAAAACACCAGTTCTCAGTGGAGTTATAGGAGCTATAAAATGGTGATGGCTTTGCTCTAATGACTTTGTAACCAATACCTGCAAATGAGAAGGAAATAAATCCAGCTTTGACTCATGAGGCTGCTCAGAGACATCCTCTTTCGATCTCGGGAGCCTTGTGCCAGATTTTAATACCAAACCTGTGGACCACGTGGCGCTGGGAAGCCCTGTGTGACCTGCGTGTGCAGCTGCCGTGACTGTGCATGCGGACGGTGGCCGGTGCCCGTGACCAGGAACAGCCCAGCCCTGGGAGAACCACGCCGTGTGCAGCGGTGTAACCGCACAGCAGAGCCCTGCAGAACACTCTCCTGCAGCCTCTGCCAAGCCCAGCACCGAGAAAACACAATAAATCACTTATAAATAGCTCTCCAACACACAGAGTGTAGCTGCTCGTCGTGGCGGCCCGGCCGCGCTCCCGCGGGTCTCTTGCTGCGGTGTCCCACTGATGCTCAGATCTGGCAAAGCTCAGAGCTGGTGGAGCTTTCAGAGATGAATAGCCCAGAGCAAGGATTTCACCAGCCACATTAATTCTTAAAATTCCTAAATGGAGTTGTGGGCAGAGAGGGAATCTGTGATTGTGTACTGCAAAGATTTCTTCTTCTGGTGTTGCAGGAAAAACAGCAATTCCCTGTGCAAGCAGCCAGACCTTGCAACGTCGGGTCACATTCGATACACGCACTGGATGGGCATTTCACAAGCTGATTTTTGCCATAGCTCTGCTCCTCAGGAACGAACTGCCACCAGGCAGCAGGTGAGAAGACAGTTCAGAATTTTCCCTGCAGTAAAACCCAATCTTCTGCCCTGCTTTTCTGGAGAAGAAAGAGCAGCCAGCCTCTGGCGTTACGAGCCAAGGTCACTTCCCGAGGAAAAGCATTTTGTGCAGGTAAAAGATGGAGAGAAATGACAAAGAGATGGGGAGAAATGGAGAAAAACTTGTGGGAAAAGAAGACCAAGGTAAAATCAAACACCTCAGGGATGACAGAAGAGATAAAAGATGTCAGAAGCACACACGTGTGATGGCAGCTTCACAAGTTCTCTCCAGGCACCTGAGTCACACCAGCTTTCCACCAGCTTGTTCTCAGGTGGAGAATTACACTGAGAGTCAAAAGAAGCATGTGAGAAACTTGAGAGCAAACTACTTTGGAAGTCAGGTAATAAGGGGTTGAGAAAAAACCTCATTATCCTTGACTTGACTATCCTCCCTGGATTCGCTGCCCTGATACCACGGATGTGGGTGCCACTGCCAGACTGCACATCACACTGAAGAGGTGAAGGCAGAGCGCTGCTGGAAAGCTCCTGCACAGCTGGAAGCAATGGCTCCATACCCACGGCTGAGGTCAAACAGCCCGAGCTCACTCATAAGGATGCAAAAATGATGCCAAGTCCTTGGAACACACGGTCCTGCCTTGACAGCCAGCTATGCTGAGTGGAAATACAGTCCCTGAGCATCAACCCAAAAGTTTATTTGATGACTGAACACCCAAGGGCTGGAAATAACTGCCTGAGAGCAGTGTGGGAGAGGGCTTTTGTCTATTTACCCGCAGGACAAAGACAACACAGGCATCTGCCATGCTTCCCTCCCTGCCCCTATCAGCTTTCATCTCTGGCCAGAGCAGGACGAAGGCAGCTTGTTCTCTGTCATCTGATCCTTGGCCACACTTCTGAGCACACAATGGGCTGGCAGAGGGGTGCCAGCACCGACGTCATTCCCATGGATGTGAGCACCTGTCACACAACTGGCATTGGCCATTCGCCTCCCAGGGGACAGGGGACAATGTCCAGGTGAGCAGGGTCACAGCAACGGCCTGAGCAGCCCCACACAGCACCACGGTCTGGAGCCTTTCACTGATTGTTATCTTTAATGCTCAGGGTTCAGGCCAGGACTGATCTCCACTGGGATTTCAAATTGCATTATGTTGTCTGGCTGCGTTTTGGGGCTATTTAAAAGCATTATCCCAGTCTGTTTTGTCGTCTTGGCTATTTTGTACAGTTCAAGGGAGTGTAATCACTGACCCAGCCAAATAAGATGAATCCTGGAAGTTCAGATGGCAAGCAGCACACAGGGCTCTTATCTCATCGTCTGATACTTAACAATTTGCTCATTGCCTGATTTAAGAATAAAAACTGCAGGGAAGAAGCCATCTCTGCTTCCTGTCTCAGGATTCCCCATTGTAATGGAAGGATAAGTCCTGGAAAACATTTGAGAGTGAGATAATTGATGAAGTCCATAATAGCCCACTTAATCCAAAATGCTGCTTTCAGAGAAGTCCATGGACAAGGCAGCACATCTGGCTCCTAGAAAGACTTTGGATGGCTCCTGCACAGCTGTCTGCTGCTTGACTCCTGTGCAATTCACCCAGGCAGAGAAGTGTCCAAAACCTGGCATGGCTTGCTGTCAGTCCCAGCTGCCATCCATAGCAAAAGTGTCCAAATTCCTGCTACCCTCGGAGGGCTGGAAGCTGAGATCCCAGATCTGCTGGGAACAAATGCTCTGGCAGACAGAGGCTGGAAAGATCATTATCAGCATCATTATCTTAAGCACACCCTGTAGCAAAACAGGCTAAGTTAAAAGCACCAGAAGCACGTTTCCTAGCAAAAGCATGGGACATTCCACTCCATGCCAGACGGTGAGCTGGACTCCAAATGAGTAGGAGAACTCAATCACACAGATTTTGTTCCTGCAAAACTCTTCTGGGGTGTTCAAGATATACAAGCGCCATGAGAACTGGCCCAGATTCACCACGAGAACATTTTACATTCAGTTTCCTTTAGGTTTTATGTCCTGACTGCCTCTCCCTTCTCCCCCACCCTCTCTCCAGGTTGCCAGGCACAGGCTTAAGTTGCATTAAATGAGTGGTTTTCTGTTTTGAAGAATGTATTAAATGATGTGACAGTACAGAATTCAGACTCAAACCATGTTTTCTTTCCTCTTTTCATTTGACAAACCACAGGCTACAGTCATTGTGACAAAACAGCTATTTTTTTCCTCAGGCCATTAATAGAAATCATCACGCAGTGTATTTAGAGGGGCAGAAAATGTGAGTTTTATGTTCAACCACGCATTCCCCCTTGCTGACAGAATGATCTGGAATATCCATTTCCCATATTTAAGGGAGAAACTCCTATTCTGAGATCCAAGCAGGCTCTGACATCCTCTCCTTTCTGGCAGGAACACGTTCTGTCAAGAGTTACTGGAGGGTAAAAGACAGAAACTCCACGTTACTGCTGTTGTTTGCCCCGAGATCCTTCACAAGCAGCACCTAAAGCAGAGCTGCAGGGCTCAGCAGAAGAACTTTTGCTCTCACCTAAGCAGAAAGAGAAATATGATGTGAGCAGTGACAGGGCCAAGCGCCAGGCAGAGGCACAAGCAATGTGGTCTCCACAGAGTCCCTGCTCTCTAGGGTGCTCTTGCCTCAGGAAGAACAAAATACACACTGGGGATGTTAAGAAACTTGGGTTGGACATTTCTGTGGATGGTGCTGGAGAGACCCAAGGAGCAGCAACCCTGCAGCTGTGGTTTGAAAACACAGCACTGAACCAACTGGGCTGACAGGGCAGCGCTGACTCCGGTGGGAACATGTAAGGAGAGGCCTCACAGGGCTGTCATCATCCATCCCCACCCAGAAATGACCTAAAGGAGCAAAAACTGCAAAGCAGCCAGAGGCTGTGCCTCACCACGGGCTCACAGAGTTTCCTCTCTCTCCCACAGCCCGGCACCTGCTCTGAGCTAATGCTGGCTTCAGCCGTGCAGCGAGTGATGGCAAACTGCAGCAAAGCAGCTGTCCTGGAGCTGGGAGGGGTTGTGGATGGCATACATGAGGGGTTTTTGCCTTTCTCTCCCCGTTACCCTATTTTTGGGGGGGGTTTTTGTACCAAGGGGACACATTAAGAGTTTAAAAATATACCCCACATCTGCACAGATGGGAACAGAGCAGAGCCAGGAGGAAGGGACAAGGAAATCTTACAACCTCTCTAAGATGTTTATCCCAAGAGAGCTTCTCCAGCTGCACACAGCCAACACAGAAGCTCCCAGTGGTGCAGGATTTGGGATGACTGCTCATTACCTGCACTCCTGTACCAGGGGTCCCCAGCTGGAAGCAAACAGTGACCGTGTCTCTTCCACAAACAGGGCTCCTGTTTTTAGTGCTGAAGTAGTGCTCTGTGATTTATCAAACCTCCCACACCAGAGCAAAGCAGAGAGGAGCCAGCAGAGGGGTTGAGCTGTTGAACAGCCCCACTGGACATCCACACAGGCTCCTCTCCTGTCAACCCATTTCCCTGCATCCAACACAGGCTACAAAGGTTTCCTTTTCAGGGTGGTTTATAAACTGTCAAACTTGGATACAGAACAGCCACCCTGCCCTAAAGGAGATGGAGAACAGAAGCTTCACCAGAATCTGTTGCTCTTCCTCTGCCTTAGGGGAAAAATCTCTTTAAAAAACATTTATTTGCTTATGGAACATTTATTTAAATTCAATGGCAGGAAACTGCAAGCTCAGAGCTCTGCACGTGGAACCTGGGCTATTCCATCCTCCAAACCTCTCACTTCAAATTTTCTGGACAAATTTTCCCAGGAAGTCTCTCAGGGATTTGAAAGGATTTATTCTCTTTATCACTTGAAAAGCTATCTAAGTTCTCGGGCAAATATTACCATCTAAGAAACACCAGCATATTCTTCAGCTCTTGTCAGTGGGAATTGCACAAACCAAAGTTCCTGGAGAGAAATTTGCTTCAGGAGTGAGAGGTCCAATGTTCTCAGTCAGTTATCAAGGTCCTCAGCCGGGGGAGTTAACTACTACAAGTGTGAGAATAACTGAGTGCTCCAGTTTGCTGGCCAGACCAGGAAACACAACTAAGCATAAGAAGTACTATCTGAATGGAAAGGTTTCCTAGGCAAATCAGGTTGATTTTCAGGATCCAAATATAAAAATGCAGTATTTTGTTACGGCAGTGTTTCACCTGGGCCAATATTCCAGCTCTGACAATGGCCATAGGATATTGTCTAGGGAAAGCAGGAGTGTCTGCCCAGCACCTGTGAAAGCACATTGTTCCTACTGGCCTGGCACCCCAAATCATGAGGTCAGGGATGGCAGGGAGTACATCCATGCCTATTCCCTCTGGTACTGCTCAAGGACTTGCTGTCCTTGAGGTCTCTGTCCAGGAGAGTGTGCAGACAGGAGGGAAAAAGAACTGGAGAAATTCATGGAGCACGAACAGGTGTTAGAGAGAGACAGGTCCTTCCCCCTCAGCAAGGCTCTATCTGCATCTACCTCTGTGCAGAGTGGAGGAGTCGGAAACACAAAAGCAAAAGTCCTGCATGGGTCAGAGACCTGCCCAGCCCAAGGTGCCGGCAGGGCAGGAGCTGGGACCCCTCACAAAGCTCGGCAGGTTGGGTGGAGCATCTCTCAGTGAAGCCCTGCCAGCATCCTCATTCTCCCCAGGGCATGGCTGAAACTCGCCTGGTGGTCCTGGAGCTGCTGCCAAACATCTGCCTGCATCACACAGAGATGACATCATCTAGAACCCTTTGTTTCCTCGACTCAGGGGTGGAAGAGCAGGGCTGGAGATCAAGAGGCCTCAGCAGAGCTTTGTGATAAGGCAAAACCCTATGGACTCAGACTCTATTATCTCTATAGATACTTTTTTCTCATTTCTTGCTGTATCTGACCCTGTCTGAAATGACAGAAGTCCATCCAAAGCATCCTTTCTTCTCTATTATTTTTGGCAATTAGGTACCCCACGGTGCTGTTTGTGAGACTGTCCTGGGCTGTTCTGGATGAACAGCATCAGTGGCAATAAAGTTTTTGACCAGCCCACTCCACGACCACCTGTCCTGGGCCACAGCCAGGGTTCTCTGGAGCAGCCTGCAGTCGTGGCTTGGCCACTCAGTCCCACACACAGGGTGGAACAATCTTTGGCAAATGTTGATTTTTCAAAGATAACACTTGCACAGGTCTCTACAATAAAGTCCTGCTGTAATCCCACTTTTCCTACAGCTGCTTGGAGTTGGCTGAATGCCTCATTGCCCAGGTTTGCCCTCCTTCAGCTCTGCCACCTCCACAGGATCAGGGACTTCAGATCGCTCAAGGCCAGACAATAAAAACCAGCCTGAACTTTCTGTTGCCATTTGGGATCATGAATGTATGAACATCTGTCAGCCTCCTAAGGGAGCTGCTTTGCCTCACTGAGGAATTCCGCCTTGGACCTGGAAATCCTGTGGCTGTTAGCACCATGTCACAGCTCGAATAATTAGATCTGAGTCTCATCAGCCCAGCTACATCCAGCACAGTGCTGTGCTGACACAGCTTCTGGTTCTGATTTGGGAGCTGGTGTGTTCTCAGCTCCTTGGCTATGGGGTGCAGATGCACTCAGATCTGCCTCCAAACCCTCAGCCCTGCAGCAGCCAGAAGGAGCAGAGGTTCCCAGGATTTCCTTTGGGAAGAGTGAGAAGCTGCTTCGTGGGGCAGTGTGTACAGCGATGTGAGAGTGGGATACAAGGCTGGAGGGGCAGCTTCCTACCCCCATTCCTACCTGGAGCAGGGCAGCTGTAGGCACCTCTTTTAGGGCAAGGCATAGGGGCAAGGTGGCATTTGAAGGATGCTCAAGTCAAACTCATGTAGAACAACTGATGTGGTTCATGCATTAGAGGAGACCACGGAAAGGAAGAAGATTTTAATCCATCCCTCCTCTGTCTTGATCCCAGGTGAGAAATTCTTTCATGGGCTACTCTACGGCCATACCTGCTCAAACATCCTCAGTCAGTGCTAGAGTTCACCATTCTTTACTTTTAAACAGAGGGGTTAAGTGTGAAAAATGCAAGTTATTAAACACCCAATTTAAATTAAAAAAAAGGTAAGAAACATGATACAGGGTGGAACAGAGGGAATTCTAAAGCTTTGGCTGGATATGCACAACTTGACTGAAATAACTAAAAGCCCAAGGCCACCTTTAAGCCATTTTACGGGACAGAACTAACACAAGTAATAAATGGATATCCTCAGAGTGCAACTTACAGTGTGTTGAGGTTCTTCAGTCTTCTGAAGGCTCCAGGTTGTATCTCCTTGATGTGGTTGAAGCGTAAATCTCTAAAAGCAGAGGATATAAACAAGCCATTAGACCAGGGAAGGGAGTGGAGAAGGAGTGGGGACAATGGTTGGGGTCTGCAAAGTCAGCCAACAGCTGGAACAAGCCTAGACTGAGAAAATTCCTTATTCCAATTCCACAGAAAACTAGACACTGAAAGGACTCAAGGGATCATTCCCATGAGCACCAGAAAAAAGTCTGCATCAAAACACCCCAAGTTCACGTGCAATTACTCTTGCACCTCATCCTGATTTGTAGATGAACACACATCATCACGTGGACCCATAATTTAGCTCCCTACCAAGACTATCTGTGCCCTAAAATGGTTAAATCTGCTCAAATAACCTCATATAATAAGCATTTCCCATTTTGCTCTGCAGTGCTCCAAGACTTACAACAGCTTATCGCTGCCTGCACTTCAAACTCGTGCCAACTTCAATTAGAATTACTGGAGCCCAGGGGATTCTGGCAAATTTCAAGGGCTGCCCATGGAACTACATGAGCTTGGAACCCAAAAACACGGGGTTTGGATTGCTAATGGGATAATAAAATAAGAGCTAAGTGGTTTAACCTGGTTAACCGAGGAGAAACACTTCTATAGGGAACGTGCATTGATTTGGCACCTTGCGTGGTCCAGTGAATTGTAACAAACCACAAAAGGCTGACAAAAGGGGATTGATGCAAGTTTCTGTCCAAAGCACACAATGAAGTGGGTTTTTTTTCTCCTGCACTGCTTGATCTGTCACATTTGGGGAATACACAGCTAATTTTCAGTTTAAGGCAGCTTTTCAAGAGCATTTGCTTTAAGAGGAAGAAGCACGAGTTGCCCATTCTGGTGCTTAAGTCACACTTGGACGCAGAGTTTAAACCAAGGATTCTACAAACGGCTGCAAGTTCAACGCTTGTTTTTAGACAGGCATCAACAAGAATCCTGGCATTTATAAAATTCAAATTAGAAAGAGGTGCAGCCATTGCAGGTAACCCCAAACTGGCAGTGAGGATCCAAGGGGGCTGAGACAGCTTGGAGCAAGTACTCAGGAAGAGGCTGCACAATGAGTAAAGCTGATTTTATTTTAAGATCATGGAATCATAGAATAGTTTGGGTTGGAAAGGACTTAAAAGTTTGTTTCATTCCAACACCCCTGCCATGGGCAGGGACACCTCCCACTATCCCAGTTTGCTCCAAGCCCCATCCAACCTGGCCTTGGACACTTCCAGGGATGGGGCAGCCACAGCTTCTCTGGGCACCCTGTGCCAGGGCCTCACCGCCCTCTGAGTAACAAAATTCTGTTTAATATCTAATCTAAACCTGACTTCTTTCAGTTTAAAACCTTTGTCCCATGATATAATGTTTCTTTAGGTTAACAATTTGCAAAATGTAGTTATTTTATGCAAAAAAATTCATAATAAATTTTCTTACTTTTTAGGCAGAAAATACAAGGCAGTTTTACTTAAATTATACTGAAATATCAAATCTCTGCCTTGTTAACCCTTTGTTATCACTGGATGCAACAATGCATGGGCCAGTGGAAGTTGTTTTTTCTGCTGTGTTTTTTTTCCCTTTAACTCTTCCACTTTGACCAAAAGATTCAGAAGCCTAAAATAGAAAGAAATCTTTCCCTTCTCTCAGTGGTAAATATTGCGCAGAGAAGAATTAGAAGGCAGAAAGAAACATAGCTTCACAATATTTCGTAAAAAAACAAGACTTCTAATTGTACTTCACCACCTCTGTTTGTCCACTGCAAACTGCACCCCCAGAGGATCACAGTTTTTAACAGAAACTTCACCTCTGACATTTTCAGGTGTGTTTGGCTTAACTTGCATTGCTTCAAACGTGCATTTCTCGCCCTTCTTCTCAGAGGCAGCTCCGTATCCTTCTTCCCTGACAACGTGAATTTGAGGGTGTCCTGACGGATTTTTCAAGGCAGTGGCTGCCACCATGAAGCCAAACACAATTAAACATTGGCAACAGTGACAGCACAACGTGCTGCCTGTCCTCCACGGCCTCATTAAAAGGAAACGAGGAAAGACCAGAGCAGGAAAAAAGGTGAGGAACTGCAAACTTGGTTTATACCCTTCGATGTACAGACACCAACTCCGCTGCCCCAGGGGGTTGTAAAGGGCCCTGTAATCAGTCCAGGCAGCTGGCTGCAGGTAATAGGGAACATCACAAATACGTGGGAGGAACACACAGGGGTCAGGGCTGGAGCTGGTGATGCTCGTGGAAGGCAGCAGGGAGCAGGCAGTGAAGTGTAAAATCCAGCTCCGGGTCACTGGCTGCAGGTGGGGACAAAAAGCCTCTGAGTATTTTAATGAACAAAGACAATGCCATCCCTCACAGCACAGCGTTCACACAGAGGCACTCGGCTTCCACAGCTGAAACAAAGCCAAAGCCAGAACTCAGGTGGCAGAAAACACCTCTGAAAACACAGGGAAAAACAAACCACAAGCTCCACCGCTCCCAGGGCTGTTTTTTTTGGTCACTTGACAAAAATGACGCCTTGGAAACGGTGCTGTGGAAGTTTGCACCTGGCCTTGAGCCCCCTAAGCGAGTCTGACCTCCACGGGGGTGATTTGTTCACCTGGCAGAGAAACAAAGCAGAGCTGGGTGGCAGAGCCTGGCCGGAGTGACCCCGTGTCACCAACAGAGGTCTCAGGGCTGTCCCTTGGCTGCTCCACCTCTCTGTGGTGCTCCTGCTCTGAGCAGCACTGGGGTGCAGATGCCTCTGGACAGTTCCCACTGCTGAATGAGCAGTGAGGGGCTGGGTTCATGCAGGAGCTTTTAGAATCATAGAACAGAATCCCGGACTGGTTTGGGCTGAAAGAGACCTCAAAATTCATCTTGCCATGGGCAGAGGCACCTTCCACTTGACCCCAGGCTGCTCCAAGCCACGTCCAACCTGGCCTTGGACACTTCCAGGGATGGGGCAGCCACAGCTTTTGTGGGCAACTTGTTATTTTTAAACTACACCACCCCCATGGAGCATGTAACAAAACTTAGCTCATTATTTTAGTGAAATATTTTTATTTTTCTTCTCTTTTCTGTTCCAGGTAAGGCCTTTAGATGATTCCCTGGACCCCAGCCATCTTTCAATCCTTTGGAAAGTTCTTTTTGGATTGCTCTCCATCACAAAGGAAACAGCTTTCCCCACAGACAAAAATGGAACTGAAACACTGCATCTCTTCTCTGAGCACTTCATTTCAAGAAATGCTGTGAAATAACTGGAGAGAATCCAAAGGAAAGCAATGGGAATGATCTGAAGTCTAGAAAACATGACAATGAAAAAAACTGAAATGGTTTATTTAGCCATAGATATAATAACTATGTCAGGAAATTGCTACAAATAGAAAGGGCAAATAGTCACTGACTGAAACTGCAGATTCAGGGGTTTTTTTCAAATATGTCAATTAGCAAGGCTCATAAAACACCCAGTGGACTGCAGGTGAGACAGGCATTAGCCATACATGGTTTAGGTAGGTGGATCCTGCCCTGGAGGCAAAGGATGGACCAGGCTATTATGCTCCCTGTCCCCCAGCCAGCATTAAAAGTACAAATGTGGAGGTCCCTGCACAGCAAAGAAAGTCCCTGGGCATGCAGAGGAACCTGCATATTCCTCTTTACCATATAAAAACCCCAATACTTTGGCTCATCCTTTCTCCAGACCTTGCCTTAGCCTAAAGCTTGGCTGGCAAGGAAGGGCTGCACTGGGAATCCCCTGGCTTGCACGTGTTTGATTGAGAACATTCCCTGCAGAGACTGTCTCCTCTCACACAGAAGCGCTTGTTCCTCTCTCTTCCCAAGGCACTCACTCTGGAAATTTAGGTTTCCTTTTGGGAACAAATGTGCTTTTAATGGGGACCCACCACGGAGCTCCTCCCAGCTGCCCTGTGCCCCAGCAGTGGGGCTCCCTCCCTTCTGCCCGCTTCCTTCCACCTGGGAATTTGAAAAATGGGAGGGAAAAATAATCCCTTGTGATTTAACTCTCCCCCCATGATTTCAAGGATGGCAGTCTGGGATTACAAATGACCTTCCCACAAGGAAGAGCTGCTGCTAAAGGATTCTGGATCCTCTTCTACCTTCACACTGAGTGGAGAACTGGGACAGCAGCACCACCCAACACGGATCCCTCCGGACAACACCAGCTTGGCTGGCTCAGCTGAAAAGCTCACCCAACCCTCGTGCCCAAGCTCTGACATGAAAGTGACCTGGAATACATGGACAATCCAGGATCTGCTGTAAAAATAAGTCACCTTTTCTGAATTTGGGAACTATTAACAGAGGCTACAAAGAATGCCAGTATTTGCAAATGGATGGGGAAATGGGTCCTTACAGAATGACACTCAATCTGTCTGAGCCTCTCAGCTGCTATCAGAACAATCATCCCTGCAAGCCTTGTGTTAAATAATTATCAGTCATTAGCATATAAAGCAATCAATGGCTTTTACAAGAAACTTCCACTTCTGTCTAATCTATTTAGGCTTTCACAGACTCGTGTATTACTATGTTAACTAAGCACATAATTAGCTACAAGAGGCGTTTTTACTGCAGTTCCATGGAAATTACTGGGTTTGTTTCACTGAAGAATCCTTTGTGCTCCCAGCACTGTGCACAGCAGAGATGCTGACGGTTCTGCCCAGAACTGGTTGGAAAGTGGCAGCCACACAATCATTACCAACAACGACACCGAGAGTAAAGGTGCTTTTACAGAGAGAAGATGTTGAAGTTCCCCCCAGTGTTTCCTGAAGAAAGGAGGGCGTGAACGACATCCTAAACACATCCTAAAAATATCCTATAAGTCAAGTTTCCCATATACAGGAAGAGCCAGGACATTTATCAGAAAGAAGCTGTTCCTCACACTTATCTGCACAACATCAGTCAGCTCTGCAGGTTCCCCGGTCCTGCCAAACCACTCCAGCCCTGGCAGGAAGGGAAAAGTGCCTTGCTGAGATGGAAATGAAGTCTTCCAGACTCACTGTCATCAGCTCCCCAACTCAGGAATGTCCCTGTCCCACACGAGTCCCCAAATGGCTTTAATAAATGACAGCCTTCATCCCCGAACCCCTACATGGACAGCTGAGCCCTGCCAGCCCTGCGAGGCAGATGAGGAGGCCGTGGGGAGGCTCAGGGCTGGGGATCTTCCAAGTCCTGGCTATTTTGGGGCTTACCAACTTAAGACATCAAGATTTGACTGTCCAAAGAGTGAAGAGGAAGGAAAATATGGTGAGCATGGAGATACAGGGAAATGAAATTACGGGATCGTGGCTGAACCAGCGAAGAGCAAGCAGCTGCAGGAAGCCCCACTCTGCAGAACAGGCTGTGGCTCCCTGTTGCACTGCCACACCACTTATTCTGAAGCTTTAGGAACACTAGATTTTAATTAAGAGATTACCACAGGCATTCCCGAACCCAGCTTTTCAAGATTCAGCTCCCACAAACAGGAGTCAGATTTTCAAAAGGGCTCTCTCTGCGTCAGCTGGGGCAGGAACTTGACCATAACCCAGCAGCCAGTGTACCGGGCTGGTTTGATCCCACTTTTTCCATCCATGTGGGAATGCTATGCCTGAAAGGCAGTGCCAGGGCAGGAGGGATCTGCTGGTGCCTCATTCCTGGTGGAATCATTTCAAATGCCACCTGGCATCCCTTTAGCTCTTTCCAGAAGGGTAGGGGCAAGGAACACCTCCAAAACATAGTTTTGGTCCTGAACACATATTCAAGTAGGACGATTACATAAAAAGATGCTGAATTCATCAATGTTAGATAATTTGAGCTAATATGTATTAGAAGGAGGTCTAATATGTATTATGAAGATTTGGGTCTGATCCTGCCCAAACCAGCTGAGTCTATTCTTGGGCATCCATGGCAGCAAAGACTCTCTTAGCCTAATGCATAATTCCTTTGCACCGTCTACCCAGGATACTGCCCACATCAAAGGAAGACAACTTTTCCCTGTGCCTGAAGTGTGTTCTGACCCTGATTCAGAGGAAGTAAAATAAACACTTTAGTATTGGGTCTTGTGTAGCTTAAGTGTCAGTCTTTCACTTTTTTCAGAGCATGATGATTAAAGTTTTTACCCACAATACACACACATTCTTTCACCAAAAAATAATGACTTCTCCTTAAAGAGCACAGGAAAGAGTCCTGGTATCCCTACGGGGAGAGGGATGTGGTGAGGGCAACAAAAATACAAATACTCAAGTGGGAACCAGATGCTGAAGCACTGGGAAGTTCAGTGGAAGCAGGATTTCAAACGCTTAAGGTAGCTACAATCACAAGACTTAGGATGCTTCCACGAAAAGATGCTGGAATGTTTCTAGAAGGGAAATGTGTTTGAAATACTTTCCCTCCGCATTTTGCTTCCGAGGAAGAGACTTCTAAAAATAGAACATGAAGTTCTTGGTCACCTCTGGAAGGTTTAATATGGATGAAATACTACACGTTCTACCTGGCACATGCAGAACGTGTGGGTGTGCATTTAATGGCTGCATATAAGATTATCACACACAGAGGAAATGAGTAATCCCTTCTTCAACCCAAAACACACGACAGAGACCACAAACAGAGCAGCATTTCCAAGAACTCGTTTGCTCAGTAAACCTTTCCCCAACAAACGTATAAAAATCCTTCTGAAAATGTGCTCATTAATAGACTGAGAGAGCTACACCCTGCCCGAGCCCACCCCAGCCTTCCTCCTGCGGGAGGAGCAGAGGAACTGAGCAGGCACCAAAAGCAGCACAACGATGAAGGGGAACAAAACTTGTCGAGCTGGCCATGCTTATGCTGCCCAATTAGCAACCAGGTCTGTGAACAACTGGGTCGCCTTCAGTTCATGCCAGCGATGTGCTCAGATCCCGGATCCTGCTCTGTGCCCTCAGCTATGTTTCTCCAGCAGTACTCACTCATTATGTGCCCTGCATAATGCAGGAAGAAGAATAACCCATGGATAATTGGATTGCAATCCATTAGCTGCCAGCCAGAGGGGAACTTCTTTCCATGGATTTCTTCTGCTCATGCCCACACGTTTGGAAGCTCATTGTTTTAAATGTCACACTGCAGAACAAATGGCTGCGGAGGTTAAAGACCTATTGAAATTTTCGGAGTGTATGTTCTGCAGCTGTTCCCTTCCTTGGGCTGCTGGCTGAAAGAACTGCCCGAATCCCAGCGGTAACCAGCGGATCACATCTGGATAATCGTGTTCCAACTGAACAGACAACAGCCAAAATACGCTTGCAGTTCAACACCATGAATTTTTATGGCTTCTCTGTAGACGTGTGGTCGTTCCTGCCATCCAATTCTCTGCTCAGGATAGGGCGAGCAGACTCCATTACCAAAGATAAATAGGCTATCACTAAAACCAGACTTTGGGCCAGATCCTCAGCTGTACCCAGCTGGGATCGGGAAGGGAGGAGGGAAATGGTGACCCAAGAGGAGCCAGTAACAGCTCATCAATCCTGGAGCTGGTTCCATGCCAACCCCAGCATCGCTCGGAGAAGGCGATGGGCGGCTCCAAGTGCTGCCAGCTGGCTGCAGCCCCAGGGGCCATCTGCCAACGGTGGAGCATGGCCTGTGCCAGCTAGGAGACTTCCCCACTCTTCCAGGATTCTTAGAGAGGGTGGCACGGAGTCATGGAGGTCAGAAAGTCCCAAACTCCCAACTTCAAAGCAAACTCCATCTGGAAACTGCAGCTGTTCTTCGAGGGAACCGAGCTGGAGCCTGGGATCGGTGTTTGGTGCTGCAGCCGCAGACTCAGTCCTGTTCACACTAAAGATTAATTGTGGAAAATATCCCAATCCCACATTTTCTGCTCAGAATAACTCCGTGATCAAGACTATTCTTGCTGTAATTCCAAATGTTCAGTCTGACACAAGGGTTCTCCCAGGAGAAACACGAACATACCGAAAAGCTGGAGGAGTCAGGGCTTGGTTAAGAAGCATTCCTTGATCTTCCACAATTCAAAAAAAGTTTAATTATTCCAATGCTATTTATAACAGATACAATGGGATGCTGGCTGGGAAATGTATTTGCCTACATTAGAACTTCAAGATAGCCAGAAAGTCAGGATTTTTCCTTGCCACACAAAGGCCCATGATCTGCCAAGGGAGAGCACTCACCAGGCTCATCTGTCTTTATGTCAGTGAGGATCTCTGATCACCAATATGTTATTTGCTTATAGTTATGCAGACAGTAGTAAAAGAGAATGAAATGCATAAATCAACTTAAAAAATACAGGTCTGTGAAGAGTCATCTTCGTTTGCAGTATTGCAGTTTTTATATCTCACACCTATACTGTTTCTTTAGTGTTTTAAAATGCAGTTTCCCATTCAAGGTGGTGCAGAGAATGAACTGTGCTGCTGCCAGAGGGAGCTTGGAACCACCACACCATTCCAGAACTTGGAAAGAGCTGGTGACACAGTAAACTTCCCTCCCTCGGCATTCGAAGGATCTCTAGCAGAAACACACTCAGGCTCCACTGTGACAGCAAACGTTGCATCATTTCAGACAGAGAACAGGAATTAAGCTTCAATGATCTCAGAAATACCTCAGTTCAGCCAATGGAAAAAACCTTTCCCTCAATAAAATCTAGGTTTAAACAAGGAGGAACGAGCTGCTTTGCTAAAATCGGTGTCAGGGTATTTTAAATATTTTAATATTTCAAGATGAAGGGGAATAAGGGGGAGAAAAATGTTGGTGGAGAGTCAGATGCTGCAAGTTGCTGTAAGAGCACAAAACCACTGCCCAGTGAGCAAGTACTGAGCAGGGTCACGCTGAAAATAACCACTCCAGCAGCAGCCCAGGGGGTGAGAAGGCTTTGGCAGCTGTAGCAGGCGTAGATCTTATCCTGTGGGCCACTAACGCAAGAACCTCTGTGGTCTCCACCCACCAAAGCAGACCTGGATGGCAGCAATCCAGTGGCAGCATCCTGTTCCTCAGGCAGCCCGCACAGAAAGTGCATTAGCAGTATGAGTGAGATGTTTGTGGGAGAAATGCTGGTATGGATGTGCTAGCTGAGATAAAACTCAGTTTGTTACAAGCGCAGGGAAAAGCTGCCCAAACTCATGTTGGAAAAGTTTTGCAAAGTTTAAGGAGGATGAGTATGAAGACTCATTTTTGACAAGTCTTTCCAATTGCCTAAAAAAAATTTGAAAAGTCTTCCAAGCCAAGGGATCAGATAAGAGTGGCACGAAGGGAAGGATTTTGGAATGTGTCACTGCACCTTAAAGCCACCTTTAAATTCAGGATTAGTTCAGAATCACAGGGAAGTGCTCTGCTGCACCTATCAGTAAGAGCTCTTTAGGAGTCTCCAAGCATCACACGTCCTTTTCCTCCACCTTTCCTGTTTGAATGGACCCAGCCACCAGCTCCCTCACCTTCTCATTTCTCAAGGAATCTGTGAGTTACCACAGTTGTTACTTTCCAAATAACCCTTCACTTTGGTTTGAACAGTTCCAATAGAAAGTGGGAAACCAGTACTTTAAAATGCAGTACTGAAATGGTGTTGTATATGTAAGGGAAGTGTTTGTGTCACTGGAGACAAAAGCCTGAGCTGCTCTATTTCCTCTCTCCCCTACAGCCATATACAAAGCCTCTAAAATGCAAACTCTGTTCCTTTCCATAAGCTCAGTTTAACATTGCTGACCTTTGATTCCCCAAAACTGCCTTCCAGTGCTTGCCCTGGAATTAGTCTCACTAAATTTTTCAATTCCCTTGGTTGTCCCATTAGCAATTAACTGATGCCAAAAGAAGCAGTTTCTGTTTCATGTTGTAAAAGCACAAAACAGTTCAGATAATTCTGCGGGGAAAAAAGGATAAAAGTATGCCTTTGGCCTTGGCTTTTTTTTTTTTCTCTTCCTTCTTTCTACAGACCAAGCAGGTAAGAAAGGCAGGAAAATGAAGTGGTTACTCACAGAATGTTTGTCTGGGGCGGGATCTCGGGGATGGTTTCCAACATCAGATGCATGCATCTCACTGTAGTCCTGAAGCACAGGCAGCGGCTGGGGCAGGAGCAGGAGAAACCAGGCAGGAGGAGAAAATACAAAAAGCCTCCGAGAGCTGAAGGTTTGATCAGCATGGTGTT
Source organism: Oreocharis arfaki (assembly GCA_013398015.1). Classification (NCBI taxonomy): domain Eukaryota; kingdom Metazoa; phylum Chordata; class Aves; order Passeriformes; family Paramythiidae; genus Oreocharis; species Oreocharis arfaki. The sequence goes on along the minus strand of VZRR01000762.1, from coordinate 15,696 downwards.
TGCAGGAGCGTATTTGCCTCAATTCTGAGCTGCAGGGAGCTGACAAAAAAAGTTTCCCAGCCCCGAGGTCCAGGAGGAGGGGACTCATCAGCATGTGTTTGCAATTAAATTAAGGCAGTTTGACAGTCCAACCGCCCACCCTCTCTGCCATTCTGCACATCACTGGAGACCACACTGCCCCCACCCCGCCCTAACTGTGGCGCTGAAATACAAACTCTTCATTTTGATCTATTTTCGCCTGGTTGCTTCTTCTGAGCAGCAATTAACTCCTCACCTTCTCCTCGGGCATCCGTCTGAAAGCACAATGCACCTCCAGCACGGACAGCAGCCAAAAAATGGCCCCGTGTTTCCAGGGCTCAGCTGGGATGCAAAAGATTCGGGGCTGAGGTTTTTACGCCCGTTTTGTTTTGCCCTAGCACACTCTGCAGACTAAAGGGAGAGTCTTATCTAGCAGCCTGTCAAATGTATTGCGCGGTAAGACTTTCAGGGGAGAGGCTGTTTCTCATTACATGTAGTTACAACATCAAGCAAAAATATGCCTCCAACCATTGATGGGGGCGTGGGATGCTACAGATAAGAGATTTTAAAAGGGAGATCACTAACAAAGATAAATAACCTGCAAATAAGGACAAAACCCCACCCTGGAATCTGTAAAGTTTCTTAGGCAGAGTAAAAGCTGATTCATTTCAAAGGCCTTTGACCAAGCATAATTTCTTTCTACAAGGATGTCATTTGGAAAAAATGTCAGGATTTTTGAGAAATTCAAGGCAACTGAGGGATGAAGAGGGAAAGAAACAATGAAATCCACTGAGTTTGAACAGTAGGAAATGCAGTCCTCCATTTGTTCCTCCCCACTGGATGATAAAATTGAGATGCAAAAGGCAGGATTTGTTTCCAGTTGAATTAATCACCTTCATAAAGAAGCTACAGTGAAACCAGCCTATCTTTAGGTTTCACGTTATTACTACACAAGATCCTAGATGTGTGGGTTGAGCACGAGGGAGGCATTAACCCGCATTAGGATATGAAGGTACTTGAGGAATTTCAAACACGGCACCATCCCACATAAGCTGGAAGATCAAATGATGGTTTCCCATCGACCTGCACATGTGCTTTGTACTGTACACTACAAAATAATTGATGTGACAAAGCAGTACTTAGCAAGAGTGACATTTAAACCTTCTCAGTTCAGGTTCTCTGTCACCTGAGCATTTGGGGAGAGTGTTGCGTTTGGGGTTTCACCTAAAATTTTATGCCATAGAAGGTAAAAGATGTAATCTTTTCTCCAGCTACAAAAGAGACTTCTACTGCAGGCCTTCTGCACTCAGTCCTCGGGCAATCTGCTGTTTGTTTGCCCTGCCGTCACTTGGAAATCTAAGCAAGTTCACTGAACTCATGGTTTTGGGCAGAGTGTCCTCTAGCGGCCACCCGGCCCAACCCAGGCCAACCCTGCTCACAAAAACGAGTTCTAAAAAACCAAATTATCGTCTTCAGCCTTTGTACAACAACTGGCAGCTGAGATCAGACTGCTCTGGGTTAAACATGACAGCTTTTGATGCCACTGAGGCACTAAGTGCATTAGAAGCACGTCCTCCGCGTGCATCAGGCAACGCGCGTTACCTGAACATCGTCCTGCCTGAAGTTCTCTGTCCTTCCAGCCTGATTGCTCCCCACATCACCTCCTTCCAAAGCACACCGGACTCTGCTAGGACAGGGCAGCACAGCTGGCAGAAGCTGTTCTGCAAAGCTGGGAAAATAAACAAAAACGCTCTCTCCGAACCATGGGTCAGTATTTTGGAGCCATCGCTTCCCCTGGCACGTCTGGCTGCTCTGCAAATACAAGGCTTTTGCTTTCTGCCTCTGTGCTGCATAAACTGAGCTCTAAACCAAACCCTCTGCAACAAAAAGAAAAGGAAAAAATCCCTTCCAGGTTTATTTGCATTGCAAGGAAGAGAGCTGGGCCAGGGCTCAGTCCCACTTCTGTGGAAGGAGTCCTGTCTGTGGAATCGCATTTCAGAGCCCGGCTGTGCTGCGGGGGAGCAGCTTCAGGAAGGATTGAGAGGTATTTGCCCACTACTTTGTAGGGACGGGCACTTGAGCCAAGTCAGCAGATTGAACAGAGCACAGGGAGTCATTTCAGTGCAAGAAGGCAAGTTCTGTGACCCCCACATTTACTGAGAGGCAGATCCTCACCTGAACTTCACCACATCTCTCCTGCCTTGCTTATCTCGCCTCATGACAAATGGGATGTTGGTGAGAGTCATGGAACACCAGCAATCCCAGGCCCCTTACTCTCACATTCATTTGTCTTATTTTCCATCACTGTTGCAAAGTCTTTAAAAAGGAGCGTGCAGCTCTGAGCAAGAACCAAAACTTCTCTCCTGAACACCAGGAATGGTGTCAACACTCGTGTCCCATGCTCCAGCATTTCCAGCCTCTCCTACACAAGCTTTTCACACCTGTAGAAAGCAAGAAAGTTGTGGGGGTTCCCTCAGGTGGGGTTTTTCTCCCCTTCAGCCTTTGTTTTATTTTTAACTCTCCCTTCTGTCCCTTTTTCTTCAGTAAGAAGATTTCCCTCAGGGGACCTGCCCCTTCTCTACACCCCGGGGGAACTGTGATGTTGTTATGCTTTACAATGAAGTGAACATAAACATCATCTGACAAATTTAATTTCCTCAGTACCATTTGTATGACACATCCACGGCTTTGCAAAGCAGAAAAGGATTTTCTTTCAGCACGCATCACGTGAAGGAAAACATTAACGTTGGACTAATCTCCTGTTATAGCTGGGAAAAGGACGTTTATCATACACACAGATGACAGGAAGAAACACACAGACAGGCAATTATCCTATGGAATAAAGGTTAAGAGATTCATTTAATTAGCAGCAGCTGTATTTCCTATTATGATCAGATTCCCACCACAGCTGAAACCAAAATATTGTTCTTAATACCACAGAAATGAAAGCCTTGAACACCAGCTCTTAAAAATCCGCGTTAATTAAACACTCAGAGAGAGCCTGGGGGACAAAAGGGGAGCTGCAGTTCAGAATGCACAGAACAAACTCCTGACACGTTTGGTTTAGGCAACTCCTTGAAGTACAGAAATGGACTAAATCACCTTTTGATATCTGTTGTTTACAGTCAAACAGCCAGGGAAGTGAGTTCACTCTTTAACCATGCTGATACATCAAATCTTGATCAGTTCTGTGTGTGCTGATCCCAAAAATCATCCAGCACAACTGCATCACTTCAGTGTTCGAAACTCATCAGCTGGGCAGATTTGAGAGGTCACATTCTGAGGAGTTCATCTAAAACTATGCACCTGCACCACATTATTAAGCATTTTTTCTGCTAGTTTTGTGTCTTGACCTCCAATTACGGAAACAAGCACTCACCTACAAAGTATTCTAATCACAACATGATGGAAAGCCATGTTAAGAAGGCTAAAAAGTCTCTACTGAATTTATTGATAGAGAAACACTTTATATTAATAAACTTTAAATTGTGTAACACTTCTGCATGCTTCAGGCCAATTTAACTCTAGCTTCTACACAGAGATTTTTCAGCTTACACACTCATGACTAAAGCAGCTTCAAGTTCAGTTCTTTTTGCAAATTTACTGCAGGATCGAAACATAAAAGGAGTCACAAACAAATTTAAAAGTAACAACTACTTAGAACACAAATGGAAACAAAGCAGGTACAATTCCTGGACAGCTCACAGATCCACACAAACCCAGCTCTGCCTCAATCCCTCTGTTAGAAATGCCTACAAAACTACAGTGCAAGTGCTTGTGCACAGGGAAAACGTATTTACAATTCACCTTTATTTACAGGCTGTAAGCAATACTATTTCACAGTTATATTATACATAAAATTTCTGGTATCTGTTTAGATCTGTGGTTTTTTTTGGACAAGGGGACAATTTGACAACCTAGAACATAAATTTCCTGTTTATATATATATTCATTTATTCAACCTTATCCAGGAAAAAATAGCAGTATTCATGCATCTTATAGAAAGCTACAAAAATCTGGCAAATGTAATAAAAAAGGCAGATCTGGTGAAAAATCTGATAAAATACCTTTTACAACTGGGGCTGGGAAGGGAATAAAAATGAAAAAGGGATAAATGAAAGATAATCCTCCCTCAACTGGTCAGCTTTAACAGAATCTCTGCAAGGCTTACTAACAGGAACCTGAAGCTTAATGTCATTTTTAAAGGAACTTCTTTAAAAGTGTTGTGACTAAACTGAAGGATGACCTGGTAGCCAAAAGCAGGAGGCATCCTGGACTATGGAGGGGTGTGGAAATTGTGCCACAATCCAGAAAGGCACATATCTGGCATGACACCTATTAAAGCAGAATATTCCAACAAATAAGAGACCACAGCCTGCAGGGAAGCACTGAGAATAATTACACAGAGATTCTATCAAGCTTCTATTTATCAGCACATTCAGGACTTTTCATTTGTAGAAAGAAATCCATGGGAGTTGCCAGAATCACACGATGGGGATGTGCACCTTCACAGGAAACCATCAGCTCAGTGGCCACAGAACTGCCCCACTGCAAATAAGGAAATCAACATGCAAGGGAGCAAGACAACTTGGGTACCATCGAGACCAGAAGTGGAGACAGGAAACCAGAGGCAAAACCCAGCCTATGACTGTGCTATGTGCCAGCAGCCACATGATAAAGAGGATTATCAGATAATATCCCCAAAGAGACACAAAAATCCTGTTAAGCAAGGAAAAGTTCTCCACTTCAGGCCTAGACATACAAGTTATTCATTTATTTTCAAAGCCACACAGAACTTTGAAACTATTTTTCATGAAGCAAGTTGTGCAACTCGGGACCATTTGGCAATGCAGTCTTCACTCATTCCTTCTCAGAAAATGAGGAGACAGCACACATTAAAAAAACCAAAAGATATCAAAGTGATACCAACTTAAGTGCTTCTGATGGGGCAATGCCTGAACACAGCTTCATTGCCTACGGAGAGAGAGCCTTTCATCCCCCCAGCTTTAGGACTACTTCACATCAACACAAATTCAAGGGTTTCTTTCCAGCCTTTACCAGTTTAGGTAGATTTTCCAAACAGGCTGAACCAAGAAAACCCCTTCTAAACACAATATTTTATTGTCCACAGACATTGTGGACTCCCCATTCCTGGCACTGCTCAAGGCCAGGCTGGACAGGGCAACCTGGCCTAGTGGAAGGTGCCCCTGCCCATGGCAGGGGGTTGGAATGAGATGATCTTTAAGGACCCTTCCAACCCAAACCATTCTGTGATCCTATGATTCCATGGCATCTCCTTCCATCACCAGGACAGAAAGACTTGGGAATAAAAAATCACAGCTCACATCCACAGAATTGCAGAGTGACAAGTCCTTCCATAAGAGCCTGTTGAAATTTCTACTTCATTGTTGCGGGAATAAAATCACCTACCAAGCTGAGCAACTTCATTCTGCTGTGCAACACTTGTGCACGAGTTGTATTCCAGCCACAGCAGGGGCACACACACAGGAACACCTAAGAGCTGCACCAGTTTGGCTCTCTAGGCTGCTTCCAGGTTCTGCAGACTCCACAAAACTCTGTTTGGCTGATTTACAGCTCAGGCTGGTGCTCTGCACCACACTCTGTTCAGCATAGATGATGTTATCTCACACGACAGCAGAACCCACAGATTCTGCTTTCAGCTTTCACAAACTCACTGCTCTGCAGCTCTTCTCTACCCTCCTCTCCACCCAGAATTACCCTGTAAACATTTCCAGAGACAACAGTCCCAACCCTGACTACCCCTGCATCCTGTCAAAGCTAAATAGCTTTGCAATTCCTCACTTGCCTCCATTGCTTTAAAAAAAATCCCACAAAAAAACCCTCCAACTCGTTCTCTAGAACAGGTGTTTTCCATTAAAAACCCAATATTTTGTAGAACACTTTTTACTGAAAAATTATTATCATTTATAAGCAAAACAGATCAACCAAAGGGGAGCTGATGCTTTCCTTCTCATTCAAAACCTGGATGCCACAAGGGTAATGCCAAAAATTCTTTCCTTCCTGCAAAAGTTGTGCTTTTTCAGAGTACTGGAAGAAACAAGATTTGCCAGGTCAGGTTTTAACTAATAATCTTCACCCTCCATTAGGCACACACCATGGCAAACACATGGCAGGTTCAGTGGGAGAGAGCACAGACAGGAAAGGTCTTTGGGGAACTGCTTAGGAGTTTTTTCAGACTGATATTTGGTAGAGCAGCCATGAGATTTTTAGGAATACCTCCAGCAGTTAGCTTCGAGGGAATTAAATCCTCGTCTCCATAAGCAGCCGAGCACTTCACCAACTTGCTTCCTAAGGAATCCCTGCTGTAGGAGAAAACTATAGCACACAACTGAGAAGAAAGAAGGAACTCAAAAAAGCTATAATGTCAAAGTTTACAGCAGCCACATTCCCCAGCCAGCCTACTGCCTCGGGTGTCACACTGGCAGGCAAGCAAGTGGGACACGTTTGTCAAGCCCTAAGGAATACTTTATTCTCTGCCTACTTCCCACTTCCTAGAAGAAGGAAAACTACTTTTCCCTGTAATAAAGCAAGTAATACTTCAAGGGGTCGGGTAAAGGCAGGCTCAAGACCTTTTCTCTCAAAAAGTTTACAGGAGGGTCTGGCTTTAGTTCAGAAGGTTTGGTTTCCTCCTCCTCCTCTGGCCTCTCCTCGTCGATGTCCTCGCTGTTGTTGTTGTCGTCCGAGGGGCTGGAGATGCGGCTGGCGAACACCTCCTTGTCCAGGAACACGATGGTTTCCATGCGCCGGCGCCGGACCCGCCTCCGTTTGAACCTGGGAGGGTTCTTCAGCCCGTTCCCAGCTTTGCTCATGGCCTCCTGATGGATGATTTTCTTGATGGTGCCTCGGATGGCGATGCGAGCCAGGTCCTGCAGGCTGCGAACGGCCACGGGGGCTGCAAGCAAACGAAACCCGTGAGCAGAGACGGAGAAACCGCCCCAAAAGTACTCCCAGGAAAAGTTCTGTTTGCTCAGATTAAATCAGGCCATTTGAATTCCCTGCTGGGATTACACAAACAGCTCTATTCAGCTCCTGTCAACTCGGATAAACTGCGCTGCAACTTTCCAAACAAAATTTCATTGTGCGTTTCTCTCATTAAAAAATTTCCTACTTTGATTTCAAGTTCTCAATTACTGTAAGATACATATCTTAAAGACTGTATGAATGCAGACTTAAGTGATGGGAGCTGTGACTGTCTAATGACATAGAATGAGGTATTTTCCTATGGTAAATAACTAGACCTGAAATCTACTTAACTCTTCCATAAAATGATTTTTCTATTGTACAGCTCCTTCAGCTTTGCCAAGTTCTGCACTTACAAAACACAAGTACTATTTATGCTCTTCAAAAACTGCTTCAGACATAGTGGGTGAAGACAGGCTGGAAACCATTTTGTAGAAGTAATCATAGAAACATTACAATAAGTTACTGTATTAAAATGCCTCCCACATTAATGGTTTGGAAGACTGTTCTGTCTTCTGCGCTTATTTGCTGCCAGCCCAGAAATGCAGCAAAATTTTTTAAAAAACGTATTGATGCACACAGATCCATGAACTAAAATGAATTAAAACTGATACAAAAACTCCCTGTCCTCTGCCAACAAGTGAGCTTTCCTGGGACCTGAGTGAAGGAAGCAGGAAACAATTACATGTAATTTATGTGCAGGTCTCACTACAAAGTGAGATCGTGCTGACACATGCACTTATTGGACTTTCTAGCATGCTGTAGACTGTTTCCTGAGCCCTTCTCTGTCCTGCAGACACCTTTCCAGGTTAAGACCAAAGCCTGACTAATCTCTTTATGAAAGTACCTCTGTCTTCACGTGTTCTTAAGAGGCCTCTTGACATTGAAGTCTTAATCTAAAGATTGGGGCCACTGATATGACCTGCATTTCAAACAGCTAACCAAGAACTGCACAACTCGTATCCCTCAAGCATTCCAGGTTCAGGATAATTCTGGATTGCTGGAGGTGAGAATCTGTGAGTAGGTACAACATTTGTTCATAGGTACTGCTTGTGTACTTCCCCTCCTTGTGGCACAGTGCCTGAGAACCACGACAGGATTCAGTCATTCAGGACTGGAACAGAATGTGCAAAAACAAGGATAAAACACCCTGCAGAGTCCAGGTACAACTTCACAAGAAATCATTTGTGTTCAGAATGATGGCCCAGTGGATGGTGTCCCTACCCACAGCAGGGATATTGCCATTAGATGACCTTTAAGGTCCCTTCCAACCCAGACCATTCTGTGAGCCTGTGATTTACAATCTGTATCACACGACTCCAATCCTTACACAAGACAGTTCAAAAAAAGGAAGGACTTGGAGTAATTTTGCTTGAAAGGATTCCCAGGGATGTTACAGCTCCCAGCCAGGCAGCAGAAGGAACTTCCCCCATGCTCAGGAATGTCTGTACTCACGCAAGTGAACGAGCCTTGATTTTCCTGAATCTGCGTGGTTTGGCTGAATCAAAGGAGCAAAAGAAACAGCAAGAATCTTCTTGGTCTCCCAGGCAGAAGGACCAGTCCGAGTTATCTTAGTCAACTGAAGCAAAACAAGGAGATTATTGTCGATTGTGCGAAATACAGTGAGATTTTTGAACAAGAAAAAATGAACAAATGACTTTTCTGCCTGGACAAGTTAAAGTACTGGAAGCTGCAACAGTAAAAGGTGAAGAGGAGAAGCAATGGTGGTTTTTTGAAAAAAAACTGAGAACTCCTTAAAGGATTAGCCCCAAGTAACTTCATCTATTGCAACAGAGCACGGGCAGCAGTAATTTGGGTCACTCTGCTTGCCCAGATCTTCCTCCAGGCTGCACCAGAGCAGCTGTGTCTGACCTCTGAGAAAACTCCTGAGTCACCATGAACACTCACTCCTGTAAAGGTCTGCAGATCAAATCTCCCACACCAACCCACTGCACAGCCTCTTACTGGGAAGAAACCCTGCACCCTGCTCCTCTCAAGTTCCCCGACAGAGGTCAAAGGTCAGGCACTTAACCCACTTTCAACTAAAAAGAATCCACTGACACTTGTAAAGAGAGACATCTTGCACGCTCCTTCACGAGCCAGTCAGGGTGCAAAAGGTTGTGTTCTGTTTTGCAAAAAGCATATAAATTCTATAAGTGAACAAAACCTAGCTCCCGTTTTTGCAGTGTGAAAGTAAAATTGCAATTAACAACAGATTGCAATAGATGAAAGACTGCAGAACTACGAATTTCTTAAATATTTGGAATGTGCAGAGGTCAGTTTTCAGCACAGCGAAAATTGGTGCACCTAATTCTTTCTTCAGCCTGCTACAAGGGCAAGCTAAAGGAGCAGCTACTGACTAAACCAAGATCAGAATTAAGAATAACTGAAATATGAGTAAAAAGGCACTCAACCTTCTCTTCTAGAGGCATGACAAGAATTCCCCCAACTTTCAACAGGTTCTTCATGTAGTCCTCGTGCTCCTTCTGGACTCCAGCACCACAGTAAACACGGTCATACTGAGTGCAGTCTGGAGAAATCTCCAAACAATTGCCAGTGACAAAGGATGGCTCACAAAATTCAAACCTGAAAGTGAGAAAGACTCGTATTAGACAAGAATATGACAACTTATGACGTAAATAATTTTCACAATTCTGGAAAACTCTCGAACTATGAAAAACTTGGGGGCAAAAAAAACCAAACTGTTTTATAGGCTTTCTCCTCCAAAGCCCATTGATTCCAGACATTATTGTAACAGACCAAAGCTAGAAGTCTCAAAAATCACAGGACAATGAGGTCAGAATTCATGGATTAAAATCTCCAAAGGATAAGAATGCATAATTTCATACTTGAGCTGCAGGTAACTCTTCAGGATGAGCTATTTTTAGTCACCTGATGCTGACTCAGTTATAATAAGCAAATACAAATATTAGACCTGCACTTCCAAATGTCAAAGTCTTTTAAGGACTGCACCTGGGTTTAGTTTTGCATTTTCAAAAGCTTTTAACTGCTTTTTAGATGTGGGGAATTACCAGCTGATGCTACAGAAGTAAGCTGCACTGAAGCCAATGGAAGTTTTGCCATCAGCTTCAAAAGAACTGTGATTTCACCCTTCATAAAAAAGACCTTTTGCCTACAGCATTTCTGACTCAGTTTAAAAGAAAAATGAGTGATTCTGTGATGCCTCTGGTTTTCTTACAAACTCCAGAGATCCCTAAGTTTTAAGCCCTACATTAAAAGGCTAGTTTTGATAGAAGTTGTTCAACACATCCATTCTTTTACTGGTATCCTGGGTGGCAGCTCAACATAGCACCTATTTATTCCTAAACACTTCCTGGAGCTTTCTGGGTTTTCAAAGAGTGCTGGACATTCAGAGCAGCCAGAGAACAGTTCCTGCACACGCTGTTCCAGGAGCACAACCCAGCAGACATCACTCAGCAATGCCAATTTTCCAGGCATGTTGATTTCTGAATTCAGCTCGCTTTTGATCCATAGCTATATTTGTCTGGAGAGAGAAGAAAGCCTTCCTTAAAACACCTCCTCAAACAACAGCAGTGTAACTGAAAAAACCCCTGTTGAGCACCATCCATGCCAGAAACCTTCAGCCTGCTGCCAACATCCACAAAATACAGCCCCCTCCTCAGCAGCTTCCCAGGGCAGCAGGAACAGCAAAAGGCTGAGCAGCCTAAAATCCTGCATGTCATGATTTTAATTTTCTTCCTCCCAGGAGAGGAGGATATCAGGTATTCACAGATGCTTTGCTCCCCCGTTTGAACAAACTGTGAAATGGATCCAAAAATGTGACAGCCACAACTTTTATTGCTGAGGTTACTACTGGCAATGGTTATCTGGCTGGGAAGTTATTACTTGTGACAGCAGCAGAATGGAGGGTCTAAGGAAGAACATAAATCAAATCCCAGGCAGTTTTAGTACCAACTTAATCATCATAAAACTACTCTCGTGTTTTAAAACGCCGTTTTTCCTTCTTCTCAGATAAAACATTATTAGGCCACCACAAGAACCAGTTCATAATCTCATCACCATGCAGGCTCTCAGATCACAAGCACAACCAAGTATTGTCATTTGCAAGTTTCAAGCTGTTACTGCAAGTGCATTTAAAAATAAACAAACTTCTTCGGCTCCCTCTAAGCCCTGCAACATCAGCACCGCTATTAAAAACACAGCAAACATTTCTGAAACGCCCCCACGACACACACCAGCTTCAAAGGTCACACACTGCAGCTCAGCAAGCCTAAGGAGCCTGAATCCTCAGATTACCCTGAATCCAGAGGGGCCACGTGGGAGCAAAAACTGCCCTGAGCAAAGCCAAAAGCACAAAATTAATCCCAACAGGCATTTTGCATTCTTACTTGTCAAAGCTGTCGCTTGTTTTAATGAAAAAGTCCAATTTCTGCTTGGCGTACTCGATCACGTCAGAGTGAAGCTCCACACCGTGGTTAACGCCGAAGGGACCTGCAAGGGCAGAACGCCAGGGAATGGCAACAGCAACAACACAAAACCCAGCAGGACTGATACACTTTGGGTTCCTTCCTCCAGCAGATTGTTCCATGGGTGTCAGTGTTTGTGTAGGGTCAGCTCTCTTACTGCTACAATGGGAATTGCAACCCTATACCTGCAATTTCTGGCAGCAAATGAGCCTCTTCTGCACAATTGATTCTGAATCATTTGCTCTTAACTATGCAGGAAACTTCTCCATAGGAGGGAAACACTCCATTGCTGTGAAAGTGACCACCTGGAAAAAAATTCCAATGGCCTGCCTGTTTTAGCACGGCCATGTTATTTTTATAGCCCCCTTGCTGATATGCTAAAAATCTCTGCAATAAATCAGGAACGGTCATCACACACTACACACCTCAATCAACAGCAGAAACAAACTGGAAAATATAGAAGTTGTTCAGCACTCATGCTTTTCATTCAGAACTGACAGGGTAACTCTTGCAAAAAGAATACAGAAGCCCTGGAGACACATATTGGTGTCCTAAGTAATGCCAACAAACCTAGGAGAAAATCACAAACGGGAAATGAGAGTGAGACTTTACCCTGAGAATAAACATCCCAGCAGTTAAAATTCTGGACACTCCCACAAAACTGAAGAAAGTACCCTATAGCCATTTGCTATCTATCCTGGCAGCACACCTCCGACTGAAACACAGCAGGGGGAATTTAAATTGTCCAATTACACCTGGATGATTGGCTTTGTGCCACTGTAGATGTGGCCACAAAATCAGTTCTGCTGCACTACAGTGTTTCCCAGACAATATTCCCACCTGTGTGTTGGGGAGTTAGGAGTCAAAAGTGGATTTCAAACATGTCTCAGTCTAGACAGAAATGGACAAAAACCAGGCACAGAGCAGGTGCAGTCACAGATTTTTGTGGACTTTCTCAGTCCCAGTTTCAACACTGTACTCCTGATCCTGACCTGGGGTCGTGCTTAAGGGGAAACAAACCCAGCTTTGTGTCCAGACCTGCAGGAATCCCCTACAGCCACCACGACAGCGGTGCCTGTTCTGATCTGCCACAGAAATCTGGATCCCGTCCAGTTCCCAAGAGAAGGTTGTGAGAATCCTGATAAATTGCCGAGCTGGATTAATGCATTCTTTACTTTCCCAGCTACCTTTATAGCTCCATTAGTGGAGGAATGCCTCGTCCCCGATTTCAAAACCTCTTTTTAAAGCTCTAACACAAACACTTAACGTGACTGAAAAGGTATTTACCCAGGATGAGTCCAACCATGGAACTCAGATAACCAGTGCCACTGCCAAGGTTCAGAAACGACAGCCCTGGTTGCAGGTCCAAAGCTTCCATCACCTCTGAGTAAATGCACGGTGCTGAGAGATGAATATTTCCATGCTTCCATGCCAAGTCCTTGTAGGCATTGTCTTTGAACTCTTCCAGGTAATAATCTGCCCGATCAATGGCGCGGAACGCCTGTTCCACCAGCTCTGTCCTGATGTACTGGGCCTCCTTCAGGTTATCAATTAATTCATCGTTATCTTCTCCCGCACTCACTGCGCCTCCCATCTTCAGCAGCCTCCTGTAAACACTGAAAGTGAAATAACAACAAAGCAAGGTGAGGTGCAGAACGTGCACTCCAGCACTGAATTATCCTGCTGTACATGGAGTACTTTGAGAGAGGTCTTTACATACTCCAAGCTCCAGAAAAACCTCACCCCAGCGCTCCCGTCCCCCCGTCCCAACAATGGAAAACAAAAGGCAGCAGATCTGGCATCCAGTACCTGACACCAGTGGGGGAAAAAAATCACAATAGGCAATTTCAATGTGCAAAGCCTGTCTTCAAACCCTCCCACCGTTTTAGCAGCACATCAGCTTTTCCACTGAACCCTTTTATATAAAGGATCATTCCAGCTCCTGTGCTTATGGGTCATTTTTCACTGCAGGCCCAAACAACAGCGCAAGTTTGGGCTGTCTGTCAGAGCCCTGTCACACACAAACGTTCTACCTCTAACAGCATCAGTGGCAACTGAAGAGACTAAGACATGGGCAGAAAATCCAGAAAAACCTCAAACTACAATTCCTTTGAACGTGTTTAGGATGTTGATTACACAGAGGTTAAAAAAACCCAACAAAACTCCGACCTGCCAACCCTGCTTACTTTGGCAAATGTACTTTAGCAAATGCACTTTCACACAGCTCATCTCCAGAGCCTGAGCCACCACCATTAGTAAAGCACTTAATGACACAGACAGCAGCTCCAGAGAGAATTCCCACTGCAGCCTACAGGTTTTAAAGGAAAATGTATGGGGGGGAGAAAAACACTCAAAATTAACCTGGCTTTTTCTCCCCTTCTCGTACCTCAAGAAAAACAAAATCCTTCCCAGAAAGTACACCGTGATTTTTTTAAATGTGTTTATTTACAATGCCTTTCCCTGCTCACAGTAATAACCATGAAGCAGAAGCTTTGGAGCTCATTCCTGGGATCAGAAGATCTGCCTACAGCGAAATTGCTGGGGTTTATTTGTTACATTCAGCCAGAGCAAATTATACACTTTCATTTTCTGAGGAAACAAAGCAAAGCTACAGGACTCCCAAGGAAATTTCACAGTTGTTCAAATAACACACCATTCTGATTACCTGTAGAGGCACACAAAACAGGATATACTTAGGCAGGGAACTTGAGCCAGTTTTTAATCCATTCATGTCTCCAACACATCAATCCAGTTCAAGACCATTAAAAAAACTTGAAATAAAACACCATCCTTCCCCTTTCTACAGTTACTCCTTCATTTTCTCTACAAAAAATGATTGTGTTTTATTACTTCACAGTGGGAACACATCAGGTTGAAGGCTCAGGTGGGTTAATCTACCAATTATGTTTTCCCCTTCCTCTTACATACACAAAACCTCGCTGCACTTGCAACACAGGGTTGCCTGTATCCTTGTCTTTATTTAACATTCCACATTAAAATACTCTCTCCACCGAGGGTCTTGATTCCCTTGACTTACTTTTATATTTCTGTTCTTAGGCTTCCTTCATTCCTCCACTCTTTGCTATTAAAAATGAAAATTTAAAAAATGTACACTTTTAGATTTAAAGCAAGAATAAGAAGTTGTGCCTTTAACTTCGGATCCCCAACAAATTCCTGCTGATGTACGCAAGCCCCACTGGGACAACTGGTCTGACCTGGTTTTAGCTCAGCTCCATGGACAACAAGGGCTCTTCCATGTTGTACTCCATGGAACACAGCAACAAAAACTGCTGGCTGAGACATTTTCCTAATGGGCTCGAGGAATATCCGCGCTGTGACAGGTGTCAGTCGCTTCCGAAACCATCGCTTCTGCGGGACATTAACTCACTTCCAGTAAAAGGCATGTTCTACAGGCAGAACTTAAAACTCTGACATTCGAACTCCTCTCTTTATGGGATTCCACATCTTCGCTTCACTTGGTGGGAATATGGGAACCAAGCAGGGCTTATTTTTGTTAAACTTTTCAAAACAAAATCCTCCCCCTCCGCAGCAAACCCCGGCTGCATTTTCCTCACTTCCAAAGCAAAACAGAGATTTCCCCAAATCTGAGCAGGGACAAAGTTCGCACGCAGAAACTCGGACCGCTGCCCACAACGGAGACACCAAAGGTGCCTTTGAAGTGTTGAAGCATCCCCTCGCTGCCATCTTCCCCTCCGACAAAAACAAACCAGGACACAAACCAAGCACCCGGCCCGGCGGGAGGAGCTGCGCTCACACGCCTGCCACAAACCCCTGGAACCGGAGCGGTGCCTGGCCGGCACAAACACCGGCCCCGGCTCAGGGCACGGCTCAAAACAGCACACAAGGCACCAAACCGCGGCTGCTCACCCCCAGCACACCCCCAGGGGAACCCCTGCTCTGACACAGCAAAGGGGGGCTTACTCAGTGATTCAAGGCAAAAGCGGTACCTCAACGGATGGCTCGGCTCCGTTCGGCTCGGCTCGGCTCCGTTCGGCTCTCTGAGGTTCGGCTCCGTTCGGTTCGGCCCGTTTCAGTTCGCCTCGGCTCCTTTCGGCTCCGTTCGGTTCGGTTCGGCTTGCTTCTGTTTCGCTCGGCTCGGCTCGGCGCAACCCAGGCCGGCGCGCTCGGGCTGTAAACACTGCCCAGCTGAGCGCCGGCCGCGGCACTGCGCACGCGCGGAGCGCACCACCGCCGTGGCCGGGGGGGG
>VZRR01000756.1:23530-41469 GCA_013398015.1 Oreocharis arfaki | reverse complement strand
GGGGACGAGTGGAGCCGCAAGGGCAGCTTCATCCGCAAACCGGCGCAGGGCTGGCTGCACCCGGACGAGCGGGTGCTGGGGCCCGGCGTCTCCTACATTGTCCGGGTAAGTCCCGCCGGAGCCTGGTGACGCGGGAGGGCGCGGAGACCCCGGCCCCAGGCGTGTGCGGGGCTCGGCGGGGCCCGCCGCCCTTCCCCCAGGGTGCGGGGAGAGGCCNGCAGAGCCCTCGCTCGAGTCCCCCCGAGGCACCGGGTGGCCCAGGGCAGCCGGCCCCGGCACATGCAGCTTCCGTAATGGGGTTGGGGGCCGGGGGCTTCCTGGGCCGGGGAGCCCACCTCGGGACTCCAGCGTTGTCAGCCCCTACGAGGCATCACAAGCTGTAGCACACAGATGAGTTTGTGGGGTCTTAGCGCGGGGTCCGGGCATGTGATGGGGCATTTTGGGGTGGGGGATGAAAGCTGCTGTGTGATCCCTGGAGCTGGTGTGGAAGGCCCTTCTCCCTGACACCCGGCCTCTCCTCTCCGTTGCCTGCCCTGTTCTGCCGCCTGCTCTGACCACTTTCCCCCCGCAGTACATGGGGTGCATTGAGGTGCTGCGCTCCATGAGGTCCCTCGACTTCAACACCCGGACACAGGTCACCAGGTATGGCCTTGCAGTCCTGCTCTCCCGCACCCCAGTGCCACCCAAAGCCCCCGGTGGGTCCTGGGTGCTCCCCCTTCCCAGGGCCCTGTGGGGAGAGGGGAACACTGGTCAGGGGGAGCCATGCCCTACAGGATCCACCCTGCACGCAGGGACACGGACGAAGGGCACTGCCGCAGATCAATGGGTGGAAAGAGGAGAAGGGAGGTGGCCCCAGCTGGGATTACGTACCACAGGCCGTGACGTGGGGCAGCGCTGCGGGGAGGCTGCGGCGCCCGGGGCTGTGGGGACTCGTGCCTCCAGACCCCACAGAGCAATGTGTGTGCGGGGGAAAGGCAGCTGGGAAGGGCAGGGGGTCTGGAGCAGCCACCAGGCCATGGTCTGTCCATTGCAGGGAAGCCATCAACAGACTATACGAGGCAGTGCCAGGCGTGAAGGGCATCTGGAAGAAAAAGGTGAGTTTCCCCTCAGCTTGTCCATCCCTGGGACAAGCTGAGGTTGTGGGACAGGGCACTAGGGGTGCCCACCCACTTTGTGGGCCTGGGGTGTCTTGGGGCACCCCCCTTTTCCTCGTTCATCCCAGGAAGCCTGGTTCTGGGGGTCTGCATTGCCCCCACTGCCCTCTCCCCTGTCAGGCTCCCAACAAAGCCCTGTTCTCCATCCTGGGCAAGAGCAACCTGCACTTCGCTGGCATGAGCATTGCTGTCAACATCTCCGTTGATGGGCTGAACCTCATGATCCCCACCACGCGCCAGGTGAGAGTGTTCCCGGGCACACAGTCCTGCCTCTGCCAGCCTGCGAGCCGGTGGCCCCTTTGCTAATGCCCCCCTGGCCACATTCCCCACACAGATCATCGCCAACCACCACATGCAGTCCATCTCCTTCGCCTCTGGTGGGGACATGGTGAGTCGTACACACCCCAGTCCCCCAGGGTGGTGGGGACAGGGACTGCCTGTCCTATGGCTGAGCCAACACAGGGCAGCCTGGCCTGGGTCAGGATGTGGGGCTGGGGCCGAGCTGTCCCCTCGCCCTGGCACCTCCAGCCCTGCTCCCCGTGCAGCAGCAGGACACGGGTGCTGATGTCCCCCTCTGCCTGCAGGATACCACGGACTATGTCGCCTATGTCGCCAAGGACCCCATCAACCAGAGAGGTGACACCGTCCTCCATGCTTGGGAGCTCTGTGGAGGAGGGATGCACTGGGGGGTGAAGGCTGGAGGACGAGATCCCTCGTGGGGAGCACGAGGGGTGGCTCAGGGTGCGGCGATGGGAGCGTGAGAGAAACACTCGAACCGTCCATCTGTCTGCCCACAGCCTGCCACATCCTGGAGTGCTGCGAGGGGCTGGCACAGAGCGTCATCAGCACGGTGGGACAGGCCTTTGAGCTGCGCTTCAAGCAGTACCTACACAGCCCCCCCAAGGTGGTGGTACCCCCAGAGAGGTAGGGGGGTGAGGGGCCCTGCTGCACCCCCTGTCCCAGGCATGTCCCCTGGCTGGGGGTGGCTCTGGGAGCCCCTGTCGCTGCAGGGTGTGGGGACAGTCCGAGCCAGGCAAGGTGTCCCCAGCTCACCCATCCCTGCTGCAGGGCGCTGGGTGTAGAGGAGTCAGCCTGGGGGGAGGACGAAGAGGCGGCTGAGCACGACTACTACAACAGCATCCCAGGCAAGGAGCCCCCCCCGGGGGGGCTGGTCGACTCCCGGCTCTGCCACAGCACTGCCCTGGGCCACGTCCGCACTCAGCCCTCCAGCTCTGTGCTCCCCAGCCAGGTGAGCCCCTCAGAGCCACTGCTGGCCTTGCTGTGGGGGTCCCAGGCAGGCTCCCCCAATGCTCTTACTGTCTCTTTTCCCAGGGTGGGTTATCAGCCAGACGAGACCCGAACAGCCAGCTGGGGCCACCCTGGGACCTGGAGAGTCAGGGTGGGTACTGCTGTGGGGGTAGCCATGAGCTGGGGGGGTCCCTGTGACTCTGCCCAGTCCTGGCCAGCAGTGATGGCCGTCCTCGCAGGCCAGTCCTGCGATGGGTACCTGCAGGCGGACGGCCACACCCTGGGGCCACGGGACTACGAGGAGCACATGTACGTGAACACGCAGAGCCTGGACGCCTGGGAGCCGGAGCTGGTGGCTCACGGGGTGCCAGAGGAGAGCCCCAAAAAGGACCTCTTTGACATGAGTAAGCCACTGCACTGGGGGGGCTGGTGCAGAACCTGCTACGGAGTGGTCAAGCCATGCCAGCGGCTGTCTGGGTCACCCACCACAGCCCTGCAGGTGCTGGTGCTGGCCGAGCCCACAGCAGTGCCCTGCAGAGTGCTGGGGACCGTGAGCTGGGGTCTGTCCTCACCACAGCCCAGCCCTGCCTTGTGCCCTTGGGGTAACACCCTCGCACCCCCTGGATCCCGCAGGGCCGTTCGAGGATGCCCTGAAGCTCCACGAGTGCATTGCAGGGGGCGGCACCAATGCCCCCATCGAGGACCAGTGGCCCAGCCCACCCACGCGGAAGGCCCCCATCGCCCCCACGGAGGAGCAGCTCCGGCGGGAGCCCTGGTACCACGGGAAGATGAGCCGGCGGGATGCTGAGAGGCTCCTGCAGATGGACGGGGACTTCCTGGTGCGGGACAGCCTCACCAACCCGGGGCAGTACGTGCTGACCGGCATGCACAGCGGGCAGCCCAAGCACCTGCTGCTGGTGGATCCCGAGGGAGTGGTGAGGGCAGGGCACGGGGGTGAGGGCAGGGCACGGGGGTGAGGGCAGGGCCCAGGGTAGGCGATTGGGACCGGGATAGGGGCAGGGCGCCGGGTGGGCGATGGGGGGCACAGGCGTGGGCAGGCACAGAGTGTTGCAGCTGGGTGCCATGTGAGAGGCAGCTCTCCTGAGTTGAGGACCACTGTGCCCCGGCCCCAGGTGAGGACCAAGGACGTGCTGTTTGAGAGCATCAGCCACCTCATCAGCCACCACCGGCAGAACGAGCAGCCTATCGTGGCGGCGGAGAGCGAGCTGCACCTCCGCCAGGTCGTACAGAGGAAGCAGTGATGCCAGGGGGTATGTGAGTCCCCGACCTGCTTCCCTGGCTCTGGACTCACCCTAGGGCGAAACTGGGGGCCCTGCGTGCTCCCCTTCTCCAGTTGTGCCTGGCCTCTGAGGTCTGGGGTCAGGCTCCCCATTTTCCTCCCCAGCGAGGTCTTGTGGTCCCTGGCCCTGTAGGTCCTCCCTGGCTGCTGCCTACCTCCATCATCTGCACGGGGCCCCTCGCCCAGCTGGACACAAAGACGTTTAATTCCACACGTGCAGGTGAAACGCTCTTGGGGTGGGAACTGCTTGGTGGCCTCAGCAGGAGGGACGGAGCCTGAAGCCATCTCACGCAGGGCTGCCCCCGCTTGCCCCAGCACTGGAATGGGGGCTGGTGGACATCGCTGTAGCCCCAGCTTGGCTCTGCCCGTGGGGCCAGGCACGACCATCTCTTGGAAGCTGGTGCTGTTGGATGTTCCTGTTGGGGACATCCCTTCCCAGCTGGGTTCTCCCCAGGCGTGGCTGCCACATGATGCTCCCTGTGGCACTCCCCAGGCCAGGGCCAGGATGGAGCTGTGGGAAGGTGCAGGGCAGGGCTGAGCTGCTGGCACTGCCTCACCAGGTGTCCCATGGCCCATGGGGACTCCCCGGCCAGCTCGGGGCTTTGGCAGGTTTTTATGGCACACACAGCCCCCTTTCCCCACCCTGTGTCTGGTGCTGGGCATGGGCTTGTGGTTTGGAATACATTTCTAATTAAACCTGGAAATGAGCAAGGGGCCCAGGTGGTTCGTGCCACCCCTGGGCATGGTGCTAGGACGGATCTCCATCACCACCAGTTCCTGCCTGGTCTCACCTTGGCTGACCCATCCTGTCCAGCCACACTTGTCTCTGCCCCTCTGGGTCACCCTGCCCTCCATGGACTACCTGGTGTCCCTCTGGCTTCAGAGTGGCCTTTGGCACCCAGGGCTGGTCCTGCACGGCCTCTCCTCCTCTAACCTGGCAGCTCCCTGCCCTGCTGGCTCTTGCTGCCGGCTCCCCTCCTGCCTCCACCTGGAGCAGCACATGGCCACCCACCCCTGGGCCTCCTGGGGTGGCTCTGAGTGGCACAAGCCAAGCTGTGACCCTCTAGTGAATGTGACAGCCAGCAGAGCCCGAGCCCCGGGTGGGCTTGGCTGTGACTCCTGTGTTACAGGTGGGCCGCAGGCAGCTGGGGGGTCCGGCACCAGTCCTGGCTGTTGGTGGCCTGTCCTGGCTCTGCTCTGTGTGCCCAGTGCTGCTGCCAGCACCCACCTCAGGAAGCAGGGTCACCCCAGCACCCTCAGCCCCTCGCTGGGGATGGCCTCTGCCAGGCGAGGCGTCCAGGCTGGCCAGTGCTGGTTGAGCCAATGAATAAAATAAGCCCCTAAATAAAGCCCGGTAATGAATGCGTAATTTTCCATTGATAGCTGGATTCCGCGGGGACGTGGTGCTTCCATCTCAGCTGCTATTTTTTGTCATGGAGTGATGCGTCTGCAAAGATAATTGCACTGTTCCCTCAATAGAGAGGCAGGAAAAGGCAGTGAGGGCCCCGACTTTCTTCTTTTGCTGCTGGAGAACCAAGCTTGTGTGGTTCACCCACTGGCAGTGCCCGGCCCTGCAGCCCCGAGGATGCTGCCCTGAAGGGATGAAGGGCTGGCAGGGGGTTTGTTTTAGGGGTTTAACCACTTTGGTTGAGGCTAGTGTGTGGTGCCAATGGGTGCAGGGGGCTCTGTGTCCCAACCCAGACCCGGGTTGAAGGGCTTCAGCTTCTCCAGCCCCTTATGGGAAGGCTGAGGTGTTTTGGGAAGGCTGAGGTGTTTTGGGAAGGTTTGGAAGCCCCAGAAGAGCAGCTGCAGAGGACGCGGCCTCCTTGCTCTCCCAGGGCCTTGGAGGTCTCGCTGACCACCCTTCCCTACCCCTGCCTCAACTGTGCTGGCATCAGGCACTCCCAGTTCAGTTATTCAGGGCATCCTTGCACAAACCCTTTCCCACAGCAGGTCTCTCTCCTTCCCAGCTTCCAGCAGGTGGTAGCACTCTGCCGGCTCCACCAGCTATGTCCCCAGCTCTGCCAGCCCCTGCCAGCGTCCCCAGCCCTGCCAGCCCGCAGCCAGGCAGCTCCCAGCACCCTGCTCTCCTCTGTGCCCTGCAGGCACCGGCCTCGAGCCACGCGGACGGAGCTGGCCCGGCCCCAGCGCTCTTTGTTATCTCAAGGGAACTCAACCATTTCTGCACCTTGTTTACCCGCGGTTTAGCAGGGTGGAGGAAAAGCAAACATCGGCCTTTTGTTCACCAGCTTCCCCTTCCGTGAGCCTCGTCCTCCTCCCCCGGGCTCCATCTGCCCTCTCCTCCCTGCGGGACCCGGCTCAGCATCCTGCAGTGCAGAGCCCAGGGTCCGGACAGGACACCCCCATCCTCTCCCCGCTGCTGTCCCTGAGACATCCCAGCTCTCGGTCCGGTTCCGCATGGCCGGACGCCTCTTTTTACCAGCTCCAAGTGAGAGGGAGCCGAGGCCTCCCGCAGGAGCCCCCGCTCACCACTCCAGGCTCTTCTTCCCGGCCATCATTCCCAGCCCTGCACTGCTGCGGAATGATGGTGCCTCCCGGCAGCCTGACGGCGTCCACAGGGCAGCAGCCAGGAACAGCAGCTTGACCCTTTTGTGCCGCTGCCCTTCTCGGTGCATCCCTGTCCCCAAGGCTGTAAATCCCCCCGGGACCGGGGCTGGACCTGATCACTCGGTTGAGTCTCCCTGTAACACCGGGGCTTGCAGTGATGCTCCGTGAACCCTCCTGACGTTTGCCCCGGTGTCCCCAGCCACCTCTGCATCCCTCCAGGGGCTGGTGGGTTCTGTGACAGGGGGGTGTGTGACATGCGGCACTGCCCCCCCAGCTCCTCCAGAGCGATATTAAACCCCTCAATGAGGCAACCCTTCAGCCCCGAGCCGCTGCTGGCTTCATTCAGTGCTTTGAGATCAAGAGCTGGGAGTGGGGAGGGGCTGCTCCCAGAAGGGAATGTCTGAGCTCCGGACTGGAGGCACCGGGGGCGGGGAGGTGGAACGGGGCTGCTGCCGTCCCGATTCCACTCCCGGCTCCATCCCAACCCGATGCTTCCGTGGGCAGGCGGCTGGGTGTCCCGGGGTCGGGTTCCCGCACCTCCCGAGCATCAGCACCCCGGGGGCCTCACGGTCTCAGTCCCGGTCCCAGTCCAGGTCCTGCTCGGTCCCGGTCCCGGTTCCGGTCCAGCCAAGCACGGCGCGCAGAAATGTGGGGGCGCCGCACTCGGAGGATTACGGCGGCGGCGCGGANCCGGTCGGTCGGTCTGTCGGTCCGTCGGTCCAGGCGTCGCGTCGCGTCTGCCCCGTCCCATTGCAACGCTCGGCGCCGCCGGGTCCCCGTCCCCCGGGTCCCCAGCCCCCGCTCCGCGCGGCCGATTCCTTCGCGTTCCTCCCCGGGCTGGCGGGTCCCCGTGCTCCTCGGCGCCGCCACTTCGCTCCCGTCCTTGTCCCGGCCCCCCGGCTCCGGGTCTGTCGGTGCCGCTGATCGCTCCCGGGGCTTTCGGCTTCGTCCTGCCTCTGCCGGTGCGCGGCTCCCGGTGATAGCGTTGCCCCTCGGGTCTCTTCCAGCCCCACATCCGGCAGCAACATGTGGCTCCTGGAGCGGCTGCGCGGGGTGGCGGAGAACGGCGGGGCGCGGGGCGCGGGGACAGACGAGTCCTCGCGGGGGTCCCGCTACAGCAACGTCCTCACCCCCGACAAGATCCCCGACTTCTTCATCCCGCCCAAGCTGAGCGCGGCACCCGCCGAGGCTGAGGGCTCCGAGGTCCCCGCAGCGGCTGCTCTGGGTGCCTCAGTCTCAGAACAGGACCTGGCCGGGCGCAAGCCCCCGCGCAGCCCCCGCCCGTCCGGCCGGTCCCGGTCCCGGACCCGGACCACCGGGCGGCACATCATCCAGATCGAGACCGCTGAGGACTGGACCGAGGGGAGCTGCGGCACCAACGTGGACCCGCAGGCACAGACGGCCATGTCGCTGCCCTACGTGCCCAAGGCGCAGACCTCCTATGGCTTCGCCACGCTGATGGAGAGCCCCCACACGCGGCGCAAAGAGTCGCTCTTCCACAGCGAGCACAGCAGCCTCTGCCCCTCGCCCGTCACCTCGCCCAGCGCCCAGCGCAAAGCCAAGCTCAACGGCGAGAGCGGCCGCCGGACACCCGCTGACCTCGGCGCAGCCCTGATGCACCCCGGCCGCTACTTCAGCGGCGGCGAGAGCGACACGTGCTCCTCAGCCGAGTCCTCACCCTTCGGCTCCCCGCTGCTCTCCCGCTCCGTCTCCCTGCTGAAGCTCTTCAGCCAGGAGAGCCAGTCCAAGGTCATCAAGCTGAAGCACTCGGTGGCCCGCAACAGCTCGCTGTCCACCGATGACAGCTCGGCTGACACCAGCCCCAGTGCCCAGCGCCGCGCCAGGAGCGCCCCGGCCGGGACGCAGCCTCCCACCGCCCTGCTGCCCCTGGATCTGCCCCCGGGCCGTGACCGGGAGCACAGCCTGCGGCTGAGCCGGGGCGGGAGCCTGCGCCTGGCTGCCGAGTACGACCCCTCCAACGCCCGGCTGCGTGTGCGCCTCGTCTCCGCCGAGGACCTCTACGATGCCCTCGTCGACCAGCGCAGCATCAACTGCTGCGTCTCGCTGTGCCTCAACCCTGGGAAGCTGCAGAAGCAGCGCAGCACCATTGTCAAGAACAGCCGCAACCCTGTCTTCAACGAGGACTTCTTCTTCGATGGGCTGGGCCCCGGCCACGCCAGGAAGATGTCCCTGAAGCTCAAGGTGGTCAACAAGGGCAGCAGCCTTAAGCGGGACACGCTGCTGGGCGAGAAGGAGCTGCCACTCACCGCCCTCCTGTCCTGCCTGTAGGTACCTGCTACCAGCCCCGGAGGGAGCCCTCCCACCTGTGGGGCCGGGGCGAGGCAGGGAGGCCGGCTCTGTCCCCCAGTCCTGCTGGAGGAGGGTTTGGAAGGGCCTCCTGAGGAGGGCCGGGGTTGTGGCAGAGCGTGGGGGTCCCCAGGAACGGTGCTGCTGTGGGGCTCTGCCAGCACCAGCTGGCAGCCACAGCCTCTGCCCCTGCTCCCTCCCTGCTCCTGCCCCGGGGCTGCATCTCCTGGAGCCCAGCAGAAAGTGGGGAGCCTCCAGCCCATTCCCCACCAGGAAGGATGGAAGCACCTGTTGGAGTCTTCCCTCCCTGTGCCTGTGGTCTCCAGCTGCCGCCGAGCAGGTTGGAGGTGGGTAAATCTCCGTAGCACACTCACGGCCACCTCTCAAAGCTGAAGCTCCTGCAGTCAGGTGACAGCTTTAATTTAAAAGACAAGTTTCTAGTCTTGGAAACTGCAAAGAAAATACTGCAGAGGTGACCCACGGGTGGGCCAAGGGCAGTCACCCTGGGGGATGAGTCAGGTTTGTGGCTTTTGAGCCTTTCCTGGACTCCTCCCAGCCCTGCGGGGCTGCACAGGTGCCCGAGTTGGCTTGGTCTGACACCTGCAGCCTCGCGGGCTGCCCTCCCTGCCCACCCCAGCACTGTCCCCCACTGCTGACCCGCAGTGGGAAACTGCTCACAGATCTTCGGGGGCTTTGGTTTGCCCAAATCCAGAAGGCTGCCTGTGCCTTCCCCCTGCCCACGGGAGGGAGATGCTGGGGGCTGGCACCCCTTGCCCTGGGCACACGGATGGTCCCAGACAGTGTCCCAGCAGATGTGCTTGCTGACAAAAGCTGAGGTGACAGGAATAGCCCTCCCTGAGTGCTGGGGCCATCCCAGGTGAGGCTGGGCAGGGGGGCAGGCTGAGGCTCCACAGCCCTCTGCCCTCCCTCGCCTGAGGGCTCAGGATCTTTCAAGTGGCTGCACCCACTGCAGGAGAGATGTGTCCTGTGGGGCCACCAAGCTCCTGTGCCCAGTGGGATCTGGCTGCCCGGAGTGACTGGCCTGGCTCTCAGTTTCCCTTTGGGCAGAGAGCGAGGTGCTCCCAACCCTTCCCATCCCACCCTGTCATGCCGGCTGACTGGCTGGCCACAGTGGGAGCGGGGAGGACGCCGGCCGGGGCATTTCTGCGGGTGGATAAAACACGCTGCGTTGTTGTTTGGTATGGTGTCACCCATTGTGTCGGGCTCTGCATGTTTCTGTGCAGGGAGCAGGGTTTGCAGCGCTCCCGTCCCCGCCTGCTGCAGCACGCGTGGACACACACGCACACATGTGTCCCCTCTGTGTTAACCTCTGTGGTGGCAGTCGATGTTCCTTCCTTGTCCTTTTTGCAGCAGATGGCAGATCTCAGTGTTGGCTATTTATATCCGGGGCTGATCTTTCGCAGCGTTTCACTTCTGTCTGTAAATACGTTCCAGGTGCGCGAGGCATAGCTCTGATCGCGCCGTGTGTGCATGTCGGGGGGATTCGGGGTGATCGTGGCTGTTCGTCGAGCTTGTGGTTGAAAACAAACCATGCAGGACATAAGGAGCTGACATGTCCGTCCTTCACAGGGAGTTTCCCACCTAAGGCTTCCCTGCGCTCCCCCAGGAGCCAACACGAGGGATGGTCCCCGGCCCTCGAGTGCCCAGGCTCATCCTGGGGGCAGAGGGGGGCTCTGGGGAAGGGGGCATAGGGAGAGGTGCCACATCCCTGGGTGTGGGGTGAACATCCTGCCCCTGAGGAGGTCTGGGGCAGGACGGGGGCCCTGCCCAGCTGGATGCTGCCTGGCAGCCCCTGCACACCCCACCAGCACCCTGTGCTCCCTGGGGTGCTGCGCCTGCCAGGGGCTGGGGGGAGCCGGGTGCTGCTGGGTGGGGGGGACAGGCTGCAAGAGGAGGGGGAACGGGAACTGGGACAAAGACTTTGGTGCTCTGAGAGGTTTGAGGGGTGACACATCCCCGCAGCAGAACTGTGTGCCTTGGGGTTTGGGGGAGGACGATGCTGAGAGCAGAACCCTGGGCTGCTCCTTGGGTGGAGGCTGACCCCAGAGGGAGACCCAAGGGCCTGGGGGCTCTCACCCTGCCCCACCCCAGCCTGTCCCAGGGCTGTCTCACTGGAGTGGGGTGTGTGACCATGCAGTGAGCCCTGGGATGAGCTGCTGTGAGCCCTGCTCTGCTCTGGGCCAGTGGTGTGGGAGCCGGGGCTGTTGCTTGGATGGGTCTCTCCACTGCTGGAGCTATTTTCTATTGTTCCTGCTTTGATATTTCTGTGGCTGGATTTAATGATGTATTTTTGGAGTGAAAAATATATTAATACCTGAATGGAATGTTTGTTTACAAATGATTTCCTCTTTTTAGTGCAATAAAGTCATTTCTAAAACAGGTACAGGTGTGGCCCTGGCTCCTGCTTTCCCCAAGGTATTCCCCAGCATTATTCTTGACAGCTCCCTGTGTGGGGGAGCAGAGCTGGAACCTCAGCACTGTCCAGACACAGGGCAGCACCACTCTTCTGGGTGCTGCTCCCCTTTCCAAACAGCCTCCCAGGGGCACAAGGTGCTTCTGAAGCTCTTTCCCTGGTGCTGCCAACCAGCCGTGGGGTGAGGTGGGAGTGAATCTCCTGGGGAAAGGTGGGCACACGGGAAAAGGTGCTGTTCCTGCTTGAGGGGGGACCCAGGGCTGTGCTGAGCCAGGGCATCGCCTGCTCACAGCCGGAGCTTGGTGAGGGAGAGCCCCTTCCCACACTCCGTAGGTGCCCTTCCTCCTCCTCGCCTGCTCCCCCACCCTGACCCCTGCAGCCCTTCCCAGCACTGCTGGTGATGAAGAGAATGGTGATGGGTTTGTTCTCCCCACTCCCAGCCCCCCCCAGCCCAGCCGTCAGCACTCAGGTTGCTTTCTTTTCTCCCCACCTGCCACTTCCAAATCTGTTTCTAGCCAGATGCTGCTGAAGAAAAGAGGAGTGTTTGCCTGTTACCTAAATGCCATTTTTCTAATTTCCACAATTCTGATAATTTGTCATTTTTGGTAGCTATAGAGGCTGGGTGGGAACAGATCTGTTCTCTCACCTCTGGCCCCCAGAGGGGTGGTGAAAGCAGCTTGGTAGGTGCTAATAATTTTAAGTCGTGCTTTTTCTAGAGGTCCAAAGCTGCAGCAGTTAGTAACAAAATGAGGCTGATTAAGTTAGTCTGAACCAGAGTGGATGGGGTCAGCCCAAGCACACGAAAATCCCTGGAAAGTGTTCAACATTCAAAGCGCTGGAAGCAGCCAGAGGGGTGGAGAGGGGTATCTTGTGGGGGAAGATTTAACTCTGAATTTGTAATTGAGTCACCGTGGGAAGGAAATGCGTCTGCCTCACTGGACCTGGGAGGGCTTGGTCATGCTGAGGAGCACCTGAAGCGGGAGCTGCTGGTGGGGAGGAGGGTGATACATCCCCACTCCTCGGCTCAGGGGATGCCCGGTTAAAGCACAGCCAGGTGAAATCCGGAGCCCGAGGGCCGCTCTGCCCATCGCTGTGCACACCAAGTGATGTCTGAGCCCTGAGAGATTCCCCCCGCACAGGGATTCCTCTGGCCAGGGGTCTCGAGGCTGCCGCAGCCGTGACGCAAATTTGGGTGGCCCAATCTGTGCAGGAAACTAAGGCAGAGCAGGGGAGGGGGCTGGACGTGGAGGAGCCCTGATCTGCTGAGGGAGGGAGGGAGCGAGGCTCACCTGGGCGAGAGGCACACACAGGCCTCGGCTATTTTTAGCCCTGTGTTCCCGCAGCGCGAGGACTCAACTTCTGAGAAAATTGCCTGGAGCTCATTTAGCCGTGGCGTGACGGCTGGCGAGGGAGGGAGAGGGCAAATTAGGGGTTCTGTCTCAGCCAGGGCGTTCGGCAGGGCCACGGCCTCCGGGAGAGTTCCACAGCGAGGAGGCCAGCGGGGCTGACCCTGCTGGGGAACACCCTGTCCCTGCCCCATCCTCCGGCCAGGCCGGGGGTCCCCGGGCCGAGTTCTGTCCTTGGCACTGCTCAGGGGTCCTCGGCAGTTTTGGCTGAGCGGGGCTGCAACTGTTTCTTACCCTCTCCGGATTTTTGGGTGCTGTTGGGGCCGGGGGAGCCTCGCGTGCTCCCGCGGGCAGCCCCAGCCCAGCCTTTTCCCTCCCCCCACCCCCAACTCCGGCTGCCGATTTACCGTTTCGGTCAGAAAAGCATCTTCCCGTTGCCTGGCAACGCTCGGCCGGTGGCGGGGGGGCTCCACGCGGGGAAGGGGGTGGCCCTGCGGGCCCTGCGGAGCCAGCCGGGTGCCCGTGGCGACTCCGCCACCCGGTTCTGGGCACCTGGGCCGGGCCGGCCGGTGCGGGACCGGGCGTGCAGAGGAGCGAGGAGGGCGCGGGGAAGCGGCGGCCGCGATCCGGGCAGTGCCGGCTGCAGGGAGAATCGGCCTCCCCCGGCACCGCGCTCCAGCGCTTTATTGCAAGCATTTGTCTTCCATGGCAGCGTGTCTGCCTTAGAGGGGAGAGGAGAGACTCCCACTGTTACTGGGAGGAAAACAGAACTTAATTGAATCCCACAGTCGCCTGTAGTCACATCAGGCGAGAGAGTCACATCAGCGGAGAGTGACACCCCGGCGTTCCCCCCCGGCACCCAGCAGTCTGTGCTCCTCCAGGGGACACGGAAACCCTCGGGCTGGGGTCCCAGGAGCCCGCCGGGAGCAGAGATGAGCTCCAGCTCCTTGTCAGCTCGATGGCAATCGGCACTCTGCTGAAATGCAGCACCGCGGCAGCAGCTGCCAGGGTGTACCTGGCGCAGGCAGTGCTGCCCAGCGCGGTCAGCCCCGGCAAACGCTCCCTCTGTTCGGCTTTCCCACTTGCACTTTGCTCTCCTGCTTTGAGGCTGCCAATCCAACAGGGACCTGGGCCCAGTTCTTGCCTCCTTAGCCAGGAAAAGGCAATCAGTGGATGGGAAGTGCCACCTCGGACTCCCCCTCTCCATTAATTCAAACCCCTGGATCCAGCCTTGACTTGGGGCTGGGGCCAGGGTGGGTGTACAGAACACGAGGAACTGCAGTGGGAGAGTGCAGGGAGCACGCAAGGATGGATGGGGGTGAGAGCAGTGGCTGCCTTGCAGGGTAGAGGGTCTTTCCTGCCTCTCCTCACCCTTTCCAGTGACCTGCTCCTCACTAGCTGCCTGGTTGACTTTGAAATGCTGCCTTTAAAACCTTTGAGAGATTCCCGAAGCATCAGGAAGGCCCAGGTGGGAGGGGGGGGAAATGGCACAAATAAGCAGACAGGAGGATTTGTTAAACACCAGCAGCTGCTGGCAAACACTTCAATATCAGTGCAGCCGGGTGCTGATTGATGTGGCTTTTGGGGCCATGGGCTGGTACCAGCACAGGGGAGCTGTTGTGGCTGAGCCCAGGGCGGCTGTGGGGCACAGGGGTCCTGCTGTGGTGGAGGGCACCTCGCTGTACCCGGTGCGGGGCAGGCCTGGGAGATATTCCAGGTGCAGACCTCTCCTTCTCCCCCTGCTTCCCACCCAGACCTCACCTCTTGGGTGAGAGGACACGTCCATCTCCATCCCCACAGAATTTCGGGCTTGTGTTAACCCCCTCTGGCCGTGCCGTGGCCATTCGGCTGCGTAGGCAGCGGCGGGAGCGGGGCTCCAGCCCGGCGTGGGACCGCGTCTGCCTGGCGGAGGCACAGGCGGACACGCCGTGGGAGCCGGGCTGGCATTGCCATGGCAATGGAGATAACAACGGCAGCTGCCAGGCGGAGAGCAGGAAGGGCAGGGAGCTCCAGCAATGCCGCGGCCACACTTGTGACATCCCCTGTCTGAGCGCTGCGATGGCCTGGACAGCAGTGGGCACGTCTTCGCTGCGGTGAAGCCCTTGGCACCCTTCACACCTGCGGCAGAGCCAGAAGTTGCACCGAGAAATACATAAAAATATAAATTCAAACCCTCCAACCTGCCCACTGCAGGGTTATAATTAATTCCCATTTGCACTTCCGTCCAATTTCCCTCACACGGCTCCTGACCCAGACCAATTGTCGTGTGAGGTTTCTGTAATTGCTAATCTTATCAAGCAATCGGTGTGAAGTGAGAACACTGCAATTAGCAGGGGCAGGAGCCACAGGTGAGCTGCCGCTTGGCGAGTGTTTGTTTCACCTGTGCCAGGGAGGATGTGTACAGGCTCCGGTGCTTGCCGGGGCTGTCCCTTGCCCAGTCTGGGCAGGATGGCATCCTCAAGGTGACCGAGGCCACAGCAGCACCCAAGCCACTGAGCACCAGGAGCTCCACAGTCCTGCTGGCAGCCTCTGCCGGGGTGGGGATCACCTTTCCCAGCCCCACATCACCATGGTGCTGCAAGGACGCTGGCAAAGAGTCCTTAAACAGCCCCGAACCCTCGCAGCGGACTCAGACAAACAAGGCATAAACCCGCAGGAGATCCTGCTCCGAGCTGCCGGTTGGGAACTGACGCGCTTTTTTGCGGACAATCTGTTCCCTCCCACTGCCGCTGGCTACCTGCCCACCCCACCTCCCGGCAGAGGCGCCGGGCGGCGAGAGCAGGTCTGGCCACCGGGACAATTCCATGGAAGCCCCCCAGGTGCCACAGGGCCAGGCTGGGCTGAGCGGGCAGCGCTGGCAGACCCCGGGACCAGCCACGGCTGCAGAGCAGCAGCCGAGAGCAGAGAGCAGCCGTTCACCCTCCCAGATCTTCCTGCAGATCGGGCAGGTGACCTTCAGCTGGGGCAGATGAGGCTCACAGCCTCGCCTGGAAGCGGCCAAACGCGCCGTGGTTTTGCCCAGTGCGGGGAGTTTAGGGGCACCACTGACAGAGAACATCCCCGAGGCGCAGGGAGGGCGCTCACACAGCCCCGAGCTGCGCTCCCGGGCGCCGGGAGAGCATCGCAGCGCCGGGTGCCCCGCCGGTGGCACACGGGCAAGGGGTGGCAGGGTCCCCACCCTCGCCGCAGCTGTGGCGTCCGTGGGGTGGTGTTGCACGGGCGCCTACCGAAACCTCTCGCTTCGCCGCCCCCAGCCGTCTGTCGCTGCTGACACTCACCGACAGGAATAAACTCCAACACCTACCATATGCTTTGCTACTTCTGCTGCCCGCGCTCACTTGTTACTATCTATTTTCAAAGCTGGGGGTGCCTCTGCGTGGGGCGGCTGTTGGGCCAGGCCCCAGCAGTGGGGAGACGAGCTACGATGGGGTGCTGGTGTTTCTGGCACGGATCAGCTTGGGGGATCTCGTTCTGGTGGGCTCAGCGTTGCTCCGTGGGCATTTCCTGCTCCCCAGCGCTTCCCACATGGGCACCAGCTCTGGTGCTCGGCTGTGCCAGCTGCTGGGACGGTGGATTAGGTGCTGGTGGAGCACCAAGGGGCTCAGCACTCTGGGGGTGTGAGCCTTCCGCAGCAGCACCCAGCCCTGCCGTGCTGTGTCCAGGCACTGCCCACCGGCTCGCCGGGCACTGTCACGGCTCGCCGGGCACTGACAATGCTCCTGCTTGGGCAGTGCCCCGAGCCCATGTCCTGGGCTCCATCCAGCCCCGAGCTGGACGTGGCCCCAGCACCACTCATGCCTGGCCAGGAGCAGGACACCAATGGCCAGACTGTTCCCCGAGTTGTTCCCTGGCACAGGAACGTGAGCCGGCAGGGTGGCTCCAGGCTCCGGGCGTGGGAGCCGCATCCTCGGGACTATCCCCAAGGAGAACCACGGGGAAGGGTGCAGCGAGCAGCGGTCAGCGTGTCCCCCCCGGCCGTGGGGACTGGAGGATCCTGTGCAGGCATGGGCGCAGCCTTCCCCTGGCAGAAGAGAGATTTAATCCCAGTGTAGAGGCACCGTGAGCAGCGTCTCTTCCCCCCACCTCCGAGCTGCTCTGTGCGTTTACGATTCTCACAGCCAGGAAAATTCATCTTCCTTCAAGAGTGGATGCATCTCGGCTCATCCTCCAGGTGCCAGCGCTGGTGATGCTGTCAGTAAACGACGGGGAGATCTTTACAGCGGAGCTCGGCTGGGCTCAGCCTGAGCCTGTCGTGCCTCCTGGCACTGCCACCGCTCCCCGGGGCCGCGCAGGGGACGGGCGGCTGTGCGTGAGCAGAGCCCAGCGACGGCTGCCGGCTTCCCCGGGGCATCCCGCGTCCCGCCCCGAGTTTTAATTGCACCATGCCGCTTTGATTCCTGGCTTTAATTGCAGCCTAACGAGGCCCGGGCAGCAGGAGAGGAAAACATCAAGCTTAAAGGGAAACAAATCGGGAGAGAAAAGAACATTTACTGGTGACTAATAGGTCCGTGGCTCGGCGTGTGTGTTTGCCTGCCACAGTGCGGGACGTTGCCAGGAGGAGGAGAGGGGATTTCTTCCTACTTGGCAAGCCCAGCTGCACAGAGCAGTGCGAGGAGAGAGGATTTTTCCCGGGCCCATGCCGTTTCTGGGTTATTTTTAACGCCCGTTGCACAAAAGCTGAAACCCACCGTGAGCTCCGGGTAAGCAGAGAATATTTTGCCTGCTTTCACAGGCAGGGTCGGGGAGAAACAATCTGACTGTGACAGATGGGCACATTCATACACTGAACTGGTCGCACCAGAGGAGATTGAGACTAATTTGGTGAGAGGAAAGGACGAGAGTTTCTGGTGCTGGCACCCAGAGCCCCGGAGCAGCCACGACCCTCTCTGAGTGCCACCACGCCGGGTGAGGATGGGGCAGAATGGAGAGACTGTAGTGCTGGGAGTCCCTAAACATGAGCCCAATTCCCTGGGAGGGCTGTAGGACCTCTCCCCAGGACTCCACGGGCTTTCTTTGTGCGCAGGGCCTGGCATTGGGCACGGACCCATTGTGCCCAAGAGCTGCTCGGGGGTGGCCGGGGCCCCTTCGTGGGCTGGGGCTGGGGAAGCTTTGCTGTCGTGGTGAGGGATGCCAGGGACAATCCCACAGGCAAGCCGGATGGGGCAGGGGAGTGAGGATGGGAACTGGGACATGAGGATGGGGACAGGGATGAGGACATGTCAGCACAGCTCAGTGATGCCCCTGCTGCCCACCTTGCTCAGCATCATCCTGCTCCTCTCCCTCAGCCTCTGGGGTGGCCCCACAGGCATTTGTGTGGCTCCAGCATGGCTGCCTGGGCTGTTCCCCCCACCCCAGAGAGAGCTGGGATCTCATTAGTGAGCTCTTGGACTTTGAGCATCTTGGAAAACAGCGCTTGCTAATAAGAGAAAAAGAATGACAGCAAATAAGGCCAGCCGCAGGAACATGGCCTTTTCATCCAGCATTTTTTATTCCCCCACATTCTCCCCCCTTCCCTCCTTTGCCAGTGGATGGAAGCCACTGTAATAAAATTATTAAAAATAAAAAAAAAAAAAAAAAAAAAC
>VZRR01000756.1:0-15559 GCA_013398015.1 Oreocharis arfaki | reverse complement strand
GGGGCCCGGAGAGGGGCGAGAAGGGGCTTCGGGCCGGGGGCTGCGGGACCGTGCGGTGCAGAGGGCGGGTGGAAAGGCGCGGGACAGAGCGGACTGGGGGCCCCGGGGCTATGGCCCAGCAGAGCCCGACAGTGGTGTGGGGTCGCTGGAGCCGGGGTCGGGGGTGTAGAGCTGTTGAAATGGGCTCGCAGAGGCTGGAGGTGAGAGACGGCCTGAGCAGTGGGAGAGCACGGAGCTCAGGATCCTGAGAATGGCAGAGGGCTGGGGAAGGTGGCGGGAAGGGTTGGTTTGGGTGACCAGGATGGTTCTCACCACCTTGCCTAGGGGCCAGAAGGCAAAGGGGGCCGGGTGGGGACTCCCCACTGCCTCTCCAATTGCCACGTCATGTTTGCCTTGGTGTCTTGTGCTGGAACGTTTCTGCTGTCGCTCCATCACTCTTAGAGCTGGCCATGCCTTTGCCCATCAAGTCCTGCCATGTCCCTCAAATATCCTTGACCTGTTGTAATGGTTGCTGTGACACATGCACACTTCATTTCTATGGCATGACCCTCATGGTGACCACAACATGGAACAAGGGCGCTGGGGAGACTTCGAGGTACTCTGTGGCAGGATCTTGGATCCCTGTTGTGGAGGAGAGCATCTGTCCAAGGGCAGGGCTTTAGTCCAGGGTGTTTCAGCCTTCTGCATGAAGAAGGTGCTGCCTGGCCTGTTGGCCCGTCCACCACGGTTTGGCCTTTGGTGGAGCACCAAAGCTGTTGCATTCATTTGTGCCAAGGTGTTATTTGGGCACGTTGTTGGGCCAGAGTGCTGCATTGGCACCCTGCACTGCTGTGGCTCAGAGAGGTCTGTCCAGGGGACACCCAGGAACTATCATTGTCTCTTGGATGAGGTTTGGCTGTGGAGCATCTCTGCTGTGATGCTGCACAGGTGTGATGGGGCCCTGATCTTCCTGAGCAGTGCAGGTAGTCTGTGTGTTGTGTCATCTGTTCATTCTTTGGTCTTTCAGAGGCATAACTTGCAGGACGAATCTGTTTCCATCCGTGCTGCTTCCCTCTGGCTACAGCTGGAGTTTGTGGAAAATGGCCCCATGGCCAAGGAGTGTGGACAAGGCAGAGGAAGCAGGAACGCTTCTCACTGAATCTGAAATATGTGTTAGACTGGCACAGGAATCTATGTTAGTTATTGAAGTGTAACACTGGAAAGGGAAATTTATTTTTTTTTCCTCCCTTTTTTGCAAGAGTGGTTTCAGTCTGGAGGGTTTTCTCAGGGAAGACACAATTGGCCTCACACAGAGAAATTACTTTGTCAGTGCAGAAAGCTCAGACTCTGCCTCTGCCCGTGTTTCCTAAATGATGGCTGAGCTGCATTCCCCGTGCTCAAAACGTTGAGTCCACACCTAAGGAGGGAGTGCAGGAGTCATCCAGAAGTACAAACATGAGAGTGAGTAGTTGACCAACCTCTCTGTAACTTCTGAGGGGAAAGTTACTCTTAAGCCTGAGCAGCACAAACTAGCAGGAGAAAAGCGGCGCTGGGGATGGTAAAGTGAGATTAAAGGAATTTAATCTCCCTTTTTGCCCCCCAAGATTAAATGCCCCATGGGCATAGGAGCCAGTTTCCAGCATCACAGTGCACTGTGAGAATAACTGGAGTTCCCCACTGCTACCTTTGATGATGCTGATGGGATCTCTCATGAGCAGGAAGAGCAGTGGCACCCTGGCCCAGAACTGTTCTCTGTGTTTCTCGGGCGTGCCGTGCTCTTGCATTTCTGCCTCCTGTGTGATGTTTGGATTTGAAGTGTCAGGCTGCACTACCTCACCTTCAGACCAAGTAACTCCACATCCCATGGAGTTGGCAATCAGTGCAATCAGGAATAATCTGTCATCAGTTACATTTCCAAACCAGACTTGCCTTTCTCTCCTATTCCTTTGACTCTTGTTCCTGTGGTCTTCTGGATTTGTAAATAATCTGAGGGATTGTTCTGTTACACACGTGTGTAGATTTGGGCATGGAATGGGCAATTTGCTTTGTCTGTCACTTGTTTCTTGTTTCCTCAGCCCCAGCACAGAGTGCTGGTTATTCCATGGTGACTCCAGCATTCCCACTTGCTCTAGTGCTCGGTTACTGCTTCGGAGGATTAAACTCCTGATTAGTTACGGAATTGTAACCCTGTTGTAGTGGCCAATCCTCTTACTTTCAGCACCTGGTTATTGGTAGGAGATCTCATGGTTCCTGAAGTATTCTTGACACCTTTTCAAGCCAACCCATCCGTGCCAAGAGCTTCAGTCGTTGTTTTCAGAGGCCTTATTGATCCCCAGGCAAGGTGGTGCCGTTGATCTACAGATCATTGTCTGAGCCAAGTGAGTTCTGCAAAACCTAGAGGCAGTATGGGTAGACCACACCCTTTCCATGAAACCACGGTTGTTTGCTTGGAAGGATTTATCCAAGAGGGTTTTGTACTTGGTCCCACTCCAGCAGAGCCCAACAAAGGCGCATTGAGGCTTTCCCCACTTACAGAGCCATTTCCCGGTATGACCATCCTCAAAATGGAGTCTGTCCCCTTCTCCTTTCATCGTCCCATAACTTCTCCCTTCTCTTTTTGTGTGCACAGTTGCAGGGCTCTGTGTGGAACCAGAGTGGTCTCAGTGGGGGTTATTTTGGGGGATGGTGGACTGGAGGCATCTTCTTCATTGTTACGGAATTTCCAGTCTGTGCGTTGATAGCTGAAGCCACAAACTCAGAACCCACAATCCATGGTGGCCTTTTTTCCATGAATACTTTGCTTTGTTGTTAGAAGATAGATTTTGGTGTGAAGCTATACTGTGTTTTCTTAAATAAGTTGTGAAAGGCTCTATTGGAAACACTGTAAAAGTCCCGGCTCCCACTGAGTGAGTGAGGAGTGATGGTGCTCAGCTGAAGTCGTTGCTGGCTGAGGATCCTACAGAGATGGCACTGGGGACTGTAGGACTGAGACTGGGATTTTCTTCTGCAATCAGGTGCTCTCAATCACCCAAAAGCTTTGGTTGTTTACCTGTTTGCTCCCTGCCTAGGCTGAGCTTGATGAGCAGCATTTCCATGCACAGCAGCCCGAGGAGCAGCAGATGTTCTGTCTGGATTGTTTTCCTCAGCCCATGCTGCTGCCTGAACTTGTGACCGAGCACCAAATGCCACCCTGCAGGTGCCTGTTCTTGGGCTCTGCCTGGCTCAGCCTCTCCCACCTCGCCTGTGCCACTCTTGGTCCTACCAGACTCCTTCTCTGCCCGCTCAGCTGTTTCTCTGCTCATGCCTCTGAACTCCTGAGTGCAGTGAGGCATCAGGGAGAAGCCAGGGTGTTGCGGCTGGCTGCTCTCTGAAGGGTCAGTCCCTAAAAATGCTGTGCTCAGACATGATGTGTGTGTTTAGAATAACAGCCGCGGGTCCAGGTCCTTCTTTTAAGTGAAGATGTAAAGATGTAAACCACGAAGGTCTATGGTTGTAAACTGGTGAGGGGGATAAGCAGTGAGTAGAGTGCTGGAGTTAAAATAGATGGAATGGAAACACATGGACTGAGGGGAAGGTGAGCAGGCCAGGAAGAGCTGATCAATACACCTGATGAGCTCTTTTGAACAGCACAGTTCCCAGCCCTGCCCTGTGGGCATTTGGGTAACTTTTGCTTTGAACTTAAATGAGTTGCCTTTGCTGGTGGGGTGAAGTGGGTGGAGGGGTGGTGTGTTTTTAAGGAGAGCTGTCTAAGCCATGTTCTTCTCTTTTCCTGAAGGCCTCTGTTGGCCGGCAGAGCCCGAGGGTGGTCGCATACCCAGCCCGTGGCCTATGTCCTGGAGAGCCCGCCCTTCAGAGCGCAGCAGGTACCTCAAGGCTCAGATCCCTCTGTTTGTTGATCTAGTTCCCAGAGGAAACAAAGTTACTCTGGTCACTTCCCTTCTCATGTTGACGTCTCCCGAGCCTGTTGGTTGATTCCTGTGCTGTTTGACGGAGGAGGAGAGGCTTAAAGATGCCCAAGCTCCTACAGGTGTCCATTTGCACATCCTTGAGTAAGGGGTGATCACCCTAAAAATGCCCCCAGGTGAAGGAAAGGCTGCAGTGTGTGCACACATGTTGTGACACCAGCAAATCCAGTGAGGAGAGACACAGAAATACTCAGAAAACCTTCAGATTCAGCTTCCAGTCAGTTATGGGACTTGAATGTGGATAAAAATGGGCTTTGTGCTGATGAAGTGACTGCTGCCAGTTGTGTTTCCTGTCTCCCTCTGTTCTGCCTAATCCTTTCCTCTGGCTTATCATGTCTGCACACACACAAGAAAGGATCATCCCTGGCTTTGTTGCATCTCAAGATTTGGTCCGTGGTGGTGCTAGTATCCAACTTCTTCTGATCCCTGCAGTTGTGTCAATGGGCTCAGCTGATCATCGACTGAACCTGGCAGAGATCCTTTCCCAGAACTACGGTGTGAGGGAAGAAAGGGAGGAAGATGATACTCAGGAGAAGCAGAAGTCTTTAGAAGAGCTGGAGAAGAGTTTCAGTGCCTCTCAGGTAAAGGCAGCAGGGGAGGGGAAGTGAAATTACCTGCTGGATTTGCTTGTTTGCTGTGTGAAGCCCTGACTTCAGCTGGGTTCAGGTTACCCAACAATGAGTCAAGTTTGCATTTAGATTGGAAGGAATGGTTTTGAGAACAGATGGGGATTTTGGAGCCTTCCTCCGCCAAGTAGCCGCTCTGGCAGGTGATCTTGGCTCTCCTTGCTGAAGAATCACCAGCTTTTGGGGGTGATGGTCAGTGTTTCACAAAGATGAGCCAATGTGGTGCTGCTGTGGGTGGTCCCACGGAGACCTCAGTGGAACACAAACTGTTCTTGGTGACAGAGAGTGTCTCTTCAAGCCAGGCACAAGACTGGTACAGGGATTTGCTCCTCCCCTTCCTCTGCTTAAACACATTAGTGCTGTCTGGCATCTTTCACCTGTTTGAAATCTAGAATAAAAGATAAACGTATTTTAAAAATGCTCTAGACTATATTGCTTTGGGGTGAAAGTTCCTGGCTTTTCCATACCTCTGTGAGGGACAGATTACAGTGGGTCCCGACAGTGTCACCTGAGGCTGCTCAGAGCCTCCAGAGGAGCAGAGCTGCCCTGACTGCCTCTGCCTGTCCGTGTTCCTGCAGCTGGTGTGGTGCTCTTGTGGTTGTTCTCTTCCTGATGCAGCTTTGTCCTCCTCTTGCTCAGAGCAGTGAAATGCCATTTGAGGAGCTGCTCGCACTGTATGGCTATGAGGCATCTGATCCCATCTCGGAGCAGGACAGCGAGAGCAATGACATCACTCCCAACCTCCCTGATATGACTCTGGATAAGGTGAGAGCAGCTCTCTGCCTGGGTGTCTGCACAGGTTGTCGAGGTTCCCCCCATTTCAGAGGGGTTTGATCAATGCCAGGGGAAGGGGCCTGCCCAGCTCTGGTGTCCCAGTGAGGAACACCAGGTGCAGAAACGTGAGTGTAAAGTATTTAGAGGAGAAGGGAGGAAGGATGTCTGTTTGAAAATGTCAAAACTCTGTATGGAACTTTGGTTACAAGTATTTGCACATCCGAGGGGGTGTATGAAGAGCCAGGGAAAGTTTTTATCTTCCCAGCTGAAGCCAAGGCTCTTCCTGTTCTAGCTAAGTTCTGTAGAAAGTGGGGGGTTTTTCGGGGTTTGGTTTTTTGTTTTCCTTTCTTCCTCTTTCAGGATCTTTGAGATATTTGCTGTGAGTGGAACACTACAGAAAGGGCTGCTTGCTCATACTCTCTGGCTTCCATAGGAAGCCACTCATGACACTTGTTAAAGTGCTTCTAGGGAAAATAGTCTGGGTATGGTGGGAGTGTGAGAATCTGTCTTTGGACAAGCTGTGGGAGGGTGAGGAGATCTGTGGATGCGGCCACTGTTGGCCAGAAATGCTTTTACTCTAGGCCTCACTCCCCTTCATATATATTTTTTTAATTTAAAAATATTTTTCGCTTTCTTGTTGTTGTTAAAAGGAACAAATAGCGAAGGATTTGCTTTCAGGGGAAGAAGAGGAGGAGACACAATCTTCAGCTGACGATCTGACTCCGTCCGTCACGTCCCACGATGCATCGGACTTATTCCCAAACCAGCCTGGCTGTATGTGTCACTAGCTCCTAAGTAGTTGCTGTTCACTTTTACATATGATGTGCAGGGGAGGGTGAGAATGGTTTTTTTAATTTTGTCAGTCTCCTGACATCAGATTTTCCACTTTTCCTCCTGGGGACTGTCTGCATGGCAGAGATGTTACCGGGCTTTGGGTAGGACAGGACAGAGCGTTGGTGAGCAATGAGATGAGGGGAGAATTGTCTTGAGCTGTAGCTCGGAGTACTGAGAAAGTGGGAATTGTTTTGCTGCCTGCTGTAATTGCAGTCTGAAAGATCAGTACCTCATCTGACATCGCTACAAGTGAATAAATGCAGTAGTAGTAGTGGAGTGATGTATTGTGGCAGTTCCTAAATACTGAAATACGTGGGAAGCTGAAGCACATGACAGCACACTTCTGCATGAAGTGATGTTATTCCTTCTGCTGTCTTGTAAAATTAAGGAGTCTGAGCTCCTCAGGTTGGCCATCCATGTGGCAGGTGTGCAAATTCTTTTACTTAAAGTGAGAAAATTAAAATACAGGTAAGTTGTCACTGTAGACCATGCTGAAAGGGACTTCAGGACAGAAAATGAAGGAAAGGAGAGGGAACATAAAGGAATAGAAAGAATATTCATCACTACAAATCTTTTCCTTTCCCACAAAGCAAACAACTTCCTTGCTGATGAAGACAAAGAGCCATGTTCATCTCCATGTGCTTCCTCCATGGCTGAGGATTCAGAGGTGGATTCCATCCCATCCAACGAGTGTAAGAAGGTAAATGACCTGAGTGCACTGGGAATGGGGACTCCTGAGTTGAAAGCATGACACCAAAGCACTATGGTATTTCCCCAACTGGCTTCTTGATGCCTTTTGCATTTTGTGGATGGCAGTGGCAGATGTGGGTTACAAGAGGGGTTTTTAATACAATCTCGAAATTATCTTCTGCTTCAGATATGGGAGGCCTGTTGTGCCTTGGTAAATTACATCTTCAGCCCTATGAAGGTGAAATGCTGTGCCCAGCAGGATTTACTGAGGGGGAACCATCTTTCTAAAGAGAGAAACAGGCTTCCAAATTCATCCTGGCTGTGAAGACTGCAGGAGAACCTCTGCATTGCTTTATCTCCAGCCTTAGCTGCTTGCCATAGATCTTTTACATTAAAACTACGTAAATGCTGAAGGTCCCCACAGTATCATCTGGTTGGTAGTAAATCTTCTTAGTTACCCCATAAAATAGTCAGAGTTCACTAGAAATAGTAGTGACAGAGGGAGCTACCAGTATATAAATCAGCCTTGTAGTGGTGTAGTCCCTAAATCAGGGAGTACAACCTGCGTGGAGCATTTCCCATTTCAATTTTCTCACCTCTCTGTCGTTGGATTTCAGGAGATCATGGTTGGACCTCAGTACCAGGCCACTGTTCCCATCCTCCGCTTAAACAGGCACAGGCAGAAAGGTAAGGCAGCCTCTTCTTCGTGCCTTGTTTGGGTGTAGGGGTGCTGGCAGGGGGATTTGAGGGTCTCTGGATCACCAGCCCTGCTCTGTATCTCCAGGCTTGGCAACTTTCACTTCTGACATCCAGATTTACTGACTTAAACGAGCCTGATTTAATAGGGCTGGGAACACAGGTATGGAACTGGTGAAGCTCAGGGAGAACTGGGTTGCTGTGACAGGTTTGCAGGAGGGGGTCTCAGCTGTAGCCAAAGAGAAGGAATACCCATCTGGGGATGCTCTGATTTATTCTCTCTGACATCTTCCTTAACTAGTGAGTTAGTGTCATTCAGTGCTCCCTGGAGGTGATCTGTTTCCGATTTTGAGATGTCTGCAGAGTAGACAGAGGTGCCTTGATTTGCAGATTGTGTCCAATAAATGCAGTATGAGTGCCAGCTTGTTGAGCTTCTGGACAAGAAAGCTAAAAGGGTCTTTATTTGCCAGGATTAATTAATCAAAGCAGCAATCTTTGAGAATATGATAATAAAAACTTTGTCAGCCAGCCTTTCTGAAACAATGGAAACAAGCTGAGCCTGTGCCAGGGGCCCTAAAAGAGATATAAAGAGCTTATCTGCCTCCAAAATCAGGAGGGAAAAGGCAGTGCCTTGAGAGGTGGTTGTCATCTCTAGTGCCGGGTTGGAGTACCAAGCGAAGATTTCCTCCCTCCTCTGTCTTCCCCGTGCATGTCCATGCAGACCACTTCTCAAAAAGCAGCAGAATTCTCTGTTTGATTATCTTATTTCAGTGCTTTTTCTGTTAGCCTATGAGAATGAAGATCAGCTGCTTTGGGACCCAAACATCCTCCCTGAGAGGGAGGTGGAAGAGTTCCTGTACCGCGCCGTGAAGCGGCAGTGGGACGAGCTGTCCGGCAGCAGCCTGCCAGAGGGAGAGGTGGTCAAGGACAACGAGCAGGTGAGCTCAGGGGGCTCCTGCAGCCCACACAGACCCAGGTAGTGCTGGCCCAGCAGTGCCACATTCCCTGCAGAGGTCAGAATGAGGTCAGACTCCAGTGATCTTCATGGATAAGTGAGGGTAGGGTGTGTGCCCAGCTGCGGTCGGAGGAGACTGGTCACCCTCCCTGTTGGGAAGACTGGAAAAGTCAGCAGAGCAACCATTTCAGAGCAGCTGTGTTTCTTCCAAGCTAGCCAGGTTAGATCCTGGCAGTGAGTCTCCAGAGGCACACCTGTAACCTGCAGAGCTGCTGGTGGAACTGCATCTGTTCAGTCCCAGGGTTTGTAATCCGGTCCCTTAAGTAGTCAGATAATCTCTGCTGGTGGTCAAGTGGGGCTAGCAGCAGAGTGACTCCTGGGAAATAGAAGTTTTACGAGACAAATTTGAGACACGAGCAGGCTGGTTTGTGGTGTGTTGCTCAGGTACGTGCTGTGAGTGGTTTCCTTCTGTTTCCCAGGCTTTGTATGAGCTGGTGAAATGCAACTTCAATGCAGAAGAGGCACTGCGGAGGTTACGGTTCAACGTGAAGGTTATCAGAGGTGAGGACCCCCCTTATTTGGGTTCATCAAGGCACATGCAGCTCTTTCTAGATTCTGCACATCTCCTCCAACCCCTCTTTCTTTCTGCTGCAGATGAGCTTTGTGCCTGGAGCGAGGAAGAATGTAGAAATTTTGAGCATGGCTTTAGGGTCCACGGGAAAAACTTTCACCTTATCCAAGCTAACAAGGTAAGGCTGCTCCCCCCAGGCCAGGAGCAGGGGAAGGAGGCAGTGACTGGGCACCAGAGGTGTGCTTTGGGCCTCGGCTGACACAGGGAGTTCAGGATGGCCGAGTTCCAATCCCAGGCTTTGTGTTGACTCATGCCAGCAGGTGATGGGCCGTTCACTGCCCTGCTCTGCCTTATTTTCCAGGTGGGAGAAGTCACAAACACCACTGACCTGCATGAGTGATGTCAGTTAATTACTGATTAGCCCTTTCTGGAGTCTCAAAAGTTCTTTCCAAACTCTCAGCCCTTGCAGTACTTCTGTGAATGAGTGAGTTGAGCATGTGGATGTTTCGTAAAGTCCCCTGGGGTCCTCTAGAATGGCAGGTGCTGTTGTAGGGAGAGCTGGGCCCCGGGACATGCTGCTGTGCTGGGAGTTGGCAGAACCAGAGAGTCCAGTTCTACCACTGGTTAATTGTAGGCATGTTGACGCTGGCCAGTGACAATGGATGCAGGTTTGCTCTCTCTGCTAAGTGTGCTGCTGCTGGAAGCGCAGGAAAGTCCTGCACGAGTGTGTGTGGCCCACACGGGTCTGTGACAACAGCTGGGTGCTGTGGGGAGTTCTTTCTCTG
This sequence comes from Oreocharis arfaki, assembly GCA_013398015.1. NCBI lineage: Eukaryota > Metazoa > Chordata > Aves > Passeriformes > Paramythiidae > Oreocharis > Oreocharis arfaki. Next base: position 5,684 of record VZRR01000756.1, on the reverse strand, counting down.
GCCACCTCGGAAACCTCAGTACGTGCTTCTGTTCTGCAGCAATGTGTCCATAGCAATGTAAATCACTGTAATGCACTTTAATTTTCTGTGCTGGTTAAATGGGAAAATAGCTCCTTGCTCCAGGAGATGCACCTGGATGGGGGTGGGTGTCCTGACTGGGGTGTTTCTCCTCAGGTCCGCACCCGGTCGGTGGGCGAGTGCGTGGAGTATTACTACATGTGGAAAAAATCAGAGCGCTATGACTACTTCACTCAGCAGACTCGTCTAGGAAGGAAGAAGTACGTCCTCCACCCTGGAGCCACGTGCGTGGAATATTCTCACACTAAAATTAGTAATATTAACCTCCCAGTGAAGATTCCTGCTGCAAAGCACCTCCGCTTAACAGACTGCGCTTTCTTCTCCAGAAGGTTCCTAGGGTGGGAGGATGGAGGGATGCACGGGGTGTTCTCAGAGCACAAACACGAAGTTGGTGTGGGGAGGGAAGATAAAAGAACTGTTTGCCTGGATGTGGACTTCCTTGTCCTTTTCTGTGTGTCGAAAATAGTTTTTGTGTCAGACAAACGCATCCACGGAAGTCTGGGGACAGGGATTCAGAGCTGATTGCGGTGAAAGAACTCGGTTTGATGAGGTTTTGGGAAGGGAGCTTTTTAAATTCAAAAATGCACTTATTTCTGGTGGTTTGGAACCTGAACTAATTTCCCTTTCAGGCAAATTCTTCCTTTTGAAATGTATGCTAATTACAGAAGGTACTTTTCAAAATACACCTTTTCAAAAAGGTTGAAATGGAAATCTCTTAATAGGTCAAAATGAAATATTGAAGCTGAATCAATTAAAAACATCAGATGAAGGCTTAGAGGGGTTTTTTTTGTTGGTTTTTTTTTTTTTTTTTTTAATTCTGATGCAAGACAGGAAAATACCTGAAATCTTAAATCCTCCCAGGGTGGGAAAATATGTTCTCTTCACTTGCTCTTAGCTGGCACACTAAGGACCCACCGCAGTCATTCCATGAAGCTGGGTGTTCCCTGGGTGTTTGACCATGTATTTATTTCCCTTTGGAATGGGCTGGGGCTCACAGAGCTGGGGGCAGAACCCTTTAGGAAGCTGGAGGAGCCCAGCTGGGTTTATCATGGGCTGGTCTTGGCCACACTGTGTTACCTGAGATCACCTCCTCAGGGCAGAGTCTAAACCAGGCTCTGTAGAGCAGGGAGGGATGGACATTCATTCTAGTGATGTCTGTACAGTCCCATTGCTTTATTTGTTGATGGGTTTTAATCTCAGTCACCTTTTCTCCTGCCTGCATCTCTCTGCTTAGCAGGTGGTGGCAAGGTGCTCTCTCTCTCCCCACAGGGATTTCACCGACAATGACCTGGATGGGGTTGAAGTGGAAAACACGAGTCGTTCTCGGAGCTCCCCACCAATTCCCTCTGCAACTGGCTGCCTGGATGCTCACTTTGGTCAAGATCAGATAGCAATTGAGAGCACAGGTAGTTCCTTTTTGTCTGTCTGCCATGGGGTTTGGGTGTGAGCACAAGAGTCTTGTCTGTCTCTGCATTGACCAGAGGTGACTATAAAACAGTTGTTCCTGTGTTGGGCTCGGAGGGGTGGCCTAGGTCATTCCCAAAACAAAAGGATTATGCACTGGGCACCTGAGTGAGGTGCTTCCAAAGCACTGACACAGGCAGCTCCTCCGGAGGCTGGGTTAAAGCCCCAGAAATCAGGTGCAAGCTGCTTTCACACAGAGCTGGTTGTGAAAAGATTCACAGGGAGCCCAACACGGGTTCATTCCCTCACTGTCCTACTGCAGATGAAGGCTCTGTGTGGGCAGCTCCCAGGGGCTGTTGGCACGAGGGGATAGGATTTAGGGTTTGGCTTATCTTGCAGTGTGTCTGGGAGGTTTCCTTTAATTTCCATAGAAACACTGATGGCCTCCCATCTGCTGCTTGCCTTTCCCCGGTACGCGCTGGAGGGGATCTTGGTTGCTGTAATAAACACTTGTGCCATCAAACAAATACTGTTGAGATTAGGTGGGACTGACCTGGGTGTTTGGGTGCTGTGGACTCACTGTGGCTTTCTGTGCCTTGCTGTGTCCCCCTCTCTCTTCCCCCCCGGCTGTGCCTGCCTGAGCAGAGCCCCTGAGCGTGGAGAGCACGGCCTGCAGCCTGGGCAGCATCAGCGAGTCGGGGCAGGGCTACGAGTGCAGCACCCCCTCGGAGACAAACTGCTCCTTTGACCCCACGGAGGAGACGTCCTCGGGCGCCGTCCCTGCGCCCTGCCCACGCCACACTGTCACCCCCTCTGAGCCGGAGCTCTTTGCTTTGCCGCCCGCGGGACCAGGACTGGCAGAGAAGCAGGAGACTTTGCAGAACTCTGGTGAGACAATAACCATGGACTTCACTCTCCCTGCAGACATTAACGAGGGGTTGCCTTTAATTGCTGGCCCTGTGGATTTGGGCAGAGACCCTGAGGCAGTGGTGGCCCCTGCGCAAGTGTCCTTATCGGTCACAGATTTCGGTCTCATTGGCATTGGAGATGTAAATACTTTCCTGACTGCTCATCAGGCTTGCCCAGCACCTGTGGCTCGGTCAGAGCCTCTGTCACAGTGAGAGTCTCCAGTCACAAATTTGTCACAGACCCAGCAAGGACTTTGACCTGACTGAGTGAAATTCTGGAACTTCCGCTGTCCTGTAGGGACAGTTTGGAGCTGTTGGTCGGAATCCGTCTTTCCATCCTCCTTGATCCAAGGCTACAGTGAAACCAAACACCTTTCTGCTCCAGTGTATCCTGACACAATCGTGCAAAGTGGTGGCTGGCTTTCCTGAGTGGGGAGGTCCATCACCCCCCTCCTACGCTGACCATGTGTCACCCCAGGTGATGCCGGTCTGCTCAGAGAGTCCCTGCCTCGTGACAGGGGACGTGTCCCTGGGCCCCAGCGGGACGCTCTGAGGGCAGAGGTGCTTTGAGAAGAGGAATGTGTCGCCATCGTGGTGAGGGTGCAGTCTGGGGGTCCGAGAGCTTGGGAGGGCTGCAGGGCAGTTTCCTGCAGAGGTGGGCTCGGCCATGCCAAGGGAGGCTGACGAGTCTTGGCCCTTCTCCCACGGGCAGCGTGTTGCAGTAGGAGCCTCTCACCCTGTCCTTCTCCAGCAGCCTCGGGTTGTGACACGCAGGCACACAGCTGCTGCCACCTCCAGCAGCCACATGTTCCTGGCTCTCCCCCAGCTGCAGGTGGGACGTGGCCTGGCCCAGCCCTTGGGCTGAAGTGTCACGTCTTGGAAAAGGGATGCTGCGTGGTGCAGCAGCATCGTCTGCACTTGAGTCCTCCTCACCTTCCTATGCAGTGCTGGGAGAACTTCTGTGGGGAGTAACAGGAGTTTCTAGACCCACAGAGTGATGCTGGCCCAGAGCTGTGGTGCTGCTGCTTCTGCTGCTGGCAGGGGATGACCTGATCTTCACTGAGCTGCAATGCGAGAGGGTAAAATGCAGGTGAAAACATCTTTAACTTCCCAGTTTGTTCCAAGAATTTGTCAGCAGAGGGAGGAGGTTGCTTAGCTCCTAGGGTGTGAAGCCTGGGATAGGGGTGCTAGCACAGTCCCAGGCAGGGGAGCACAGCATCCCTGGGCATCCCTGCCCCTCCCTGTGTCACAAAACAGGCTGTTTTGAGAGGAAAGTGTCTTTTCTGCCGTGTCCAGGGAGGTGCCAGGTGCTGTGCAGAGCCACGGGGGCCTGTCCTTGGGTGCGCTGGGGTCCAAAGCTGCTTCACTTCCCGGATGTGTTCCAGGTCTGGGATTGGCCACTGGCTCAACGTGTTCTCATTCCCCTTTTTCCATGCAGGGAATGCTCTCCGCTCCCCAGATGGGCAAAGCTCTGGTGCAGGCAGTCCTTTCCTCCAGCTGTGTTCTGCACTTGGGAAGGGGCTTGGGATGAGGGTTTTTGCTTGCTTTGGTAGAGGCCCTGGGGCTGTGAGCGTGCACTTGGCTCTGCTGCCAGTGGATTTGGCAGGTACCTAAACCCACAAGCCTGCATCCTCCTTTTACCTGGCTCTAGGAAGTTGTGCTCAGCCCTGCAGCAGGAGCATGGAGACAGCATCAAACAGCTCCATGGGATGTCAGGATTAGACCTTGTCTCATCTCCTAAGCCCCAGATCTGGTTTGTGTGCTTTAGCAGGGGTTTGCTTCGGTCCCCAGCACTCTGCTGGGAGGTGCTGAGCCCCAGGCACGTGCAGTTGCCTTCACATGGTGTGGCTTTGTCAGCCACATGTGGTGGGCAGAGGCCTCCCCCTCCAGCTGCTCCCGGCTGCTGGGAACAGAAAGCAAACACGAGTGCCTGCTCCATAGTGGAACTGCCCAGGCTGTGATTCCCCTTTTCTGGGGGTGAGAGGAAGCTCCTTGGCTGAAGGGAGAAGAGGAGGCAGGGTGAGAGCACAGGCAGCCCTCCCAGGGAGGGCCAGGCCTTGGCATCTCCTCCGTCGGCTGAGAACATTCTTAGTTTTCCTGAAACCATTTTTTCTTTCTGTTTATTTCAAGCCCTAGTGAAAGGAGAGGGGAGCTGGCTGAGGCAGAAATCTCTTTATGTCCTTCAGTGTTGTTTACAGATTTGCATGGGGTCTTTCAACATGAGTGCGGCGCTTTTTCCACATAACTTTGAGGGAGAGGGGTGAAGAAGGCTGGGACAGGGAGGGGGAGTCACTGGGGGAGGAGGTTTGGTTCTGGTTTTTTTGTTGGGGTTTTCTTTTTCCTTCTTACAAAGCACATTCACTTTGAGCCGCTCCCAATGCTGGACTCTTTTCTCCCTTGCCCCCCAGCCCTACACTGTGAAGTGACACTGCCTTGAAGACCCCTCGCCGTTATTTATTTAATTAAAAACCTAATTTGAAAGTGAGCCAGAAGGCTGTCTTCTTTTTGGAGGCCAAGATGCAACAGTCCAGTGTAGAACGATGGCAGAAGCAAGAACAGGGGTTCCTGCCTCTGCTGTCTGATCCTCTCCTGCCCTCCACAAGTGCTCTCCTCCAACCAGGGTGGGATTCCCTGTACCAGGGATGCCATCCCAGCCTCGGACGAGGCCCAGAGTTCTCCTTTCCAGTGCTGCAGGTGCAGGGAGCTGTTTGTTCCTCTTACAGGTGCCCCGAGTCTACTAAAACCCTGGTAGCCTGGGGCAGGTCTGGATCCAAACTTCAACCAGAAAAAGTTCCTAGGGGCAAGAGCAATGTTCCTGCTGCAACTGCATTGTGTTTCCCCACCTCACAGTCTCTCTGCTCCATCACAAACTCCTTAAATTCTCTTCTCTTGCTTGTGCCCAGCTCTGGCTGCCTGCCTGGGGTCGTGGGGGCTCCAGCTGTGCAGTCCCCCAGCTCTGCCCCGCACAGGTGGGTACGAGAGTGGGCACGGCCCAGGGCAGCAGGGACGGGTTCCTCTCTTCCTTCGAGGCCCCGAGGAGCAGCGGGCAGCGCGGGTGTGCTTGAAGCCTTCGGCTGGGACGGCGGTCCCTCCCCTCGTTGCATCCTTTGACATGAAACGATGGTTTCAGCCCGATGTGACCCTAGCGCTGTTTCCGAGGCGGTGAGAGCAGCAGGGCCGGATCCCCCGGGCTCTGCATCCCCCTGGGGGAAGGTCCAGGACGGATTCCGCAGCCTCCCGGGCTCTGCGGGAGGGGCCGGGCCGGGCTCCGCCGCCGCACGGCCCCGGCTGCAG
>VZRR01000743.1:22592-35500 GCA_013398015.1 Oreocharis arfaki | reverse complement strand
CCCATTTCCTCTGTCCCCATGTGTTTCCAGAGACTCATAAAAAGGTGGCTTGGAAGAATCATCACTGCCCTGCCAGTCCATCCGTGCCCAGGCGTGAAAATGGGAGCGGAAAATAACCCTGGAGCTGGAAAACTTCCTGTGGGCCCAGTGAGGTCCTTTGGCTTCCTCTGCACGTTGAAGCTGAGATTTGCAGGTGACCTTGTCCCCTTCTATCAGTGAGATAACACTGGCCTGTCCCTCCTTTTCCAGAGGGACACAGCCAGCAGCAGGTCCTGCCTCCAGAGAGAGGGACCCTCGTGGTGAGGGATGAGGGGAAAATGGGAAGCAGGAGGTGGGAGGCCTGGATTTCCTGTTCTCCAGCTGGGAAAGCGTTGAAACAGAGAGGGTCAAAGGGGGGTGAGGCTGGCTGGGAGCAAGAGGAGGAGGGAACAGCAGTGAGAGGCAGGAGTGACCCTGATGGGGACAGAATTTATTAGGAAATTGTTCGTTCATTCACCAGGTGACAGCAGCTCAGCCCATGGGTTTGGGCCTGGAGGGATAGGACAGGGGGAATGGTTTTAAACTGCCAGAGGGCAGGGCTGGGTGGGATCTTGGGAAGGAATTGTTCCCTGGGAGGGGGGGCAGGCCCTGGCACAGAGGGCCCAGAGCAGCTGTGGCTGCCCCTGGATCCCTGGCAGTGCCCAAGGCCAGGTTGGACACTGGGGCTTGGAGCAGCCTGGGACAGGGGGAGGTGTCCCTGCCATGGCAGGGGTGGGATGGGATGGGCTTTGAGGTCCCTTCCCCCCAAACCACTCCACGATTCCATGATCCCGTGCTCACTGCACACCCACAAACCTCAGCACTGGGAATTTTGGCTTGCACAGGAGTTTAACCCAGGGACTGGAAGCTGTGGGACACGCTCTGGGCCTTCCTTGCTCTGGAAGGGATCAGTGCCTGGATCAGCTGCCAGAGCTGAGGGAGGTTCAGCTGCAGGTGAGCACGATGCAGGTGTGGTGGGACAGGCAACCAAAGTCACCCAGAAGGGGGACCTGGAAAAGGTTTTGGTGCCCAGAGCTCTCTGGGGATCTCACAGAGCAGAAGCCCCTGTCTCAGCTGACCAGGACAGTTCTGAGGAGAAGGGGAATGGCTTGGGTTGGAGGGGCCCTAAAGACCACCACAGTGATAAACCCTTTGATCTCCCCTTGCTCCACTGTTTCCAGCCCTCCCAGCAATCCCTATGGAATGGCAGGCAGAGCCCCTTGCTCCAGCTCTTCTCTCTCGTGAAAAGCAGCTGCGTTTTCTACCACAGAAAGCAAATTTTGGTTAGAAAAGGTGAGGAATAACACATCAGGGATGCTCCTCTGACAGAGCCAGCAGAGGGGAACAGCTGGATTTTCAGGATTTAATCCTACCCTGGGTTATTACCTGTGGAAATGCCTTCAGTTTTGCTTCTAAGCCAGGGGAGAAAGCCCTGGGCTTGGAATTCCAGTCACTCCTGGTTCAGAGTCCAAAAACCCCACCAAGATGTAAAGGCTGGGAAGGAAGGATCCCTGAAAAGCATCCCTTGGGATTTGCAGCTGTCTGGGGATACTGACCCTGCTGGCCAGCAGACATGTTTGGGGTTTAGTCAACACTTTACATTCACATCCAGGACAAGTGGAGTTCAAATTCTTCCCAACAGACTAATTAGGCAAAATGTTTAGAAATGCTGCAATTCCAGTCGTGCTTTTGCCATAACATTTGGAGAAACAATGATGCTTTCATACAGCGAGAGCCTCTGAGGCTGGGGAAGCACACGGGCCCTCCATGGACACAGAATTATGCTCAGGTTTAAGAGCTCTAAGGACAGAAATTCCTGATGCCCCCATGCACGGGCACAGCAGAACCCAAATTTTGCCCGCTGGGCACACCTGAGAAGCTTTTAATTGGGTTCAGGAGGGCTTGAACTGTTCAATGAAAGGGGAATATCGTTTACAGCAGGAGCAGGGAGCTAATCAGACAGAATATTCTCTGCCAGAGCAGGCAATGTATATTTACAAAGCTTTTGTAGCTCCTTTGTTGTGCATTCTTTCCACACACCAGCACAGAAAGATCACGTTCGCAGCAGCGCCCGCTGCGAGGTGTCAGATTGCCTTTGGGCTTTTCCAAACAATTAAAAACTAAACCGAAAGGAAAGCGAGGGAATCCTGGAAACGTGAAACAAACTCTTCCATTTTCATTAGGCTGCGACGGAGCCCATGAAAAATCCACTTGTCTCTGTGCCACGCAACTGCGCTCCTGCTTCTTTCCTTCGGCGGAGCGTGTCGTGATGAAACCGTGGCTGCGTCACCAGCAGCGTGCCTGAGAGAGCAGCCAGCCACTTCCAGAAGGGCAGGAAAAGCAAATGCCCAAGAGTTTATGGAGTGACAGAGCCAATTCTTGTCCTGATTTATTGGACCTCCGATTGGAGCACTCCGACTCCCCTCCTGCCAAGTGATGTCGTTGGAATGCCGGGTTATTTTCTCATGCGAAAAACCAAAAAAAAAGAAGAAGAACCGAAAAAAAAAAAAAAGCCTTGGAAGTCTTAAAATTAAGGACCTTCTCTCCTCTTGCCAGGCTGCAACAAACCCGGCATATTTCTCAGCGTGGCTCGTTTGCCAGTGGTTTTTAAAGCATGAAGGTGGTTTCGTTGGGGGTTTTTTTGAGATGAAAACAATGGATAGTGTGGGGCCGGGCAGGTGAGGCAGCATCCAGGGCAGCCTGGGCTCCTCCTCCTCCTCCCCTGCCTTCCCCGAGTGCCTGATCCTGTAAACACCTTAAAGCAGAGCTGGCTCCTGGCTTGGTGCTATCAAGTGGGAAGGCATTTTATTTTTCTGGAATGAAAGAGCCAATTTATGCCCTTTTATGGGCCAGGGGAGGACTGGCTGCAGTGGAAACTGTGCTGCAATAAAGGTTCCCTTGTTTACGAGCCCTTTGTGTGGCTGTTGTGGGACCACTCGGTGCACTCAGGAATCTCCTGCAGGCTCTGCTAAGGACATCAGACCTTCTCATTCCTTCCCACTCCTTCTCCCCGGGATCTGGGATGGGTTTTCCGACACTTCTTTGGCTGCCATCAACTGATGGATAAACCGAGTTTGTTCCACACGGGGAGTCCCAGAAGGGTTTGGGTTGGAAGGACCTTAAAAAGCCCATCCAGTGCCAGCCCTGCCATGGCAGGGACACCTTCCACTGTGCCAGGCTGCTCCAAGCCCCAGTGTCCAACCTGGCCTTGGGCACTGCCAGGGATCCAGGGGCAGCCACAGCTGCTCTGGGAATTCCATCCCAGCCCCTCCCCCCCCTCCCAGGGAACAATTCCTTCCCAATATCCCATCTATCCCTCCCCTCCTTCACCTTAAACCCATTCCCCTGGTCCTGTCCCATGCCTTTGTCCAAAGTCCCACTCCAAATTTGTCCCTCTAAGATCTAAGCGAACCAGAAAAGCCACCATTCCCAGGAGCAGCGTTCAAACCAGTTCCACCAGTTAAAAAAAAGCATCTCTGTGCATAAATCAGCTTTGCCAGACCCAGATTCTTGCTGCCTTTTCAGTTTTGAAACGCTGGTTTTGTTCCTAATTTCCAAAAAGCTGCTTTCACCTCTGAGTGAAAGACCAACCTGACGCCAAAAAAAAACGAGTGAAAAAAGCTTTATCAGGGTTACCATAAAACCACAGAACTCGTTTGTATCTCCAGTTAAAAAATAACTGCAAGGGGGGAAAAAAAAGAGAGACAAAATATCCAAGAGGGAACAAAGAGACCAAATATCCATCTATTTATCTGTCTATCCATCTAATTTTGAACCTCAAATAACACTTAATCCAGCAGCGTGTGGTAGGTGTTACTTTGGGAATGAGAACATGAAATTTCAGGCAGTGATATCCTCCTGACAGCATTATTTAACCAGGAATGACAGATAACAATCAACCAGAGGAGCCAAGGGTCTCTTAACACCATTAAGTGATGGAGTTGTAAGAATGACAGCACAATAATTCCTGGTGTGTTTGTTGACTCGTAGGAGCTGCAGCACCATGTTTCCATGGATATGGAGTTTCTGCTCTATGGTTTGTGCTTTTCCTATTTAAGGATCAATGCTGAGGAGAAAGCAGGAGTCGGTTCCGTGCTTCTCGTGCTGCGTGAACATCGATATTCCAAAGAGCCAGGTCTGAGCAGGGACAGACAGCTGGGGATGAGCCCACACCCTGCATTTATGGGGTGAAAAGGGACTGAAAACCCCCTCGGCCACCTGGAGGAATCCTGGAATCACAGCACAGCTTGGGGTGGAAGGGAGCTTGAAATCATCCAGTGCCACCCCTGCCATGGCAGGGACACCTCCCACTGTCCCAGGCTGCTCCAAGCCCCAGTGTCCAACCTGGCCTTGGGCACTGCCAGGGATCCAGGGGCAGCCACAGCTGCTCTGGGCACCCTGTGCCAGGGCCTGCCCACCCTCCCAGGGAACAATTCCTTCCCAAGATCCCATCCAGCCCTGCCCTCTGGCACTGGGAAGCCATTCCCTGGCTCCTGGCCCTGCAGCCCTTGGAAATTGTCTCTCTCCACGTTTCCTGTGGGCTCCTTCAGGCCCTGCAAGGCCACACTGAGGTCACCCCAGAGCTTCTCCTCTCCAGGCTGAACAATCCCAGCTCTCGCAGCCTTTCCTCCCAGCAGAGCTGCTCCATCCCTCTGCTCAAATCCCTGTCACGTTCATGTTCATCTTGTCCCTGACACCAAACCCCCAGGACGTCTTTATTCCCCTCCCAAACCCTGATGTGGCCCGAGGCAGAGGTGCCTGGGACAAGGCCCCTTGGATTTTGTGATTCCAAGGTGCCATCAGCCCCACCAGCTGCATGTGAGGGGCTCTGTGATCAACACCCAGTCCAGCTTTTCCCTCTGGTGCACATTCCTGACTCCTCCTCTTTCCCCACATGCACATTCCCACTGATGTTCCTCTCCCCCCTGACAACCTGGTGGTACAATTCCTTCCCAATTGGCCACATGGTCATTGGGGTGACCACAAGGCCATCCAGGCAGTGCAGGAGGTCAGCAGGGAATGGTGATGGAGGGAGGAGTTTGATGGACTGAGATCAGCAAAACCCCGTCCCAGGGCGGCATCAGAGAGCTTTGACACATCCAACCTGCCCTGAAGGTGGAGTTAAAGAAGAGCTGGATCTTCCCAAAGTTACAGAATTCCAGAATCACTAAGGTTGGGAGAGCCCCTCAGGATCACCCAGTGCCCCCCCAGCAGCACCAGCAGCACCCCAAACCCTGTCCCCAAGGGCCACATCCAGACTCCTCCTGAACACTCCCACACACAGTGACTCCACCACTCCCTGGGCAGCTCATTCCAAGGCCTCACTGCTCTGGGAGGGAAAAATCGTTCCCAATCTCCAACCTGAGCCTCCCCGGTGCAATTTGAGGCCATTTCCTCTCCTCCTTTCCCTTGGGACACGGCAGCAGAGCCCGACCCCCCCTCACTGCCCCTCCTGTCAGGGAGTTGTGGGGAGCAGTGAGGTCCCCCCTGAGCCTCCTCTTCTCTTTCAGGCCTGTCCCTCTGTGGGCTCACAAGCACCAGGTTGTTGCTGGTTTATCCATTCTTGTCTTAGAGAATCAGCTGGCACTGGGCCAACCAGAGCATGGATTATCAGCAATTTCTGTTCAGAGCAGGGCTCAGCTGCCCAGTGCAGTGATGCCACCCCCGCTAAGTCACCAGGCTGAGGGACAACGACGTCTGTGCAAAAAATGTGCCCCCAACAGGGCTGTGACCATGACACCAGCACAGGAAAACACATCAGGCAAGAGCCAATCTCTGTGGAAGGGGAAGTGGAGAGAAAAGCTGGAATAATTGGGCAAAACACACTTTTGGACCCGGTTCTCTATTGGAAGAAAATGGTGACAAAAGCTGTTCGATGTCTAATGGTGCAGTTCACTCGTGTGGAAGAATTTCTTCATCAGGAGCAATTTCCTCCTGGAAAGGGAGGTCAGGCCTTGGAAAGAGCTGCCCAGGGAGGTTTGCAGTGCCCATCCCTGGAGGTGTCCAAGGGAGGCCTGGCCGTGGCACTCAGTGCTCTGGGCTGGGCACAAGGTGGGCATCGGGCACAGCTGGGCCTGGCTGGGCTGGGAGGGCTTTTCCAGCCTCAGGGATCCTGGGATTCTGTGGGGACAGAAATCACCTCCAATTTGCACATTTTTAGCTGACAGAATTCCAGACACTCGATGGTGCCATCAGCGAGGCACGGCCAGGCTGTGCCAGGCATCTGTGAGCATGGAAAGGGATCAGGATGTTTCCCAACATTTCTGGCAGCCCGGGCTGTCTGTGTCCCTTCCCAGGCAGTGCCCTCCGTGCCTTCTCCCCGCTGCACTCCCAGATGGGATTGGGAACAACAGAAGCTTTGCAGACAGGAGTCACCCAGTCAGAATCCTCCCTCCGAGGGGTGGTTTGGCTGAAGGGGAGCTGGCACAGGGGGATGAACATTATCAATAATCCCCTCTTAACCCAGGAGAAGAGAGAGGGGGACAAAGAAATGGATTTAGCAGTGTGGAAGGGGCTGAACTTCAGCTGTTTCATGGAGAAAGCTCAGGAATTCCATGCCCAGAAACGCTGCACGTGTGGGGTTGGGACAGAGGCACCACCAGCTGAATTTGCCTCCCACTGCTGATCCCAGCTCAGGAACCTCTGGGGCAGCAGAGGTTCCACTTCCAGCTGCAAGGCCGTGTTTTCAAATCCCATTATCCCCTATTTTTCCATTCAGGAGCAATCCCCTGCTCAGGCTGAAGTTTCCCTGCTTCAGAAAGGGTTTGGTTGGATCCCTTCAGGCACGGCTGGACGTTGCAGGAATGGGAAGTGAAGCTGTGCAGGCCCTGGCAGCCCTTCCCAGCTCCTGGGCACAGGGAAGAGCTCGGCCCTTCTCCGTGCTCCCAGCGGGGCCGAGCGCCGGCATCTCCCCCCTGCCCCGATCTCAGGAGGATGCTCAGCCACTCTGGAAAAACTCGGGCTCTTTGCACAGGAATTAAGTCATCTCTTGGCTCCATCCTGCCCTGTGCTGTTCAGCAGATGGAGGGGGCCTCTTTTCCAGCCCTGCCCAGGTTCTGGGCAATCCCAAAATCCCCGGCTCTCATGGGGACGCTCAAGAGCCACCGTGGGGTGTGGGGCTGGGGGTGGCTGCTTTGGTGGCTCTGGGAGCACCACAGCTGCCTCTGGGTGTGTTTCATTTCCAGAACATTCTGCCTGGACCATCCCGAGGAATCTGGGTTTGGCCACGAGGAGCTGTGTGGCTCAGGGCCCTTCAGCTGAGTTTCTCCCTCCCTAATTTGGGCAGGATTGAGCTCTGGTGTGGCTCAGCCTTAAGCCCATTCTTTTTTTCTTTTCTTTTCCTCTTTTTTCTTTCTTAAATAATGTCTAATTACACCCAGCACACGGCCTCATGAATCAACCTGATTCTGTTGTGACAAGTTTAGCCCTGGGCGTGTGATCTGTCCTAGGAGATCACACAATTTTTCCTTCTCATCCCTTTTAATAATAAAACCCCTTTGCCTGCCCTCTTTCCCTTCTGATTTAATCATCAGCTATTAAAGTGACACGGAGAATAACACCTCCATGTGCCCAAACTGCCCAGCCTGGCACCTGACAGCTCTCGGGATCACAGAACACTTTCCCTGTTTACTGCCCACTCTGGCATGGACCTTCTGGTTCCTTTTTGTGTGTCTGAGACACACTTGTCAGCTTCTGTCCTGCTCTGGGGGGAAAAAATTGAAGGGAAAAATGACAACTGAAGGCTGTGAAAAAGAGATTTTTGTGGGAAAACACGGCCTGAGCAACTGTTGGTGCCTACAAATCACCTGAGAAGGAGCAGGTGGACACTACATAAACACCTGGGGTTATTGGGTGACCAGGATCCTTTCACATCCTTTGTTTCCCTCTTTTCTCCTTGCTTTTTCCATCTGGTTTTCGGTCATGTGAGTAGATAAGGGCTGTGCAAAGGGGACTCTTGTTATCATTTGTGGCCAGAGAAAGAGGGTTCTCCAAAAGCAAGCAACAAATCTTAATAATTTCTATTAATTACCCTGGGAGATTTGCACACTCCAGATCTAAAATTCACCTTCGCTCCCAGGACTGAGCTCTCCAGAACTGCTGCAGCCACCCAGTTCAGCGTCAGATTCGTCTCACAACCTCCTCATTCTCTGTTTTAAAGCTCAATACAGTTCTTTGATCAAAGATTTTGAGAGCAGAGCAAACCTTTCACTCCCAGCTGTTTTCATCGGGCAGGATGAAACCCAGTCCCGTCCCCGCAGTCCCGAGGGATCAGGTGACAAAGGCAGGAGTGTTGAAGGGAGCGTGGTGGCACCTCAGCAGCCCCGTGACCTTCACAGCTCCTTGGAGCAAAACCTCCGGCCTGGAGGACACTAAAAAGCTGCCCAAGTGTCCCTTGGAGAAGAAAGGTCACAGTCCTGAACTGAAGCAGATCCAAGTCAGCTCAGTGAGCGCTTTCCAAGGGGGAGAGGAAGCACATCCTGCTGTCCCTGCTGTCCCTGCTGTCTCTGTGCTGACCACCTGGGAGCTGCACAGGGTGGAAAATCCCCAGGTCCAGGAGTTGTCCCACCACAGATTTGTTCCCAGGAGTTCATTATGGAGCTAAACTGCTCTGCAAAGGGACTGTCAATAATGCCCCTGGAAAAGGCATCTCCCTGTGGGGCTGGCACTGCCCTGACCCTTCCCTGGGCAGGCTGGGGCTGTCTCACCTCTGGTCAGCACTGTCTCACCTCTCCACCTCACCTTGCACCAGCAGATCCTGACTGACAGTCCCACCAGCAGGTCCTGGCAGTGCCACCAGCAGGTCCTGGCAGTGCCACCAGCAGCTTCCACCCTGGCCTCGTTGGTGAGAAGCCCTCCCCATGGTGCCAGTGCACAGCCAGGCCATAAACACATGTGGCTGTGCCCTCGTGGGAGGGGACATGGGAAGGTGTTGGATTGGGTTGGAAGGGCCCTTAAAGCCCATCCAGTGCCAGCCCTGCCATGGCAGGGACACCTCCCACTGTCCCAGGCTGCTCCAAGCCCCAGTGTCCAACCTGGCCTTGGGCACTGCCAGGGATCCAGGGGCAGCCACAGCTGCTCTGGGCACCCTGTGCCAGGGCCTGCCCACCCTCCCAGGGAGCAATTCCTTCCCAAGATCCCATCCAGCCCTGCCCTCTGGCACTGGGAAGCCATTCCCTGGCTCCTGGCCCTGCAGCCCTTGTCCCCAGTCCCTCTGCAGCTCTCCTGGAGCCCCTTTAGGCCCTGCAAGGGGCTCTGAGCTCTCCCTGGAGCTTCTCCTCTCCAGGAGAGCACCCCCAGCTCTCCCAGCCTGGCTCCAGAGGGGCTCCAGCCCTGGAGCAGCTCCGTGGCCTCCCCTGGACTCTCCCCAGCAGCTCCAGGCCCCTCCTGTGCTGGGATCCCAGTGCTGGAAGCTGCACTCCAGGTGGGATCTCACGAGGATGGGGCAGAGGGGCAGAAGGAGGAATCCTCTCCTCCCAGGGAAGCACCGCTGGGTTTCCCCACCACGTGGGGCAGCACAGCCGCCCTCTGGCCAGGGCTGAGCTTTAAAAATAATAGCTACACTACCACAAACTGTCCTGAGGCACATAAAAAAGTCATCCAGACATCAAAAATTGTCAAGGAGCTGCTCTCCTGCTGCTTCCCCAGCAAGGAAATAAAGTCCTGCTACTGTGGATTTCTCCCAGTTACATTTGAGGCGACTTGGAGCCTCAGGTTTCCAAATCCTTTGATTGAATAAAGGGCAGAATTCCTGTTTCCAAAGGCTCCCATCAACATGACAACACTGGAGCAAACAAGAACAGCCTATTTAAAAGCAGGCAAACATTTCCCAGATGAAAGACAAACACTGTAGGTATTTATTAAGGCCCTAATCCAAGCAAATCTCGAATCCACTTAGCAAAAGAAAAAAGCTTCAAACAACCATTTTCAAGAGTCTCAAGAACTCCAAGACATCTGCAATGTTTTATCTTTCATGAGGGCTTGTGGTGCTAGGACACAGGGAATGGCCTTAAGCTGAGAGGAGCTTTAGATGGGATCTTGGGAAGGAATTGTTCCCTGGGAGGGTGGGCAGGCCCTGGCACAGGGTGCCCAGAGCAGCTGTGGCTGCCCCTGGATCCCTGGCAGTGCCCAAGGCCAGGTTGGACACTGGGGCTTGGAGCAGCCTTGGGCAGTGGAAGGTGTCCCTGCCCATGGCAGGGCTGGCACTGGATGGGCTTTGAGGTCCCTCCCAACCCAACCTATTCCATGATTCCATTATCTCTGTGCTCCAAGGTATCCCCTCAATGAAAAATTCCTGGGTTTTCTGGATTCTGCTGGGATGAAGGCCCACAGGATCTCTTTGGTTTCCACAGTGCCACAGACACAGAGCCCCTCTTTGCAGCTCTCTCACTGCTTTGCCTTTTTCCTCTCCAGTTCAGGCTGGGCTGGAAAAACTCCCGACGTGGCTGGATTCAACACCTTACTTCACGGAATGACGGAATATGCTTAGCTGGAAGGGACCCCCAGGGATCACCCAGTCCCAGCCCTGGCTCTGCCCAGACCCCCCAACAATCCCAGCCTGGGCATCCCTGGCAGCGGTGCCCAAACGCTCCCGGAGCTCTGGCAGCCTCGGGGCCGTGCCCATTCCCTGGGGAGCCTGGGCAGTGCCCAGCACCCTCTGGGGGAAGAACCTTTCCCTGCTCTGCAGCCTGAGCCGGCCCTGGCCCAGCTCCAGCCGCTCCCTGGGGGCTGTCCCTGCCCCAGGAGCAGAGCTCGGAGCTGTCCCTCAGGAGGAACCTGCAGGATGCTCTTTTGGAGCTCTCCCGCCTCAGGTTTTTCCATCCATGGATTTTTCACACAAAACCTCTGGAAGTTGGTGTCTGGATAACTTCAATCCCAACGGATCCTTGATTTTGAAGGCTTCATCCATCACCACTGCAAAATATGTCCACGTGCAGGATGCTCTGCATGGACACACCACACCTGGAGATCCCTCTGCCTTTCCCTTCTTCATGGGCCTTCCTTGTCTTCATTCCCATCTTCTTCAGAGGCATTGGCATAAAATCCAAGTTCTCCTTCTGTGGCAAAACACAAAAATTGGATTCCTCTGGTGCCTGTTGTGAGAGCCCAGAGGACAGAGCTGGTATGGTAAAATAACTTATATCCAATGCAAATTTCTTCCATTCCAATGGCTTGCCTCCTGACAAATAACAAAATTGAAGTTTTAGGAGAAAAGCTGTTCAAAGAGCTGCCTAAAATATGAAATTTTCCAGAATTGCCCCGTTTCCAAGAAGAAGAAGAACATTCGCCTGTTTTTAGATTAGCAGAGGAATAAATACAGATGATTAAATATATCATGAGTCTGAATTTATTTTTATTTTCCTGATGTGCCACTGGCTTTGTTGTGCAAGGTTTTTCCCATCAGTTATTTTTAGGGGGTTTAGATTGTATTTTCCCCTAACGGGTGACATAATGTCTTGTTAAGACAATTGACCCAGATAAGACCATGCCAGCTTCATCAGAATTGGTCTGATGCATCTGGATTTTGGATATTTTGGTGGGTCACAGACCAATAGTCTCTGTGGCATGGAAAATATTTCCATTTTTTTCGTTGCTGTTTTTTTCAGACTGCCAGCTTCAGCAAGGCTCCTCCAAGCCGACACCGGCTAAGAGTGACCTAATTCAAGCTGGATTGGACAAAGATGCCTGGCCCCGAGGGAGACAGAGCAAAGCAGCCCCCAAATTTAAGGGTGAGGCAGAGAAGTCTTTCGGGGTCAGCAAACATCCCCAGGGAATCCGGCTCCTCTGGGACGCGGGCGGCACTTGGGGAAGAGCCGCTCGCTGCAGCCACGTTTAACAGCTCCTTCGGTAGCTGACTAATCAATCACCGGCCTTCTCCAGCCTCAAAAACCTGGGAAGCAGTGCCAGGAAAACAGCCACGTGTGCTCTGCACTCCCAGCCCTGCTCCGGAGGCGAAGGGAACACGCTGAGGACTGAAGTGTTTCCTTTTCCTGGCTTTTCTGTTCCTTGCTCTGCTTTCCCGAGAGCACCAAGCTCTGGTGACCCCCAGTTGTTTGTTCCCACAAAAATAAGGCAAAGCTGCGCTCCAGTTCTGCTGAAACTGGGCTGGGAAGGGAGGTTTCAAAGCGGGGAGAGCTGAGGTTTCTGCGGCTTCCTTCTTGTGGCGAGGGAGAGCTGTGGGCCCAGTGGTCCCATGGGAGCAGGGAGGGAGAATCCAGCACCTTGAGGGCGTTCAAGACACCCAGGGCCAGGTGCCTGCTCAGGCAAATGGGAAGAGGGTCTAGGAAAACCAGTGGTTGGGAAAGAGAGGGCAAAACCCCACAGGGAGCAAAGCTTCTTCTTCATAGAACTGCTCCTCTCAGCTTGCACTGGCACAGAGGGAGCTGGGGCTGCCCCTGGATCCCTGGCAGTGCCCAAGGCCAGGTTGGACACTGGGGCTTGGAGCAGCCTGGCACAGTGGAAGGTGTCCCTGCCATGGCAGGGGGTGGCACTGGATGGGCTTTAAGGTCCCTCCCAACCCAAACCATTCCATGATTCTGTGATCTTTTATGATCCAATGATCTTTTGTTTTACCCAGGTCTGTGGGCAATTTAATCTCTTGATGTTTAAGGTGCAAAAGTGAAATGGAGCCGTTTGCATGACCCAAGTGCAACTATAACAGATTTTAGAAATACAATCTTCACTCTTTTAGAGGGATGGAGCAGCTCTGCTGGGAGGAAAGGCTGCGAGAGCTGGGATTGTTCAGCCTGGAGAGGAGAAGCTCTGGGGTGACCTCAGTGTGGCCTTGCAGGGCCTGAAGGAGCCCACAGGAAACGTGGAGAGAGACAATTTCCAAGGGCTGCAGGGCCAGGAGCCAGGGAATGGCTTCCCAGTGCCAGAGGGCAGGGCTGGAT
>VZRR01000743.1:0-22537 GCA_013398015.1 Oreocharis arfaki | reverse complement strand
CCAAACCATTCCAGGATTCTGTGATCTTTAGTTTTAGCCTGTTGTGTGGGCAACCCAATCTTTCTAAATTTTTAAGATGTAAAAGTCAAGACAGAGCCATTTGCTTGACCCTTGTACAGACAAAACAGATTTTAAAAATAGAATTGTCATCAAAGCCAAGGGGTACCCAAAACAACCCTTTGAACCAAGCATTAAACACCCAGCAGCTGCCAATCCTTAAATGATCAGTACAATAATGTAGGTGAGATTTAGAGCAAAACTTCCTATTCTGCCTTCTAGAGCTGGAATTCATTTGGTGACTTAATTCTTACTCACGAGGAAGATTGATTTGCTTTGTATTTAACAAAGTATTTTATGCTGGATCGGTGTAGTTTTCCCAATAACTGCTCCGTGCTGATCATGTGTCTCTGGGTTTTATTTTGCTTTTAAAAAGCCTTTTAATGGCATTTCTAAAATAAATTCTGGGGCTGAGTCACTTTTATTTCACTGTGTAACATGGCTCCAGAATATCCCAGGGTGCAGAGACCAGGTTTCCAGCTCACCACATCCCGCAGGGAATTTGGGGTTTATGCTGCTGTTATATTTTGCTCCTGTATTTAATGTGGGCAGTAAATTCTGGGGCCTTGGTTCTCTCTCTCCTGCCAGGGACTCCCTGGATTCCTTGCTCTGTCTCATCTCAGCCTCGCCCCGCTCCCAAAGTGAAGTTGGAAGTTGTTCATCATTTCATAAACAGGATTAGGAGTTCATTCTTCAAGCAACAACCACAGAGGGAACACAAAGCCACTTTAATCCTGACCAGCAGCCACCCTGATCACTTGATCACTGCGACTTAGCCCCAAAATCAGAGAAACTGTTGAAATCTTGGGCTTAAAATTTACCTACAGAGCAAATCAGAGGGATCAGAGCCTCCAGAATGCTGCAAAGTCCTTTCCCAGTTTTCCAAATTCGTCCCCAGATGGGTCTGCTCAGAACTTGGCTGGTCACGGAACCACAGAACATCCTGAGATGGAGGGGACCCACAGGGATCATCAAATTCCA
Organism: Oreocharis arfaki; assembly: GCA_013398015.1. Taxonomy (NCBI): domain Eukaryota; kingdom Metazoa; phylum Chordata; class Aves; order Passeriformes; family Paramythiidae; genus Oreocharis; species Oreocharis arfaki. The sequence goes on along the minus strand of VZRR01000743.1, from coordinate 21,499 downwards.
GCTCCTGGCCCTGCCCAGACACTCCACAATCCCACCCTGGGCATCCCTGGGAGTGGTGGCCAAAGGCTCCTGGAGCTCTGGCAGCCTTGGGAACGTGACCCCTGAAAAATTAATGACAATTAAGAATCTGAAATCTGAACTATTTTTGGACCTTGCCAGTGCAGAATCTGAGTGCAGCTGCTGAAGGGAGGCTGGGCAGGGTCACAGTGTCCAGACAGGAGAGCTGCACATTCCAATTACTCCAGAGCCCCAAAGTTCGCTCTGACAGAATCAGGTCTCAAATCCAACCCCCTCCTTTTCCGCAGTCAGAAACAGCAATGAATGTAAAATAACTCCTTGGGCAGGGATGTTCCCAGGAAAAACACCATTCCCGAGTGACCACTGCAGCCAGGATGGGGGTGCAGAGCACATCCCAAAACCTCTGAGCGGGGCATGGAACAAAAACCTGCCCCAGAGCCGGCACGTGCTTGGCCTTCAGCTCTTTCCCTCTCACAGGTGCATTATTGCTGCTCTGAAAGCCTCTGTCCTGAGCAGGTATTTTGGCTTTAAATCACACAAGTTCAATTTCAGGACCTTCAACTCGAGCAATCTTGTTCCAAGTGTGCTTTATTAGGGCTTATGCCGACCGCTGGAGCCCGAAATCACAGATTAAAAGCTGGGCCGTCAAGGAAAAACACTTTCTGAGGATTCAGAGCTGTTTTTTTTCCTCGTGGGGAAGCAATAACCAGAAGACCTTGCTGACATGGTGCTCAGCAATCTCCTGCTATCTCGAGCTGGGGGAGGGACATGAAGGAAAGGGGGAAACAATGTGTTCCTTTCAAACTCAGCTCTCTGCACCGTGGTTTCTGTGCAGCTGGAGAAGAGCGTTCCAAGTGCCTCGTTGGGATGTCCCGAAGTGCTCGGCAGTGAGTGCAGACGAAGTTCACGGCCCGCTCGGAAAACCTGTGCCTTCTCGTAAAACACAAACGCTCCGGGGCAGCACAAGGGGCTGCTCCTTCATCACAACCCATAAAAACCCCCCACTTCAGACCGAGACAGCTCTTATGGCCCAAAAATGGAAGCGCAGGCCAGTCCTCGGCAGTGATAGTGCTGAAACGCTGGCAGCTTCCTGAGCAGATGAATTCCCTGTTGAAAAAAGCTGTGACTAAGAAGGCTGAAGATTGAGAGCGTGGCTCAGTGGGATCTGGCTGGCACCCCATAAAACAACATCACACTTCCCTTACAAAAACCCTGCCACTGAAATACCACCCAAACATTAGAGTGCTTGGGAATGAGCAATGAGGGAACCAAACTGCTTCCCTCCTGCTGAGCACAATCCTTCATCACTCACTCCCACCTCATCATCTCAGCCACCCGTGGCCCTGCAGGAGCCGCTCTGCCTTAGGCCGCGGCTGATCCCCGATTCCCTGGGGCTTTTTTGGGATGTTCCGTGCCTGTGCTGCACCCCTGCTGCTCCTCCACTCCCCAGCACATCCAGGACCTCCTCTCCAAGTCCCTGCTGTTGTCTCATCTGTGCTTTTTTCGGCCGCTCGCTCCTCACAAACATCTCCAGCGCACGCACGTTCTCCCAGCAAATTCCTGCAATTTTCACCTTCCGGCAAGGAAAACTCCTCAGCTCCCACTGCAGCAGCTCTCAGGGGCTTCACCTCCACCAAAGGTGGCTTTCCCTGAGTGCCTGCATCCCTCACACACCCCAAGGCCGTGGGATCCTCCCGGCTCTCCCCCTGCCCGCGGCGGAGGATCCCGAGGCGCTCCCACACGTGTGGCGGAAGCCGTGCCTTGGGAAATGTGACACTTTGCTGAAACATTGATGAAACGCTTGGGAACATAAAAGCAGCTGCCAAAGGTTGGTTAAAAATTTAAGGGAGCTGCTTATGAAAAACATAAACGCTCGTTTGAGGTGATGCTGTGCGCTGGGGAGAAACACCCTGTCAGTGCAACTCCCTTTCCCGGGGCTTTTTTAGGAAATAAGCTGTGATAAGTCACAAGTTCTTGCTTTAAATTAGGAAAACCTCTTCCCTTCTTCATCCTCAAGCCTATTTATCAAGTTTTTACATCCTGCTGACAGGGAGGATCTAATTAACCCTTTCCATGGGCCCTGCCAGGAACCTGTTCCTGCAAACCTGCTTAACTTCATGCGAGCAAATGAAGATGCCACAGGAGCATTCCCATGACTCAGGTTCCTGATTCCAGAAAGCCAGGACTGAAACCATGGGGTGAAGATTATTGTAAATAGTGAAACCATTTGAATGTATTTGTAGAAACGTTTTAGATACTATTTAGACATGACTCAGAAATAAGCCACTCTGAGGATAAAACGTGCTGGGATAAGATCAGGACAATCCCCAGTTTATGAGGCCTTTGCAGCCCCCAGTTGGCTCAGCCCAAGACTCTGGGATTTACGTGCACACATAAACAGAGCTCCTCCAGATCTGCTGAATTTTGTCCAATTCCCAAAGCTCTGCTCCCTGGACATCCCCACTAAGTTAAACAAAATCCTCTGCTCAGGATCACACCACGCAGGCCGTTGGTCTTTGCGAGTCCTTGTAAGGAGGGTTTGATTAAAACCATGCAGAGCTGATCAAAACCATCACTGTCTCAAATGTCTCTCTTTCTCCTGGATTCTTGGCCAGTCACAGCTTCCATCCCAAATCCCTGAGCTCCTCCACTCCTGGGCACAGCAGAGGGGCCACCAAGGGAGGGACAAAGGTGGCTCCGAGCCATTTTCGTGTCTTACACCCCATGCCAGGGCCACTTCTGCTGCTCTGGCCTGAAGGCAGCCCCTTGGGGCAGATAAAACTCCTGTTTCAGGACATAAAACATCCCCATCCCTTGCCAGCCAGGACAAATGGGACACATGGGATTGCCAAAGGATGCCCAGGGCTAAAAAAGTGGAGGAATCCCCAGGCTGAGGCAGGAGAAGCCCTGTCAGCCTCACTGGTCCCCTTCTCCAAGGCGCTCCACAGCTCCAGCATCACCTTCACAATTCCCAGAGCAGCTGTGGCTGCCCCTGGATCCCTGGAAGTGTCCAAGGCCAGCTTGGATGCAGCTCGGAGCCAGCTGGGATAGTGGGAGGTGTCCCTGCCCATGATCTTTAAAGTCCTTTCTGACCTAAACCATTCCACGATTCTCTGGCCTGGATTAAGCTCAGAGCCTTGAACTTGAAACATTTAAAAATGTTGAAGTGCAGTTTCATCTCCCTGCCCTTTTCTTACTTCTATTTATTTGCCTGGCAATTCTTTTTGCAGCCAATTATGTTGCAAAAAGTCACCAATTTTACCTCAAATTTAAAAAAAAAACCAAAAAAAAACCCCAACCAAACAAAATAAGATTGATAAAAGAAATCCAGTGAAGAACCCACGATATTCCAGCCCCTCAGACAGACAGAAAAACGTGCAGATGTAATGGGATCATTAATTTTCTAGTCCCTGGATTAACACTCGGAACAGGCTGAGCTAACATTGGCTGCAGCCCCCCATTACCTGGATAATCAGGGGGATTACAAAGCCTGAGATCAGAACAGGCTCCTGATTTCTGGAGGCTTTAAATGTCACCGATACCACAAATCTTGGTTAAGCCTTTCTGGTTTGTGTGGCGAAGGTGCCACGGGGAGAGGAGGAGGAGGGAGAGGAGAAGCCCAGGAAGGGGAAGGAGCAGGAAGAGGTGGCAGAGCCAGGGTAAGTCTCGATTTTTGTGGGTGCAGAGCCCGATCAGAGTTCATTGGAATAAACGGGAAGACTCCCAGTGATTTCAGGGGACTTTGGACGCAGCCCCAGAAGCTCCAAAATGTAAACAGGCGGCTCTGGGCATGTGCCTGGTGGGGCAGTTTCCCCTAAACAAACCCCCCCCAGCAGGAGAAGAGCCTCTCCAACCCCCCTGGGGGAGGTGAGCTCCGGGAAGAGCACAGGACCTGTGTTGGGAATGAGGGATCACCAGGGCCCCCAGCCCTGAACAGGGACAGCAGCACTCAGGGACCACAGAACCAGGGAATCCCTGGGTCAGGAGGGACCTTAAACATCATCCTGCCATGGCAGGGACACCTTCCACTGTCCCAGGCTGCTCCAAGCCCCAATGTCCAACCTGGCCTTGGGCACTGCCAGGGATCCAGGGGCAGCCCCAGCTGCTCTGGGCACCCTGTGCCAGGGCCTGCCCACCCTCCCAGGGAACAATTCCTGCCCAAGATCCCATCCAGCCCTGCCCTCTGGCACTGGGAAGCCATTCCCTGGCTCCTGGCCCTCCATCCCTTGTCCCCAGACCCTCTCCAGCTCTCCTGGAGCCCCTTTAGGCCCTGCAAGGGGCTCTGAGGTCTCTCTCAGCTCTCCCACCTGGGAAAATTGCACTTATTGACCCAGAGGGCGTGTTGTCCTTCCCAGACAGAGCAAATGTGACTCTGGGAATATCATTCCATGCCTCAGCCACAAAAGGCTCTGTGAAATCACTCTCAACTCACTCCATGTTCAATTTCTTGCTCCTCCAACCATTTTCCACCTGAGCCTCATGAAAACTGAGCAGCAGCAGCAACTACCCAAACATATACAGATTCTCTCTGCAGCTCTACCTTCAGTTGCACGAGCTCTTTAGGAATTTTAGACTTGTCTCAGTCAGTCTATTCACTCTAAATATTACAATAATGAGCTGAATATTCGCAGCATGAAAAGAGTTTTGCCCTGGCATTGAAGACATAATGATTAATGTCCATATTTAGTGTTCACAGTAAACGTTTTTCTCCTACTCTTAGAACAGGGAAGTATTTCAACCCATGCCAGGATTCGTTGTAACATCATTAAAAGTGATGAATTACCCCGGTTTTCATGTGGATGCAAAATGTAATTCCTTGGGAATTTCACTGTAGTTTAGTGTTAATTTGTATTTACTCTGCTACAAACTCCCATCCCCTTTCAATCCTGCTTTCCTGCAGCTCCCCCAGGTTCTCTTGGGGAGTCACAAAGTGGAACATTTCATTTCTTTAATATTGCTGTCGTTAGGTTTGTGTTTGTTGTTCTTTCACCCACTCATTCATTCCTGTTAGGAATTAACTGGCACCACCAGCTCGTCCTCCGTGAGGGCCATAAATCCTCCCTGCACTGGGATACGGGACAGCACCACCACCCCACAGGCTCCTCTCTCTTCCCCAGCCTCTCCCTTTGGATTTTTGATCCTCACTCCTCTAAGTCTGCCCTGGATGAAGCACCCGAAGTTCTCAGACTCCAGCTGGTTTTTAGGGAGTTCTGCTGTTAAATTAGAGCACTACAAATCATCAGTCTTAACAAATTAAAGCTCTTAAAGTGAGGGAGTTCCACACACTGAGACCAAACAACCCCTCGTGGTCTCTGGAAACAGTCACAAACACAAATTCATTCCCTCCTTCCCTCAGTTTTAGTGGGGAATTGTGGAATCATGGAATGGTTTGGGGTGGAAGCAACCTTAAAACTCATCCAGTGCCACCCCTGCCATGGCAGGGACACCTTCCACTGTCCCAGGCTGCTCCGAGCCCCAATGTCCAGCCTGGCCTTGGGCACTGCCAGGGATCCAGGGGCAGCCCCAGCTGCTCTGGGCACCCTGTGCCAGGGCCTGCCCACCCTCCCAGGGAACAATTCCTTCCCAAGATCCCATCCAGCCCTGCCCTCTGGCACTGGGAAGCCATTCCCTGGCTCCTGGCCCTGCAGCCCTTGGAAATTGTCTCTCTCCACGTTTCCTGTGGCCTCCTTCAGGCCTTGCAAGGCCACACTGAGCTCACCCCAGAGCTTCTCCTCTCCAGGCTGAACAATCCCAGCTCTCGCAGCCTTTCCTCCCAGCAGAGCTGCTCCATCCCTCTGCTCATCCTGGTGCCTGCTCTGGCCTCTCTGCAGCAGCTCCACGTCCTCCCTGTGCTGGGCCCCAGGGCTGGGGCAGCTTTACAGGTGGGGTCTCACCTGAGCACAGGGGCACGATCCCAATCCCTTCCCCTGCTGGAAACCAGCAAAAATCCTCGGAATTAGCAAAAACCATGAGCCCTACATAAGCTTCTGCTTAAAGAAGCATCCTGAGGGCAACTACTGAAATAATCTGTCTGGAAAGACCAAAGTGCAGATTTGTTTGAAACAAGTCTAAGAAAAAGAGAACGAAAATTTCCACTGCGCCACGAAAAAATTTCCGCTGCCCCAGTGCTCTGTCCTCCGAAGGGAACGGCAACGCTCAACGCAAAAAAATGAATCTTTATTCATAGCAGGCTTAGATAATAGACCTCAAAATATTTCCTGGGCGCGTAGCTGTGCATTTTGAAGACGTGATTAAGGCATCCTTAGCCACGGGCGCTGCGCGTGTTCCTCCCTACGTCACGTCTCTGACGCGGCTCTGGTGCGCGTCCTGCACGCTGGATGTGTGCAATATTCCTGGGAGAAGATGCTGGCGGAGGCACAGGCCCTGCCACAACGGATGAGGCAGCGTGTCCATCAAGCCCCAACACCCAGCCTGGAAGGCAAACATTCCCTGTGGGAAAAAATGATGGTGCCAGCGAGGTCGGAAGCAGGATTGCGGATCTGGGAACACTCAGGTTGTGAGAAAAGTCGGAGCTGTCTCCAGAGGGCTTCTTAAAAGGCTCCAGATTTTTACTACAAGTCCCCCTGCTGTGCTGCCTCGAGTATCAGGAGAGACTGAACACGGATTCAGGGAATGACCTTAAGTTCAGCCCCTCGAAGCCCTGAAGTAAAGCCCTGTTTCAGAAAAATTGAACATGGAGAAGGAAAACATCCCAGGAGGAAACTCCACAGGTCATTGCCCAGCTGTGGTGTGAAACAAGCCAGGTTGTCTGGATGTGTTCAAGCCCAGGATGGAGCAGCCTGGGACAGTGGGAGGTGTCCCTGCCCATGGCAGGGGGTGGAATGGGATGGGTTTAAGGTCCCTCCAAACCCAAACATTCTGTGATTCTATAATTCAGTGCTTCTGCCATTTGTTGCCCTTTATCCTCTATCCAAACCAATTCCCAGCACCTTCCCCCAGGAGATTCCTATCAAGCAAGAAGCAGCCAGGAATGCAGCTCATCCAGGGCTGTGTACGGGTTAATCAGCCTCAAAACTCTCACTATCAAACAAACAAATCCCTGAATTCTGCCTGCCTTGGGGGTGGTGTTCATAAAATCCCAGACTGGTTGGGTTGGGAGGGGCCTTAAAGCTCATCCCATTCCATGGCAGGGACACCTTCCACTGTCCCAGGCTGCTCCAAGCCCCAATGTCCAACCTGGCCTTGGGCACTGCCAGGGATCCAGGGGCAGCCACAGCTGCTCTGGGCACCCTGTGCCAGGGCCTGCCCACCCTCCCAGGGAACAATTCCTTCCCAAGATCCCATCCAGCCCTGCCCTCTGGCACTGGGAAGCCATTCCCTGGCTCCTGGCCCTGCAGCCCTTGGAAATTGGCTCTCTCCACGTTTCCTGTGGGCTCCTTCAGGCCCTGCAAGGCCACACTGAGGTCACTCCAGAGCTTCTCCTCTCCAGGCAAGAAGCTGAGTTGACCTTCACTCTCTCCAGTTTCTAATTTTCATGACCGTGGTAGGAATTTAATAACCTTGAAATCCCTTTCCCTCTGTCCCTGCCACTGAAATCAGAAGATCCGAAGCGGTGGGAAGGGCAGTCAGGCCGAGGTGACACCAGCCCAGCACCTCAGGGAGCAGCCGGGGCCCGGTGTCACCTGTGGCTCTCACAGTGGGACAGGAGATCTCCACTCTGAGCTTCCTCCTGCCAGCACAGCCCTTTGTGTCCCTCGGCACGCGGGGTGCCCACACCCCGGGCAGGGCTCTCCTTCCCCAGGGGACACAAACGGTGGCACCTGGCAGCGCTGGATTGCTCCCCACCATCAGCCAGCAGAACTTCAGTTATCCATAAATCTTCCCTTGCCACTTTTACGACGCGAACCAGCGAGCAATTACTTAAATTTACCTTGTGACTCACTGCAGATTAATTCATTGAGTAATCCTTCCTCGTTCGGAGGAGAAACCAATTCACTCCCATCTCATTGTACCTGCACGTGTGTTAATATTTATACATGTGAGATAACCTGTGGCATTTACCGGGAGCAGTTTGGGGAATAGCAGCTCGTTGTCAGGCACCGTTGTGTGCCTCTGGAATTCTCCGTTGGCTGCAAAGGGCTGGGACATTTATTGCAACACAGGGGCTGGGAAATGCAGCCTGGCAGTTTGTCCCGGGATCAGAGGGGCTGAGGTGGGGAGAGCACCCCTAGAGACCCCGTGGCTGCCCAGGATTGTGTCCCCGTGGGTTTTGAGTCCGTCCAGGGATGGGAAGCTTCCAACAGCTCCTCTGGGCAGCCTGGGCTTTTCACTCACAGGGAAGAAGTGTTCCCAGATGCCGCAGGGAAGCTCCCGTGTCCCGTTTGTGCCCCCAGCCCTGGCACTGGGCACACTGGGCAGAGCCTGGCCCCGTCCCTCTGCCCCTCCCTGCAGTGTCCCTGGGCATGGATGAGATCCTGGAGCCTTCCCACGGTCCCAGCTGTGCCAGCCCTTCCCCGCAGGAGACGTTCCCCTCCTGTCACCCCCCTGTGCCGTTCCCTGCTGGCTCCGGGCTGTCCGGGTCTCTCTGCACTGAGGAGCCCAGAGCTGGGCACGGTGCTCCAGGGATGCAGAGGGGCAGGATCCCCTCCCTCGCCCTGCTGGCACCACCCTGGCACAGCCCAGGACAGCCTTCCCACTCCTGGCTGCTGGCTCATGGTCACCTTGGCACTCACCAGGACCTCCAGGTCCTGTTCTGCTCCCCGGGCAGACATTCCTCAGCAGGTTCTGGAACATGAGGTTTTCTCTTCCTGGTGCCAGACTTCCCTCTTTTTTTTTCCCCCTTCTGAGCTGCACGAGGTCCTGGTCAGCCCACTCCTCCCTCCTGCTGCATTCCAGAGTCCCTCTGTCCCCTCAGCCAGGCCATGGATGAAGGCCCTGAGCAGGACTGGACCTGGTGCTGACCCCTCCACTGGCCACTGCTCTCCAAATGGACTTTCTGCCACTGATCCCCACCCCCTGAGACCACTCCCAGCTTTCAATCCACCTTTATCCCCTCAGACAGGGCCTGTGTGAGGCGGGTTTCTCCTGGTTTAGATTGGGAAATGCTCTGAGATGAGGACGGGAAGCAAAATCCCAAGACTCGCCTTCAGGCCTCCCCGTGAGGGTGGATGGGGAGATTCCCAGGTCTCCTGAAAGAAGGCACAAAGTGGTGGACGAAGCTCTGGCAGTTGGGTGGGGCCCAGGCCACATCACACTGCCCAAATCTTGGAAAAAGCTGACCAGGATGGGCTGGACAACACTGGGAAGAAGCCCAAAGCTGCAGCAGAAGAATCACAAGCACCTAGGAGTAAAATATTCCTTGAGGAAACTGAGGCGGGAAGAATATAGGGAGTTTTGTGCTTTATTTGAAGGGGGAAGAAGAGGGTTAGTAGGTCAGTGAATTTCCTGTGCTGTCAAAGTGAAAATTAGGCCCTTTCAGAGTCTGGCCATGATCTGGCACCTCAAGGATGTGCTGCACCAAGCCAGGGCCCTGAAAACACCAGGCTGTGCCCAGGGCATGGGGATATTGCTGCTCTGGAGGGACGTGTGGGAGGTACCAGGTGTGGGAGGCACTGGCACGAGTTCCACAAAGGGGTGAAAAAGAGGAGCCTCTGTGCTGAGTACAGGAATCAGGGAATCCCAGACTGCTCTGGGTTGGGAGGGACCTTAAAGCCCGTCCAGTGCCACCCCTGCCATGGCAGGGACACCTTCCACTGTGCCAGGCTGCTCCAAGCCCCAATGTCCAGCCTGGCCTTGGGCACTGCCAGGGATCCAGGGGCAGCCACAGCTGCTCTGGGCACCCTGTGCCAGGGCCTGCCCACCCTCCCAGGGAACAATTCCTTCCCAAGATCCCATCCAGCCCTGCCCTCTGGCACTGGGAAGCCATTCCCTGGCTCCTGGCCCTGCAGCCCTTGGAAATTGTCTCTCTCCACGTTTCCTGTGGGCTCCTTCAGGCCCTGCAAGGCCACACTGAGCTCACCCCAGAGCTTCTCCTCTCCAGGCTGAACAATCCCAGCTCTCGCAGCCTTTCCTCCCAGCAGAGCTGCTCCATCCCTCTGCTCATCCTGGTGCCTCCTCTGGCCTCTCTGCAGCAGCTCCACGTCCTCCCTGTGCTGGGCCCCAGGGCTGGGGCAGCTCTGCAGGTGGGGTCTCACCTGAGCACAGGGGCACGATCCCAATCCCTTTCCTGCTGCCCACACTGGGGCTCTGCCCAGGGCTCGGGGGGCTCTGGGCTGGGGCAGGTCCAGTTCTCATCCCTAAGGGAACTTAATCCCATGATGGGACATGGAGTGGGAACAAATGGATGATGTTTTACTCCCCTATTTACTCCCCTTCTCCCCTCAGTGAATTGCGTAAGGGTGATTGGGGAGATTTAAATTTGCTCCAACCTTTGGAATCCACCACAGACCTTGCAGGAAACAGATTTTTGTCTTCCCTTCTGGCCAAAACCAACATCTCTGCTGTCACTGGACCGCTGAAAGCCAAGATCCAGGCACTTCTGTGTCCTTCTGCCACACTTTGGGCTTCCACCTCTCCAAAGGAAGAACGTCCCGGGGTGCCGAGCTGGAATCCCACCGTGGACAGGAGTGGAATGTTCTCTCAGCAGCAGCTGCCAGAGGGCACAGCCTTTCTCCTCAAAGATCATATCACCCCAAACTTGCTTTTTTTTTCCTAAACAGCCTAAGGAGCCACTCTATCTGGGTGTATCACTGTCTGAGTCAGACCTTGAGATTTATCCAGTCGTTATTCCATGAAGGCAAACTGTCAATGGAGTCAGTGGGAGTTTGGTCTGAGAGGGAAGCAGGGAGTGGAACAAGGGGAACATTTCCCCCCTGGCCATTAGGCCTTACTTCAGCCATGTCTGAAAAGCACTTCGGGTGCTCCACAGGGCTGAAGTGTGCTCCTTCCAGCAGCATTCCAGTCTGGGGACATGGAATATTCCACCAGATTCTGCACAGGTTTCCTCAGGACTCGAGCACAAAACAACCAGAGCTGAGTTTAAGAGACCATGGCTGGCCAAATGGCAGCACTTTATCTTTGGCCCTATTTTGGCTCGGGGTGTTTGGCTCTAAGCCACAATTTAAATCCACATCACCTTCAGGCTTCGATTTTTTTTTAAGTCATCGTCTCCTGCAATTGCAGAACAATGATGTCCTTTAAATGTCCAGCTCTGCTTGCACAACAGGCTGGCTCTGCTTTGCTCTGAGAGCAAGAACTGACCTCAACACTGCACTTGATCAGATGTGATGGTGTGTTAAAGAAAGTTTTAAAGGTCAGATGAACTCAGGAGCTTCAAATAATTGCCTGGGCAGCTGGCATAAGAAATTGTGAACTCGCCATGTGTTGTCTCTGTTCCACTGATCAAAGTGGCAGGATGCTCACCAGCTACGCCTCTGCAGGAGCAGTGTCCAGAACAAGCAAACCCTGGGTGGTTTGGTCTCTTTTCCTGTTTAATCTGGAGCAATTCTTGTTTAAAAAAAAAAGAATTGATCGGTGCCCAGCAAGATTTTCGTGATCAAAATTAAAAACAAAAAAAACCCAATCAAAACATGTTGTGACAACTTTCTTCCCAATGTTTGTTTTACTCGTTTCCAAAAAAACCCCAAACCTCTGGGAATGCCTGTGAGCTGTGCTGCAAACTCGCCAGCAAACTGATCGATGTATCGGTGAGGTAATAAAATGATAACAAAAAAGCAGAGAGGGAAAGTGGCCTCTTTCTGCTCCCAGTGAAGGCAGGATAAAGTCCTGGAACAACCAGCAGGACTAACAGAATTATAAATTCTAATTAAACCAACCAGTTGTTTCCCCTTGCACTTTTGTAGCTGAGCCATAGAAAGGGGCACTTTTATCTTTTCTGCCAGGGATCCAGGGGCAGCCACAGCTGCTCTGGGCACCCTGTGCCAGGGCCTGCCCACCCTCCCAGGGAACAATTCCTTCCCAAGATCCCACCCAGCCCTGCCCTCTGGCACTGGGAAGCCATTCCCTGGCTCCTGGCCCTCCAGCCCTTGTCCCCAGTCCCTCTCCAGCTCTCCTGGAGCCCCTTTAGGCCCTGCAAGGGGCTCGGAGCTCTCCCTGGCGCCTTCTCCTCTCCAGGTGAGCCCCCCCAGCTCTCCCAGCCTGGCTCCAGATCTCCTCTGGGCTCATTCCAACAGGTTTTCCAACATCTTCCTCTAAGAAGTGTTTGAGAGCTCCAAAAGAAAGAGAGCTCCTTGATGTCAGAACTGTCTTGGGCAACACTCAGAATAATTTGAACAATTCTCACACAGCCAGAGCTGCTCTCAGAGAGCACAAGGACCAGAGAGATTTGAGTCAGCTGTGATTTGCTGGCCTTGGAGGAGGAACTGAAAGGGATCATCCTGTTCCTCGTGGCATTTGTGAAAGGCAGGTTACCAAATCTGGGAGAGGGAGGGGAGGAAAGAAGCGAAGCAGTCGAGCCATGAGTAAAGGCTAAAATTGCAGAGCTGATTTCGGTGTGATTCAAAGTGGCTCATCCATTTTGAAACTCCAAAGGTCTCTTCCATCATCTTCCAGGAAAGCAGGGAACAGAGGTGGTGAAGAGGCATTTGCAGGGATTAGGGACCACCCGGGGGGAGCTGATGACCTGGGAAAGGATGGAAAGCCAGGAACCCCAGTTGGGCACAGCTTGGGAACACTCCCTGCACAGAGGCTGCTGCTGCTGTGGAGATGGATATGGATATAGCATGGAGATAGAGATAGTGATAGAGACATGTAGATATATAGATAAAAAGATACATAGATAGGTAGATACAGATATAGACAGATAGATACATAGATAAAGATATATAAATATATAGATATAGAGATATTTAGATATAGAGATACAGAGATATAGAGATATAGACAGATAAAGATATAGTAGAGATATAGATATATAGGGATATATAGAGATATAGAGATATAGATATACATATAGATGTAGATGTAGATCTAGATCTAGATCTAGATCTAGATATAGATATAGATACAGCTATAAAGATATAAAGATGAAAAGACATAAAGATATAAAAACATAAAGATATAGATATAGAGATAGAGATATAGATATAGATGATATAGATATATAGATACATAGATATCTAGANTATAAAGATATAAAGATATAAAGACATAGATATAGAGGTAGAGATATAATTATATAGATACAGACATATAGATACATAGATATGTAGATGTAGATGATGTAGATATAGATGTAGATGTAGATGTAGATGTAGATGTAGATGTAGATGTAGCTCTCTTCAGAATCAACAGGAAAACCCCATCAAACAGCCTCAAATTGTGCCAAAATCCAAATTCTGCAGACGGGCACTGCAGACTCTGCCACTTTGGCTCACTCCAGCCTCTGTTTTCCACTTTGTACCCCTTGAAAGTTTCCTGTGGAGCTGAAATCCCGCTGTGGTGATTCCATCCCCATGCCAGTGGACTCACTTTCATTAAACAACTCCAGCGACAGATTTTAACTCCTCTAATTCTATTGCAAATAAAGAGATTCCTTTAAAATCCTGTTTAAATCTAAAAAAGTCCAACCTGGACTTCCTTGTTTCGACCTATGTTAGCAGCTACTGTTGCCTATTTTCCTATTTATCAATTTACATCCCATTTGCACTCGAACAATTCCAGTTCTTAACCCCTACCACTCTTCCAATGTTTCCTCCAACCCTCCAGCTGTAGAATTTGCCCACACAAAGCCCTTGAACAACGAGAGAGAAAGAGAAGGAAACTTGGGGAATGGTTTCTCCCTCCTAATAGTGAATTATAACTACAAATCTGAAATGTCTTCCTTCTGTCCAGCACCACGAAACATTTAACAAGATTTGGATCCTGACGGGGTTTATTTCTAGACTTCACTTTGAGCAAATAATTACTGGTGTTCCTAATCCCAGGGTTAGTTTCGTGTGGAAAGAGGAGTCCCAATGCCAATACATATGGCCAGGGACATTTGAGCTGATTGAGAAATCCAGGCTTTTTTTTTTTTTTTCTCTTTTCCCTGGAAACAGATATGGCCATTCTAGAACTTTCTAAATTAACTCCGTTTAAATTTAAAGGCTGGAAAAATGTCACCCACAAATGGGGTCTTTATCCTTCTGCTTCCCATCAGCTGTTATTCCAAACCTCTGGCCAGTGATTTTACGTTCTCTGTGTTGGTTTTCCTTTGCTGGCACCTTCCCACGAGGCAGCAGAGCTCAGTGAGGAGGGGATTCTCAGCATTTCTTGCACTACCCACCCCCCCCCCAACGGGAACCCACATGGGAATGTTTAATCTGGCCAGTTAAACATTAGCTGGAAAAAGCATTTGACAATATCCCGTGGAGAAGCAGCTCAGCACTGACAGGGGCTGATGAGCAAATAGATTTTCCCAACCCTGTTTCCTGTGACTTGCTCTTCAGAACCGCTTAGTGAATTACAAGATTCAACCAATAAATATTAATTATTTAATTTTTTTGTTGTTGTTCATACCATCACAGTGGTTCAAAAGATAAATCAAATGAGAATCCTCTGAAAAGGTTCATCAAGTACAAACAGAAGCTGTGGGAGAAGATGAAAACAGCTGAGAGGAAGGAGCTCAGGAGGAATTCCCTCATGGAAAGGGAGGTCAGGCCTTGGCAAGAGCTGCCCAGGGAGGTTTGCAGTGCCCATCCCTGGAGGTGTCCAAGGGAGGCCTGGCTGTGGCACTCAGTGCTCTGGGCTGGGCACAAGGTGGGCATCGGGCACAGCTGGGCCTGGCTGGGCTGGGAGGGCTTTTCCAGCCTCAGGGATCCTGGAATTCTGTGACAGGGAGGTGCAGTGACGAGCAAAGGTCCCTCCAGCCTCAGGCAGAACCTTACAGGAATTTCAGTGACCTGTCAAGGTGTGAACAGGACCCCAGAAGTCATCCGGGGGAGTTTGTGATGAGAAGTCAGAACGAATTTATTTTGTTTGTGTGACAGGAGCCTGGGCAAGGAGTTGCAAACTTCTGTCCTGTTTCTGTCCTCCTTCTGTCCTTCTGTCTGTCCTCCTAACACCAACACAGGGAACAGAGTTGCAAGACAGCAGCTCCTGTGTAAATTAAGCCAGGGATTAATTCCTCAAGCCCTCCTCCGATTTTAGAGCGGCGCAGCTCCGATGGATCTAAATTCCCTGGGATCTTCAGGGCCATCCCAGCCCCTGGAGGCCCACCAGCTCAGGGTCAAACTCTGCCTTTTTCCAAACCAGAAGAGAAGGAAAAGCCTCGAGTGCAGGACATTTTCAGGGCTGAGGAGTCCCTGGGAGCACAGTGACACGCTGGCATCGCTTTCCTGGGCTCAGGTTACACCTGAGCGCCGGCGTCACCCTGCACAACAAGGGGAACATCAAAACCTGGCTCCTGTTACTCCCCTGCACTGCAACAACAGATTTATTGCCAGCCAGGAGCTCCTGTGGCAGCGCTGCCATCAGCCCTGAGCAGCACAAGCCTCGGGCAGGGAGATCTCCGTGGCTCTTTCTCCATCCCTGAATTTCCCGGCGCGTTCCTCGCTCGTGGTCTGGTCCTGTCAGGTGGCTCTGACACGGACACGACTGCAAGGGACAAACAAAAACTGGCCCCGGGGTCTCTGAACCAGCCATCAACAGCCTTCCCTGTGCTGGAAAAATATTCAGGAGGGTGTTACTGTCACTGGGCCAGGATCAGGGCAAAAAAAATGCCTGCTGAGATATTTCTGTAATGCATCTTCCCTCTTCCAAACCAGACTTTAGGGTTCTGCTATTAGAAATGACTGGATAAAGGAAGGAGTTATACTATTTTTGTTTTCATTTTCCCCTCATTTAAAAAAAGGAAAAACATCTTGAAATGTCTGCATCTACCAAAAAAAAAAAAAAAAGTCTGATTTTTTTTTTCTTCTCTGCTTAGGGGGAGTGTTTCTTCAAGTAAACAAACAAAGAAAAAAACACCACAAAAATGAGCTCTTTTCCTGGTTCAGTTTTCAATTCGCTGCAATTTGAAATATGGGCATAAATAAATGTTTCAGTAGAATTCAAAGTAAATACAAATAACAGTTTTATTTAGCAACCTGATCCAGTGAGTGCCATCCCTGCCCACGGTAGGGGGCTTGGAATTAGAGGGTCTTTAAAGTCCCTACAACCCAAACCATTCTGTGATTCTAAATGTAGTAAAGGATTCTAAATGTAGTAAATAAATATATTAAGAGAAGTTCTGAATGTGAGCTTGCTTCTGGCAATATTTAAAATAAATCTTTGTGGATGTCTCTGTGAGCAAACCTGGGCCCGGCTGCTCCGCACCAGCAAATCCAAAGGCAAAATCCGAGGAACAGATTTAAAATGAACATGAAAAGCAGATGATCACAGCCTATTTTAGAGCTCCAACACTACTCAGAGGGTGAGGAGAGGAACTTGGACCTGGAATTGAGGATCAGTGGCCTGGATTTTGCAGGAAGTCTGAGGAGATGATCCTGATGGTCCCAGTAGGTTTAAGAAGACTTTTTAGTGCGTTTGAATGATCAGCTCCTTTTATTCCCAGCACAGATATTCCTTTATCCAAGAACACCTCCCACATCCAGGCCTGAGCAGCAGAGCTAAAGGACAAGTTGACTTTTTCCTTATCCACCCAGGCTGGATACAAAGGAAAGGGAAACATGCAAATAGTTTTTGAGGGAGAACAGCGGCGGATTCAGTGCCGGGGGGATTTATCAGTGACAAGTTTGTTCTGCTGGAGTTGTTTTCCAGATTACATTGACCCTGAGTCACTTGGAGCAAAAAGGAGGCTGTGGCATCTCTTGTAGCACGAAACAATCAAACCTTATTTCTCGCAAATAAATAGAAGAGAAAAGAAGAAAACGAAGCTGCGGTGATCTGTTTGAGGAAGTAGAAAAATTTCAAGAAATAATTGCAGTTTCCCCTTCACTACAGGAGAGTTTTGCAGCGGCCTCCTCCCTCATTTCTCACAGTAGGTGCCTCCAGAGCCGGATTAATGGATCCTCTCCCCCAGCCAGGTGCTAATGAAATGATGATACAGTTATTTCCAGCTCCAAGCACAACCTCCAGCTGGCAAATTGCTGGGACGTGCCCGCAAAGCAGAGACAAAAGCAGGTGGGGCTACGGCTAAACAGGAGCCTTAATAATCAGATATTAATGATACTGAAAGCTGAGTGGTATTTACCATGAAACTCCGAGAGAAAGTACCCTTGGGCTATTTTTTATTTCCAATTTCATTAGAGATTATCTTGTTTCTTTTTTTACTTCTGCCCAGCTGAACACTGCTCTCCTTTCTGTGCCGGATTTGGCAGCGTCTGGGGGTAAGGAGCGATTTGTCCTCTGAATTTTGTTGTGATGACTGTCAGCCCTCAGGAAGAGCTGGGAGAAGCCCTCATTTGTATTAATCATGGAATCACACAAGCTTTGGGTTGGGAGGGGTCTAAAAGCTCATCTCAATCCACTCCCTGCCATGGGCAGGGACACCTTCCACTATCCCAGGCTGCTCCAAGCCCATCCAGCCTGGCCCTGGACACTTCCAGAGATGGGGAGTCCAAAATTGTCCTGGATAATCAATTCCAGGACCTCCCCACCCTCACAGCTCCGCCCTTCATGAAGTGACAGAAAGATTTGCAAACTTATGGTGAAATTCTGCACGTTTTTCCTACCCCTTGTCGCTGCTTTTTGTTGAGGTGTTTTGTGGAAGAAATATCTTGCTGAAAATCTATCTGGGCAATCATTCCAATTAAAGTAAAAAAAAAATAATAAAAGGAAGAAGAAGAAAAGAGAGATTATATTCTTTTTTATCTCACCTGACAAAAAAAAGCTGCAAAACCAGGACTTGTAGCTGGCCCTTGTGCCCGAAGGATGAATTTTACGTGCCTGTAGCAGTGGTTTTCCCTCCGAAGTGTTCAGTGCATTTCCTACACCCGGTGCAAATTCTGAGCATCTTCTCCTACGATTAAATTTGCCTTTTGTACAAACAAAAATCGAGGAGTCTGCAGGAGGGGCTGAGCCTTGAGCACCAAATCTGCCTCGGTCTGCTGCAATTTGGTGAAAAATGGAACTTCTGTGGCTGCCTTTGTTCTGCTCTTGGCCAAATGCCACTGAGCGCCACGAGAGCACTTTCTGCCTCAAACTGCAGTGGCTCAGCTCCTCCAGAATCTATTCTGATCTGTTTTATTCCAATCTATACCTAAACTAGGAGACTGCTTTAGAATTGTCCCTGGTTTACCAGGTTCCACCCCCAGAGCAGGAGTGTGTGCAGGTACAGGATGGGCTCAGCTGCGCCGAAACTGCTGCTCTCCAACAATTTGTCAAAACAGGCCCCTGTTTTGGCTGGTGCTGGGGTGTCTTCAAGTGCAAGGCAAGGGCAGGGCAGCTGCTGATCTCCCCAGACCGTTGTGGATTCTGCCAGTGTGGTTTTCCTCTCTCGCTTCCCTCTCTGCTTGGCTCGCACCCCGAGCGCGGCCGACGCTGCGCAGCGGAAAAACACAGCCAGGCTCACGTGCCAGGAGCTGTCTGCTGCCTTTTATCAGCTCCTTTGCATCCCTCCCCTCTCACCACCTGCTACCAGCGATGAGCTGCCCAGAAACCGACATTTCAGCAGTGGGGATTTAGGCTGTGCTCAAAGCAGGGCCTTTGCAGAGGCCTCTTCTGCCCCAGGACAAGACACTGCAGGTGCCACCTTCTCTGTGGCCCTGGGGACCAGGCTGGCTGCTGTTTGCCTTTAAAACAACCCCTCAGCTTCTTCCAGGATGGGATTGGGTTTCTCTTTTTGTGTGCAACAGCTGGTTATGGAATCATTTCGAGGAGGGGGCTCGGCAGGAAGACTCTGCCAAAACCGCACTCATCACGCTAAAAACCCACCACTGGTTTGTGATGGGATTATCCAATGGTCTCGGGCTGTTGAGGGCCTCAAAACTACTCCAGAATATCCAGTCAATGTCCTTGGGTTTTGTGTACACGAACACGTGGGACTCACATCAGGATTTCACCTGGAAGGGGCTGCCCAGGGAGGTTTGCAGTGCCCATCCCTGGAGGTGTCCAAGGAAGGCCTGGCCGTGGCACTCAGTGCTCTGGGCTGGGGATCAGTCGGACCCGATGGGCTGGGAGAGCCTTTCCACCCTCGGCTGTTCCATGAATCCGCGAAAGAACAAATCGTAGGGGCTCTGCGTTGCAGGAACTATTCTGTCTGTCGCATCACCGTCACCGCCTGGTTGTTTATTCGCGTTTTCCCCGCCCCGCGCAGCCCCCGGGGCACGGCAGCTGTTTGCACCCCGGCAATCCCGCCCACAGCCTCCACACCCAGGGGCCGCCCGCGCCTCGCATGCCGGCCCGGGGATGCAGCAGAGCACGAGTATTCCCCAGCAGAGCCAAAGGCTGGGAGCAGCTCCGCTACCCCTCAGCAGCCGGGCGGTGCGTGCGGGAGCATCGCTGCCGCCGGTGTCGCTTAGCAACGCGGCAGCATCCGCGCAAACCCCGCGCCGCGGCACGGCCGGCGCTGCGGGCGCACGGAGCCCTCCCTGCGCCGAGCTCCGCTCCCGGGGCTGCTGCCTCTCCCCCGCCGTCCGGGGGGATGCCCCGCGATGGTTTCCCACCGACGGAACACCCCGCACTACGCCCCACCAGCAGCAGCAGCAGCAGCAGCACGCTTCCTGCTCCTCCGTGCTCTCCCGGCCCGATTTAGAGAGGAGCGAGTAGTGGAATTTTACAGCTCCATCCCATGATGCTCTCGCTCGCGGTCCCATGGCCTGGCTCATACCTCCAGCAAACCGTAAAGTCAGATCACAATGATGTGACTCACCCCAACTAAAGATAGATCTTGTCAAAGATCCCTCAGGAGCCCTGGGTGCACGGGGTTGTTTATCCAGCCTGGTGGTTTGGGGTGGGTTTTCTCCCCCTCGCTCTCCCCACTCCCGACGTTTGGGGTCTATCCCGTGCTGGTGGGAATTCCCGGGAGCAGGTGTGGCACACGCTGCTGGGGATCTGCAGGAAAACACGGGGGACCTGCACAGGAGTCTGTGGTGTGTGAGCTTGGCCTCACTCAGGTCCCAGACCTTCACTGTGGCGTGGTCTGGGGACTCCCAAAAAACACCAAGTGGGCACCAGCCACAGAGAAGAGGGAGAAACATCTTTAAGAGAGGTTTCTTCAACACATTATAACATCTTTATTTCAGTGTTCACCTCCCAGCTGTTTGATACCCACCCTGACTAGAGCAGGGCTGGTGCAGGACACGAGGAGAAGCAGCCAAGACCCCAACCAAGACAAGAGGGGCTCTTGCCCCAGGAGCAGCAGCCCCTGACAAAGCCACAGAGTGTCCCAGCACTGCACAGGAGCAGGGAAGTGGCAGGACAGGCCAGACCTGGTGTTTGTCACCCCAGCCACCCCTGTGGCAATGGGGACATGGGCAATACAGCTCTGGTGAAGCTCCATGGGCAGAATCCTGTCCTGAAGGACACAAAGGAATCTGAATTCCCCCTCAGCCCAGCACAGGATTGACTTTTACCCTGCCATAAACACAGCTATGGAAACTGGCAGGTGAGGGAGCTGGATTCCTTTCAGCCCTGTACAATTCCACTGGTGTCAAAGGCATTGCATCAGGGACAAAACCCAGGCATTATTTTTAACCTGGCCGTTTCCTTCCATGCCCTTCATTCAGGAAATCCCTATGCAAGTGCATGATTTTAGTCATGTGAATATTCTCAGTGTGACTGCTCATGTCCTCAGAGTTAAACACATGCCCAGATCCACGAGGATTGGGGCCTGAAACAGCTCCAGAGGGGAAGGAGAAGGGGATGGGAGTGTGGGAATCCCTGAACAATGTGTGAGAGGGGTCTCCTCACCTGGCCATGAGAATATTTCTGGCTGTTTCCTCTTCTCAGCTTGGCAATTCCTCTAAGCCCAGCAGCATCTTTAGGGCAGCAGTTTAACATCTGCCTGCCGTGAAGGGGAGGAGAAGAAAACACCCAAAATGTTCCTAAAGTATATTAAAAAAAAAAAATTAACGAGGCAGCTTGTTATGCAAATGTCCTTTGGAGACTGTAATCTCTGCTGTGACTTTCCCAACCTTGTCCTGATTCCCTCTCTGCACTTGCTGGGAACACCCTCGGGGTCTTCACAGGAATCCTCACCAGAGGTGGTTTTTGCACTGCTTTGGCTTCCCTTTTCTGCCATTCCTCAAACATCTTGACTTCCAAACACCAGGAATTGTGATCTCTGACCAGTGTCATACATCAGCAATCCCAGAATCACCAAGGTGGGAAAAGCCCTTCAGGATCATCCAGTGCCACCCCAGCAGCACCAGCAGCACCCCAAACCCTGTCCCCAGGGGCCACATCCAGACTCCTCCTGAACACTCCCACACACAGTGACTCCACCACTCCCTGGGCAGCTCATTCCAGCTCATTAGGGTGGGGGGATTGGGGGTGGGAGTCCCTTGGATTAGGGGTTTTTGGGGTGGGGAAGAGAATGGGGGTTCTGGGGGTCCCAATTTGGGGGCATCTGGGGCTCCCA
>VZRR01000739.1:0-14947 GCA_013398015.1 Oreocharis arfaki | reverse complement strand
AAATTTCAGTTCCCTTCCCCCGTGCCAAAAGTGAACAAAACTCACGATTAAAGTTACATAAAAAATGTTAAACTTGGTATATTGTCCACCACAGCGAAAGCACCTTTCGGTGCTTTGCCTGTGCCCCCGGGAGGGTCCCTCAGGGCTGTGTGCGCAGCCCGAGGGGCTCACGAAGGGCAGCTCCAGCGTGTGCAGCACAGCTGCAGCTCCTGGGGCAGCCGGGGGGGGTTGGGCTCGGCTTCTTCCCCTGTCTCCCAGCGCCCCTCGGAACGTTCCCCCTCCCTCCTGTCCCTGGAGGGTGTCGGGGGCTCGGGGTGGGCGGTTCCTGCTCTTGCCGGGCGGAAGGGAGGAACCCCTGGGAAGGGCTGCGGGGCTGCCCAGGTGTGCAAAGCAGCTGTGAAGGGCCCCGGCGAGGGGGCAGCGAGCGGGCTCGGGCTGGATGTCCCCGGTATGCAGGTGGGCTTGCTCCAGGGTGGGAGCGGGGCTGGCCGCATCCAGCCGGGCTGCTGGGACAGCACCAGGGACAGCACCAGGGACAGCGCCTGCTCCGCCCTCACCGCGGCGCTCGGGGCTTGCGGCCACCGAGGGCCACCAGCAGCAGCTCCACTTGGCCTGCGGGGAGGGAAGTGCCCAGGAACGAACGGGATCTCCTGACGACTGCCGTGCACCCGTCCCCTGTGTCCGTGCCCGGCTTTCAGAGCTGTTTCTCCTCCTCCCCACGGCCCTGGTGTCCCCCTTTGCTGCTTATCCCGGCTTCTCCTGATCCTGCGGATCGATGGGGAAATGCAGAGGAGAGCTCCGCGCGCCTTTCCGGCCTCCCCGAGCCGGTTGCTTCCCAAAAGGAATGGGAATGAGTGGGTGGAGGGTGCCCAAGGTTCTTGCCCTCGCCCACCGGCCCCTGCTTGGCGTGGCGGCTGCCCAGACCTGGCACCGGACATGTGACAGGAGCCTGTGCTGTGCGATGGGACACAGGTGTGTGACCAGCACGGTGGGGCTGCTCCTGCAGAGCCACAGCAGCAGCGGAAGAGCCCTTAGCCCTGGAGAACCAGCGGCGGCAAAGGCAGCGATGGAAGCTGGTTTGCCAGGGATGGGGCACGAACTACGTCTGGCTCACTGCAGGTGTGAAGCAGGCGTGGAGGGGCTGAGGTGGCTGAGGGCTGGAGGGACCACGGGCTGGGCACAGGAGGGGCTGGAAGGATTTTGCTCCCTCCCAGCTTTGCAGTCTCTGTGTGGCACCAGCAGCCCAAACACACGGTGGGATCTCCAGGAGAGCACTGAGCCCCTGCAGATGTGGGGAGGAGAGCAGTGCCTTGCTCTGGACACCTTGCCACGTGTGGATGGTGGCCTGTGGCATCAGGACATGGGCCAGGAGTGGGTCTGAGGAGGTGGAATGCAAATGCTTGGATTCAGCGAGAAGGCACGAGGAAGACGGTTTTGGGGATGTGGGAGGTGGGAGGGGGAGCTGTGTGGACAGTGGGATTTGGGGGAGGTGAGGCAGGTGCTGTCTGGCATGAGGAAGGACAGCAAAATCTGACAGGGCTGAGTCTTGAGGGACAGAACAAGGTGATCTCTGCCTCCCACCACACAGCTCCTCCTCCCTGGCATGTGCTGGGACAGGGCTCAGCCCCGGGGCGCTGAGCAGCCAGGGAAAGGTCTCTGCAGCAGGGCCAGTGCCCATGAGAGGTCCCAATTCCGCACTGGGGACGACAAATGTGCTGCACTTGGGAAGACGGCTTGGAGAGGCAGGATTTCCCCCCAGGCACAGCAGGGTGAGGGGGCTGGGTGCCTGCGCTGTGCGTGCAGCCCCAGGGCTGGGGCAGAGCCACGGGGCCATCATCTCCCTGCCAGCCCCTGCAGCTGGGGGGTGACACGTGTGTAAGGAGTGACCCTGCCCCGGGGACACCTCGATGTCGCCCTGGACTTCGCTGTGTGCTGTGCAGGAACTGGCAACAGCCCATCCAGCCCCACAGGCTGTGCTGTTTTTGGGGGTGCAGGCTGCCCTGGGGGGCACCTCCTGGCAGCAAATGGGGGCATTGGTACTCCCCTGTTCCCTCTTGGTGGGCAGCAGAGGCCCCAGGCAGTGCAGCTGCCATGTGCTGGGAACACTTCAGAAATAATCCTTGTGTCCTTCCGAGCAAGGAGAGCTCATGGAGAGGACAACAGGAGGAGCTTTCCTTCAGGTGACCTTTCTTGGAGTGGTTCTGCTCTCCTCCCATCCTGCCTGGACAACATCTGTTGGATTTTCCGTTCTCTCCAGCAGCACCTGAAGCTGCTCCTGAAGGAGCCCTGCACTCTCATGATGCTGACTGAAGGCAGTGCTAATACTGGAGTGTGGGCTGAGCTGGGTGCTGTCCTCAGCCCTGTCCCACCCCCCCAATGGACAGCCTGGCTTGTGAGCAGCCCTGCTGCTGGCAGTCCTTCAGCACGTTCCCTCCTTTCTCTGTCCCCGAGCCCTGGTCCCAGGCAGGGCAGGATCCAGCGCTGTCAGAGCCAGGGGAGGTGCTGGCCCCCCGGCAGGGTAGGACAGGGTCCTGCAGGGGCAGGGGAGCTGCTGCTTCCCTTTAGGGGCTGTCGGTGGCCCCAGGGCTCTGTTCAGAGCAGGGACCTCACAGCTGTCTCTGGGAAGCGCCGTGGAGTGTCCCCAGCGCTAAAGGCTCTGTTTGTCTGCAGCTGGCCGTGAGTTACACCCGCATTTCACTGGGGACAGGGGTGACACCATCCCAGCTCGCACAGAGTGCCACAGAGCCGGGAGGAGCCCTGAGGCTCCTTCCAGCATCCTCCCGGCTTCTCCTGCCTCTCCCCCAGCAACGCCCCAGCCAGGCTGTGTCTGCTGGGCACCTCCGGTACCCTCTGGCTGCCACACTCCGGGTGTCCCACTCAGGACCAGGGTGGTGGTGGGGGTGCAGGTGCACTGTGGCCCAGTGGTGAAGCTGGTGGTCAATTCCTGCCTCCTCAGTGTCACATCAGTCCCGGGAGGAGCTCCTGGCCCTGGCTGAGTGCTGTGCTGCCAGCCTGGCACACTGGAAGGGTGT
This sequence comes from Oreocharis arfaki, assembly GCA_013398015.1. Classification (NCBI taxonomy): domain Eukaryota; kingdom Metazoa; phylum Chordata; class Aves; order Passeriformes; family Paramythiidae; genus Oreocharis; species Oreocharis arfaki. The sequence continues at coordinate 11,915 of VZRR01000739.1, read as the reverse complement.
GAGCCTCCCCTGCCCACGCGTGGCAGCCCCAGGTGCGGAGGAGTTGGGGAGCGAGTGATTGCTGTGGTTCATGAGGAGAAATAAATAAAGAGGCTTTGCAAGGAGCATAATCTCCTGGGGAAGAGATTGCAGCTCTGCTCCACCCACACCGTGCATGAGTGGCCTTCAAGCACTGACTCATTCCTCCTTCCCGGGACCGTGGGCACGGCTGGCCCCGCTGCTGGGGGGGACAGCCCGGGCAGGCCCAGGGCTCGCTGCCCCCTTGTCCCTGTGCTGGGCTGCTGGGACAGCTGCCCTCCGTGGGCCTGCAAGGGACCTTGGCACTTCAGCTCTGGGTGATTCCGGTCGTCCAAGAGCTCTCGTGACCACACCTGGTCAGGTAACCCACCTGGCCTGGCCAATGCCCTCAGCACTGCCAGTCTGTCCGTCCCCCCCTCGGCCCACGTGTCCTGTGATCCCAGGGGACCCCGTGTGCGCCAGTGCCCCTGCTCCTGCTCTGCAGTGGCAGGCGGGGCTGTGGGGGGGACACGGGGATGGAGGGGCTGTGCTGTGTCTCGGGTACAACAGGCACTGCTGAACAGCCTCTCCGAGAAACCAGAGAGCTGTGGAGGGGAGCTGAGACCCGGGACGGCTTCCATCGAGCTGCTGGGGGGCACCTGATGACCTCGAAGCCTCCTTCCCCCAGCCCCAGGTTTGCTCACAGGGTGTGGTAAAGACCAGAGCTATGAGAGAGAAAACTTCCGAGAGAATGGGGCAAATATCTGCCAGCTGTGGCTGGCTGGGGGAGTGAAACATCTGCCTTGTTCTCGTGCGGGGGGGTTTGGAGGTGGCTGTGGTGAGTCCTTGTCCCTCCCTGCTCCGTGTGCTCGGGGCAGCTGGAGGAGCAGGACTGTCCGAGAGGTGCCTTGTCCCTGGGCACCGAGCAGCTTCTTCTGGATGCCTCTGTCCCACACAAGGCTCTCCTCTTCCCTCCTTGCATATCCAGGCTGGAAACTTTCTTGGCTAAAGGGCTTGTACTCCAAGTGGCCCTTGGCACTGCCCTGGGAATTTGGGGTGAGGGGTAGAGGACAGGCTGAGGCTCTTGCCGTGGTCTGTTCCTGCTCAGAACTGGCACCGTGACATTCCTCAGCCGTGAGGGCCTTTCTGTCTGTGCCTCCGTCCTCACCCCAGGGCAGGCGAAGGAGGGAGCTTCAGAGCTCTGGTGTGGCACCTGGGCCACCTGGCAGGGTGGGCATGGCTCTGTGTGCTCAGGGGGCAGCAGGGCGTTCCAAGGGTGCTTCGCTCTCTGTGTAGCGTGTCCTGCTCCTGGCAGCCTCAAGTTACACCAGGAGAGGTTCAGATTGGATATCAGGGAAAACTTCTTTGTGGAAAAGGTGGTCAGGCACTGGCACAGCTGCCCAGGGCAGTGGTGCCCTGGAAGTGTTTGAGAAAGGTGTGGATGTGGCACCTGGGGGCACGATTTAGCGGTGGCACTGGCAGTGCTGGTGAAACGATTGGATTTGGTGATCTTGGAGGGCTTTGCAGCCTAAACAATTCTGTGGCACCTCTCAGGTGCCCCTCAGGGACACAGTCAGGGCGATGGCAGGAACTGTAAGGGGCAGAATCCCCTTTGCTGCTCCTGCTGCTGGGCTGTGCCCTGGGACACGGAGCAGAGCAGCAGCGCCCGCAGCTCTGCCCACGGGGAATCTTGGAGTGTGGCTGGGAAATGGGGAACCCCAGGCCATGCAGCCCCCCCTGGGCAGTGCAGGGGGCTGGGAGCTCGGGAAGATGACAGACAGGAACGCTGCTTTGCCCATGGCAACAGGAGCTGCCTGGCTCGCTCCGAGGGGAGCGCTGGGCTGCCGGAGCCGCCTCCCGCCGGGGACAGCGTGTACCAGGAAATCGGGAGCTGGGTAATGAGAGGATGATGTGATCTGGGCTCATACCAGCAGTGACAAGAGACGGCAGCAGAATTCAAGGAGCAGAGCACCTCGCGAGAAAAAAACAGAGGGAGATGTGGGAAGGAGATGGGCAAGTCTGGATCCAGGCTGTGATAGGATTGATGTCTCCGGGTCAGGGTGAGGGATTGATCCATCTCAGGGAGATGATGGGCGGTCAGGAGATGGCTCCTTCCTTCACCCTCTGCCTGCTCTACCTTGGCCCACAGGGTGCCCAGAGCAGCTGTGGCTGCCCCTGGATCCCTGGCAGTGTCCAAGGCCAGGCTGGACGGGGCTTGGAGTGGCCTGGGACAGTGGAAGGTGTCCCAGCCCACGGCAGGGGTGGAATGACACGACCCCTGAGGTCTCTTCCATGCCAAAGCATTCTGAGTCTACGGCAGAGGGCCCCTCCCTTCGGCTCCCCTGCCGCCCGTGCAGGGAGGTGACAGTGCTGTGTGTGCCTCTGCTGGCAGGAGGGCTTGGCTCCCCAGGCCGGACCGTGCTCATGTTCGCTTTGAGTTTTGTGTTTTAATAGAATAAAGCCCTTCGACATGCAGCCCTGGCTCTGCCAGCAGCTTGCTGGTGCCACGGGTGCCGCTGTGCCCGGGGAGGTTGGCCGACAGCAGGAGCATGGCTGAGGGATGCCACATGCAAATGCACAGCGCGCGTCATTTACCCACCATTAACATCCATGGGCAACCGAGCCTAACCCCTGCTGAAGACAGTGAGCACCAGGACTGCCCCGGGGCTCGCAGTGAGCACCAGGACTGCCTCTGGGGCTGCTGCAGGGCTCATTTCCTCTGCTTGTTTCCTCCTCTCATTTCCTCCCCTCGTTTCGTCCCCCCGTTTCCTCCCCGGCATCACTGGGGCATTGCTGGGGTGCCCAGCCCGGGTTCCCAGCCCGGGTGAGGGCTGGAAGGCAGCTCTGGACAGCCCCTGGCTGCTCCCCAGGGCTGCAGGAGCTGGTCCTGCACCTCTGCAGCTCAGCACAGCCCCCGGACTCCCTGCCCTGCCTTTCCTCCACACACGGGGGATTTTCACGGAAGAGGCTTTGTGACTGTATTTTCTATTTCTCTCTGTGTTGGTTCCAGCTAATCCTGGTGCCCGTTTCCCTCTGTGGTGCTGGGCACCCCTGTAAGTTCCTGCGCAGTCCCTGTCCAGGTTGGCTGGCTGGCACGGCACGGTGCCCACGGCAGGGCCCTGGCACTAACGGGAGGTTGGTGTCTCCTAAAGGAACCTCCATTCCCAGGTTTGGTGCCATTCGTGAATTGCAGCCCTGAGCCTCTCCCAAAGGAGCTGATCCCATGGAAATGGAGCCCAAGTCTGACCCCGGAGCTGTGCCACCAGGGCACAGTGCCCTTCATTTCGGTTGGAAAAGCCCTCTAAGATCCTCGAGTTCAGCTGTTCCTCCAGCACTGCCAGGGCCACCACTGACGCCTGTCCCCAGGTGCCACAGGGCTTTTGAACACCCCCAGGGATGGTGACCCCACCACTGCCCTGGGCAGCTGTGCCAGTGCCTGACCACCCTTTCTGTGAAGAAATTTTCCCTGATATCCAACCAAAATTTCCCCCGGTGCAACCTGAGGTTGTTTCTCTTTTCCTGTCACTCGTTACCTTGGAGAACCGTGAGCCCCCCTGGCTATAACCTCCCCTTTTGACTTCAAACTGTGGCCACTGTTGGAGGCAAAAACATCTGAGAACTCCGAGAGCATCTCCAGGGAGCCTGGAACTCTGAGCAGCCACAGCCTCACTGGCTGAGCCCCCTGCCTGCACCTCTGAGCAGCACCCAGATGTTTGGGAGAGCTACCACTCCCTCATCGCCAGGGATGGGGGCTCCCAGCAGGGAGAGATGTCACACACTGTGGCACCGTGGAGGTTTCAGAAAGGGTGGCAGTGTGGGAGCAGTGGGTGGGAGAGGGACTGAGGGAAGGAGCGCAGGAGGCCATCCCAGACTGATGCTCCAATGGCACTTCCAGGCTCTCACACACCAGCACACGAGGCAGGGAGGTGCGGGGAGGGGCCCTGCAGGCCCTGTGTGCACAGCAATGTTCTGCCTCCGGATTAAAGGTGCAGAAGTTGTGTCCCCTTGGCGCCCCTGCTCTGCCCTTCCCTGTCCTTTCCCCTGCAGACACCTCAGCCTTTTTTCCTCGGAATTCTTGAATTGTTTTAACGGGAGCAAACCTTCCAATTTTAGGGCTGGGAGGCAGGACCTGCCTTCCTCTCTAATGGCTGCACTTGAGCAATCTTTCCTCCCAGAAAATGGGAGACTGAATGGAGACCATCAGCCCCCAGTGCAGCCTTCCTTTCTTCTGCTAATGCTTCTGAGGGAGGAGGGAAGCTCCGGCTGGGCTCCTGCCAACCGAGCATGCACTTGTCATTAAAGCCCTGAAGCAGCAAAATGCTGAAGAATATTTCTGAGGTGCTTTCCAGAGCCTGGAGTGGGAGCTCACAGCTGCAGCACGAGATGCTTGGAGGAGCTCTCATCCCCAGCTCTGTGCCAGCAGATGGGACAGCCGGGGTGCCTTCCCCGGGCCCTGCACAGGCAGGGACAAGGCCCAGCCCTGCCCCTGAGGCCAGCGCTGCCCACAGGGCCAGGACACGTCCCTCGAGGGCCCTTGGGAAGTGGGTGCGGCGGTGTCTGTGTGTCACCACCGGCTTGGTGCTGCCCTGGCAAAGCTGACCATGCACTTGGGCTTCTCCTCTGATGCCTTGAAGTTTTGAACCAGGCTGGGGGCACGTTTGGAGTGTGATGGTGCAACTTGGCTGCTATGCAGAGAATTCTTACAATTTGCTGAAGAGATAGGGATGGCCACGTGCAGGATGTCTGTGGGATATGCTGGGATCCTGCTTCACATTCCTCATGGGGTTTGGAACTCCCTGGGTGTCTGAGACCCAGTGCAAGGCTGGCACGGGATCAGGGGCTGTGGCTTCGTGCCGGGGGGCTGCACCAAGCCCTGCTGGAAGCAACTCAGGGACCCCGAGCCAGGGCTGTGTGTCCCAAACCCCCCTGCTCTGCCCCTCTGGGTACCTCCCTGCTGCCCTCCCTGTGCCCCACAGCTCTGTTGTGGGGCAGGAGGGGAAGGGGGGCTTGGGCAGCCCCTTGCCAGGCCCCGCTGTGCCAGGGAGGGGACGGAGGCTGCGGAGGCATTGCCTGTGCCTCGCGCCGCACTGCATCGCTCGTCCTTCTCCTCCCTGCTGCTGCCCTCGTTTGGCTGCTTTTTGTAGATGAAAAGTGGCCTTTAAAATATAGGACAAGGTCACCCTCCCCTCGCCAGGCGGGCGGCGCAGCCCCTGCGCAGAGCCTGGAGCCGGCGGCGCTGCAGAGACGCTGCCCGGGGGAGCCCGGGCTGGGCAAGAACAGCCTCGGAGTCCGGCGTGGCTTGGGCTGCCAGGGACCTTGGAACCATCCCACCCCACCCCACCCCCTGCCACGGGCAGGGACACCTCCCACTGTCCCAGGCTGCTCCCAGCCCCAATGTCCAGCCTGGCCTTGGGCACTGCCAGGGATCCAGGGGCAGCCACAGCTGCTCTGGGCACCCTGTGCCAGGGCCTCCCACCCTCCCAGGGAGGAATTCCCTCCCAATATCCCATCTATCCCTACTCTCTTTCCATTTGAAGCCATTGCCCCTTGTCACTATCTGCCCTTGTAAAATCACTTCCTTTCTCTTTATAAGCCCCTTTAGCACTGGGAGGGGCTCTGAGAGGTGCCTGCTCCTGCCAGGATGTCCCTAGCACTGTGGCACTGAGGCAGGTGGCTCTGCAGTCACCCCTGGCCCAGCATGAGCTGCTGCAGGGGGAAGTTTGTTTTCTCACGAGCAGGAAATGTTCCTCCTGCTCCTCCTGGTGCCACCAGGTTGTTCCTCCATGGTGTGAGCTGGCGAAGGGACTGGCACACCAGGAGCCCAGCGAGGGTCGATGCAGTGCCAGAGGGGGACTTGAGGGCGCTGCCTGGAAGGGGTCACCCTCAGCAGGGTGGCCTGAGTCCATTTTATTGTACCTTTCTGCCCCTTTCCCTGCCACAGACACTGCGGTCCAAGCACCTAAACCCTCCCTGGTCCGACTGCCCAGCCTGAGCGAGCCAAGGCCAAGCCTGCTCATGAACTTCCCGGGGAAGCTTCAAAGCCCTGTGCCCTCCTTCCAAGCATAAACACACGGAACAGAAAAGGCTCGTTATTTCAAGGGGACCCAGGGCTCTAAGGCAAAGCCTCCCAGGAGCAAATGCTGAGCAGCAGCAGCCCTTCTTGACGAGAAATTTCCTCCTGACTGTCCCTGATGGCTTTCCAGGTGGATGCCAGCACTCCCATAGCGCTTTTAGCTAATGGAGAAAGATAATCCTGATGTCCTGGCCAGCACTGTGTCTGTGCAGTGCCCAGGGCTGTCCAAGCTGCTGATGACTGTTCTGTTCCTTTGGCTGCTGTGTCCTGCCAGGATCTGCTCTCTGCCTGAAGCCCCAGGAGAGGACAAAGGGCCACCCCAGGCCCGGGGACCATCCTGCTCTCAGGGGTGCCCCGGCGGGCAGGTGGGGCTGGGCCAGAGGTGAGGGGAGGGGAGGCCAAGGGCAGCCCTTGGAGGCTGGCGAGGTGCCTCCTGCCTGCAGCCCTTCCATCCCAGCCCTTGGCAAAGCGCTGCTGTCACTGGAGAGAGGAGGCAGGTGCTCAACCCAAACTAAGCAGATGGTGCTGTGCCTCTGAATGTAGGACAGGGGCACCTGTGGCTCCCGCAGCTCCCGGGCAGTGTCCGAAGGGCTCTGTTCAGAGATCCGAGCAGGAGTGCAAAGACCTGGCCTGGTGCTCCGGCTCCTGCTCCAGAGAGGATCCAGAGGGATCCACAGCCACTCTGGGGTGCCACGCTGGGGCCACTGGTGCTGCCCCAGGGCTGAGCTCAGCCCCCAGGCACCACGGAGCCGTTCCTGGTGCAGAACACAGCAGGGGTGGCTTTGCTCTCTAGCCTGAGATCATTTCCACTCTGATTTCCGAGGGACGCAGCTGCATCTGTGCCCTCACATTCCAGAGCCCAGGGAGAAAGGGGAGGTAGGCACCAGCAGGCGGTGGGTGCTGAGGGCCCTGCAGAGCTGTGGGCTGGTCCCTCCTGCATGTGCCAGCCAGGTGTGCTGTGACACCCACGTGGGTGTCCCTGTCATGGACCTGCACCATGGAGGGGACTTAGGTGAGGCCCCAGTTGATCATTCTCAGCCAGGACCTCCTGCCTCTGTCTCTGGCTGACACTGGGAGACACTCCCAGTCTGTCTGGGAGATGGTGGCACAGTCCTGGGACGACTGCCCCTGTCTGAGAGGTGTCTACCGGATTCTTTGCCTCGTGCCATTCTCAGGATGCCTTTTGGCTCTGCCCCCAGATGCATTTGCCATTGACATCATTCAAAGGCAAGAACTCCGAATTCCAGACCTGTAACTCCAGTGGGCTATTCTGTTTGTACAGAATTCCACCATTCCTCTAAGGAGATAAACCCGCAGGAAATGTGCTCACAAACAACTGCAGGTCTGTTCTGTCCCCTGGCAGTGCACGAAGCTGGCTCCTGGTGGGTAAACCTGGCTCCTGGTGTGTCCCCCAGCTTGGGCTGTGAGTCAGCTGGGGAAGGGAAATGATTGCCTCGCCCCTTCCCCACCTTCCTGCCATCTGGCTTGACCCATCTCAGTTTGGAAATAACAAGCCTGCTGTCATATCGGAGCCCTGGCTGGGGTTTGTTATCCCAGGAGCTCCCAGCCTTGGAGCAGATGAGGTCTGAGATCCTGTTTGGCTCCCAGATCTCAAACGTGAGGTGCCCAGGAAGGCTCTCCTTAGATCCCATCCAACTGGGAGTGTGCCATGCCTTAGGCAGAGCCCCAGCCCAGCCTGTGTGACTGATGTGCTGGGACAGGCTCCAAAGCCGCTCTGGGTGTGCTGGGACAGCCCTGGGGTGGCTGTGCAGGGTTTGCTGCAGATGGGCTGGAGCCTGACTCGCAGCTGGTGTGAGCGGGCTCCTAAGGCCATGAGTGGCTCCGTGGTGCCCTTGGCTCCAGGCTGGGCCAGGGAGGTTGGAGCCAGCTGGGCAGGGTCCCCGTGCTGGGGGCTCTGCTCAGGCAGTGCCAAGCGCTGCCACACGGGCGCAGCGGTCTGGGCTCCCAGGTGAGCACGGACACGGCCTGTGCAGGAGCATTCGGGGCCGTGTCCTGCCCAGTTCTGTTGGCTTTCCCCAGCTCTGCCTGGCCCTCTCCTGGGCAGCAGGGACAGCGTTTGCCTGGCTCTCTAACCCAGCCCGGCGTGGTTCAGAGCAAAACCCACAGTGTAAAACCCAGAGCACAGCTTTTCACCAGGCTGACTCATGTGCACAAAATACCCACAGCTACACAGGGCTTTCTCTGCTGTCTCAGGAGCAGTCGCCTCGTGGCTCACCAGGGCTTGTTCCTCATGCTGACAGATCAGGGGAAAGAGGCAGTGGGGACGAGCACTGCCTCCACCAGGGAGTCTGCCAAGGAACTCTGCTGTGAAGTTCAGGCGCCATCAGCCTTTATTAAACAGCATTAAACTCGTCCCCGCAGACTGACAGCATGAAAATTTCATGTGGCTTTTAAGTAAGGCTGGGTGGAGCTCTTTAAACATCTACATCTCAGGAACAACGAGGCAGAAATCTGTGCCAGGCTGGGATCTTGGGAAGGAGTGCACTGGAATCCAGCAGGATGAGGTCAGGGTGGGACGTGCCCTGCAGTGCACTGCCCGTGACTCCATCAAAACCACCTCATTTCTTCAGCATCTGCCTGATTTTGGGGCAGGGGTTATAGGCAGTAGCTGCTGGTTGCATAAGGTCTGTTTGCCTTGGAGTGAGTCCAGAGGAGGCACCGGAGCTGCTCCCAGGGCTGGAGCCCTTCTGCTCTGAGCCAGGCTGGGAGAGCTGGGGGTGCTCACCTGGAGAGGAGAAGGATCCAGGGAGAGCTCAGAGCCCCTTCCAGGGCCTAAAGGGGCTCCAAGAGAGCTGGAGAGGGACTGAGGACAAGGGCTGGAGGGACAGGACACAGGGAATGGCTTCCCACTGCCAGAGGGCAGGGCTGGATGGGATATTGGGAAGGGATTGTTCCCTGTGAGCGTGGTGAGGCCCTGGCACAGGGTGCCCAGAGCAGCTGTGGCTGCCCCTGGATCCCTGGCAGTGTCCAAGGCCAGGTTGGACATTGGGGCTTGGAGCAGCCTGGGCCAGTGGGAGGTGTCCCTGCCCATGGCAGGGGTGGGACTGAATGAGCTTTGTATTTCCTTCCAGCCCAAACCATTCTGTGACTCGATGGTTCTGTGATCTTGGAACCTCTGACTCGAGATGACCCTTCTGCTCCTGTGAGGTTGGGGAATGAATGGAAAGGGTTTAAAGGACACTTCCTGTCCTGGTCCCAGTGCTGCCCACAGGAACAGGCGTGAAAACAGCCCATGGCAGACGGAATTCTGTTCCCGTGGGCAGGGGACAGGCACTGCTCCCTCTCCATCGTGTGTCACTGGCTGCCGATTCCGTGAAACGGCCAAGAGCAAACCTCACAGCAGAACAGAGTTCCTGGCACTCAGGCCAGCCTGAGCTGTGCTCTGGCTTCTGTGAGAGCTCCAGAGCCGAGACGGATTTGTCCAAACTCCTCCTCTGGTTTTGCAGCTCCCACTGGCACTGCCAGCGCTGCGCCTTTACTGGAGAAAGGGCCAAAAGCTGCCATCCCTCAGAACCATCAGCCTTGGGCAAAATACCCGAGCTCAGGGGTGTTCTCAGAACTGCTCAGGCAGGAGAGGTTCACATCCGTGCCCACGGGCAGGGGTGCAGGGATGAATGGCACCAGGACCACCAGGAACTCATCCTGGTGGAGCCATGGGGGAGCTGGGTGGGCTCAACTCCAGCCTGGGAGGAGAGCAGAGCAGCACAGGTGGGAAACCTGGCACAGGCCGTGTGCAGGATCCCCTTGGCTCTGGCAGCCTCGGCCAAGGCAGTTCTGCAGCTGCTCCATCCTGATCCCACCTCATGCACTCCGAGGCCTCCTCGGTTTGGGAGGACGTGCTGCTCTGGCACTGGTCATGCTGGTCCTGAGCCCCCTGGAGGTCTGTGGGGACAATCCCCCACCCCGTGTGTGCCCGTTGGCCTCATTTCCCACCCGAGCTGGGACGTGCTGGGCTCTCCCGGCATTCGGCACAGGGTGGGAAGTGGGGGAGGAGAGGAGAAGCTGTCTGGCCCCTGGTGGCCTGTGGCAAATGGCCCAAGGGTTTGGCCCCCTCATGCAGGACAGGTCCTCCAGACCCCAGGGAGGGGGAGGGAGTGCCCCTGGGACAGTGCCACACATCCCCATGGAACTCCAGGGCTTTGGGAAGTTTCTGGAGTGGGAGCCAACTCAAGTGGGAGTGCCAGACCTGGGGCTTGAGCTGCCACCTGGCAATAATTAACGTAGCACTTCCTTTAATTAGTGCCACTAATTGCAGCAGCTCAGCCCCTGCGTGTCACTGCAGCCCTGCTCAGGTCATAGAGTGGGGGTCCTGTGCCCCCAGCCCTGTCCTGCTCCCGAGGTGACACTGGTGAGGCTGCCCTGTGACAGAGGGGTCGGACACAGGATCCCCCCTCCAGACAGAGCAGGGGTGCTCCGTGACCCAGCTCTTTGGGTGCCATGGGAAGGTCAGTCTGTGGCAGTGGCACTGGTGCAAGGCAGCTGGTGGGGATCTCTGCAAGCACATTTGGCTTCTCGACCCCAGGGACTGCCCCTGACCCACCCCTGGCCCTGACTCCAGTTTGAGGCTCCCGCCTCTCTGGGTTCCTCTCCCTCCTGGGGCACTGGGCCAGAACCCTGGGGTGTGACACAAATGCTCTCATGTGGGGAACAGAGAGGGATTTGGCATTTCAGGTACAGAAACAAGTTCCCCTTTAGGGCACAGGAAATGGGGGAGAGACCCTCTGAGCACAGTGGGATCATCAAGGAACCCAGAGGAACAGGGAGGAGCCTGGGAAGCAGGAGGAGAGCCTCTTGCAGATGGGCCTTCCTTTGACTCCCTCTGACCTCTACCTCCTTGCCTGTGGAAAGCTCCCCAAAAGGTCAAAATCACCATTATTTTATTTTTCCAGCCTCAGCTCTAAAAGAAATAGCTCAATAAAAATTCCTGATGCAGCAGTTGTTTCCAACAAAGGCAGCACGTGGCTCCCGAGGTCTTGCCATGGGGTGGGGTGGGGATGCGTGGAGGGCAAGAAGCCACCCTGGACTGGCTTCAGCTTCCTCGCCCCACTGGCTGCGCTCTTGGGAGCTCAAATCCCTGTTTCTTCCCGGGCTGAACGTTGCTGTTAACAGCCCTTTTCCTGACCAAGACCTTGTGCTGCCCCTCCAGCCCACCCTGCAGTGGTGCCTCAGCAGAGCAGCTCCTCTCTGGCTGGCACTGGTGCGATGGGCAGAGCTGGCTCGGGGCTGGGGTACCCTGGGGTACCCTGGGGTGGGCAATTATTGAGAGGAGAGCAGGGGAGCTCCAAGGAGGGCACCCCCAAGGGGGGGTGAGGGCTGCGATCCCCCGGCTCTCTGAAACCCTTGCTGTGGCCATCAGCTTCCTCCCTGCCCATGCTGGGGTGGCACCTGCCTGTCCCTGAGCCCTTCTGGGGCTGCCCCCACAGCCCCTGTCCAGCTGCCGTGCAAGTGCCCATCTCCTTCTGAAAATCCCTTTCTCCAAATCCTGGCTGGAATGGACCTGATTCGAGGCACTGGAAAATCCTGGCCTTGGCCTGTTCCCGCTGCCACCTGCCTGGCCCTTGTCCCCAGGGGTCACTCGTGCCCCGCCTCACCCTGGCTCCAGCACTGGTGGCATTTCATGTGCTAGGCAGAGGCGGTTCAGTAACTCCCCCTCGGGGGGATGTGGGAGGGGGACAAGGAGGGAGTCCCGGTGCCCTGGGCGTGGAGTCCCTCAGCCAAGGGCCGAGGGGTGGCGGGGAGAGCCATCAATCGCCCCAGCGCTGCCCCAGCGCTGCCTCAGCGCGGAGGGACGGGGCTCCCATCCCCGGGGCTGTGGGAGGGCTGC
>VZRR01000733.1:0-41821 GCA_013398015.1 Oreocharis arfaki | reverse complement strand
TCCCGCCGCCCCCGCCCCGGCACTGCCGCCCTCGCCTGCAGCGCAGCCGGGCCCCCTCCTCCCCAGGCCAGGGAGCTGCCGAGCTGTTTGTGGGTGGATTCGGGGCCAGAGCGATCTCTGGGGCACTGAGAGGCTGGCGCAGAGCTGCCAAATTCCCCGTTAACAATAAACACGGGGAAAGCCGCGTTTCTCCCTTCTGAGCGGGGAGAGCAGCCGCGCCGTGATGGGGACAAGGTGTCCCTGACCGCTGCGGGTGCCGGGCAGCAGGAGCAGGCGGGAGTGACCCCCCGCACGGGGGGGGATGCTCGGGGGCGATGCCGGCGTGGACACCCGCGTGGGTCCGCCCCAGCATCGCCCGCTCGCTCCCGCCGAGAGCCGCGGACGCGCCCTCCGTGCGAGAGAAACGCGGCCGCGATTTCATTCCCTGGTCAGGAGAGCCGGAATCCGCGTGGATGCCCCGTCCTGCACCCCCGCTCTGTTTCCCGGCCCTCCCTCCCTCCTGGAGGCAGGCTGCCTGGGGGGAGGCTGCCTGGGGGTGCGGGGCTCCAGCCCCTGTCCCGCCCCAGCCCCAGAGCGCTCCTGCAGCGATCCCACTGAGCTCGGCAGAGCCGCCTGTGACCCCCGGGCAGCTCGCCAGGGATGCAGTTTGTGTTTTGGGTAACTGCGTTTAGTTTAAATGAAAACGAAAAGATTTTAGGGGAGAACAATGCAAGGAGCCGCTCGGGCAAAGCTGTGTGAGCTGCACCCCTAGAGCCGCACTAAAAACTGTGTGAATGAAGTTTTGTAGTGAGGATGGGTCACGGAGGAAAGGATCCGATAGACCATGGAGGAAGGGGTTGGATAGGTTCTGGAAGAAGGGGTCTAATGCTGAGGGACTCCTTCGCTGCAGAGCTGCTGGGTGCACTGGGGATCCCACTGGATCCCTGTTTATTTGCAGTTTAACATTCGCATTTTGCCGGAGAGGCTGAGCTGTTGGCATGGCAGCACGGCTGCCAGCTTCCAGCACCAGTAATGCTTTTTCTGTTAACACCTCACATCCGTTTTTGTTTCATGCAATATTTATACTGAACTGCTTTTAAAAAATTACAGAATTGGTTGTTGCTGTTAGAGAATGGTAGTTATTGTTATATAATAGTTCTTCTCGTTATTACTGTTATAGAACCAGTTATTATTTTGATCAATTTTATTTTTAAAGACAATCCACTGTCCTATTGTGTTTCTCTGGACCAGGCTTCTTGGACTCTCTTGGTCCAGGATATTTTAGACACGAGATTGAGTGTAAACAGGGAATCCAATCTGTTGTTGAAGACACAGTTGCTTTTTCATGCACAGAGTCAATATTTTGATGTGCAGCAGCATCACAGTTTTTCAGCACTTACACCACTTCCTCCTGCATTATGGATAATTCCTTATGGTTGGAGTTTTGAGGTTTATGACTTGAGTGTTAATGCAGAAGCTGCTGAAATCACTCACATCCCATTTAATGTGTGTGACTCTGGCTGATTCAGCCTCTGGGGCTCTTCAGGCCTCTCCAGGGCAGCAGCACATCCCTTCCTTTGGCTGGAGGGAGAATTCCACCTCACACAAGTTTTCCTCTGACACAAAGATCTTTCCCAGTGCCTGGTTAAATTTTAGCTCTGCTAGATTTGCTCGGAAAAGTGCTGCAAAGCAAATTGAATTGGGTCTCAGAGCTAGAAGGGGAGGGAGAGAAGTTTGGAGATAAGGAACATGGGCAGCCAACTTCAAACCTGGAGCTACTTTTGTTCTCTATCCTAGTGTGAGTCCAGGGGCCCCTAGAACTCCCCATTCTCGGTGCTGAGAATGTCTTGTTCATCCCTGCAAACCTCTCTCATCGCCTGACTTCTTCCTTCTTCCTTCTCCTCTGGACTCACAGAACACAGAAAGATCACAGTATTCGTGCAACAAGAGCCGATTCTGTCTCCAGTCACTCTGCTCGCAGTGGAAGCGCTGGAGGAAAATGGCATAAATGTTGTGTTAAAATCGAGTGAGGAGGAAACCTGGACGTTGCTTTTTACTGTAGCAGGAGCATCAGGACAGCCTGCAGCGCAGTGCAGAGCAGGGGTCTGCACACTGGGGCTGTACCTCTGGCTGCGGCTCTTCGCAGACCAGAGCAGGTGGCACAAGGCATTTGCTGCTGCTGGAAGAGCTCAAGCAGCTAAAATAATGTTCTGTAGCATCTTCTGCCTCTGCCTTCAGGTGAACATGTCCCCTTCAATCTGACTGGCTCGACACCAGCCACATTCATCCTGACTGGGATCCCGGGCATGGAGCAGCTGCACGTCTGGATCTCGATCCCATTCTGCTCCATGTACCTGGCAGCCCTGCTGGGAAATGGTGTCCTGCTGTTCACCATATGGACGGAGCGCAGCCTCCACCAGCCCATGTACCTCTTCCTGTCCATGCTGGCCGTCGCTGACCTCACGCTCTCCACCACAGCGGTGCCCAAGACGCTGGCTCTGTTCTGGTTCCGAGCCAGGGAGATTTCCTTTGGCGCCTGCCTGACCCAGATGTTCTTCCTGCACTTCACCTGCTCGGCGGAGTCGGTGATCCTGTTGGCCATGGCCTTGGACCGCTTTGTGGCCATCTGCTTCCCGCTGCGGTACGGGGCGGTGCTGACCCCATCAGCCGTGGCCAAAGCAGGGCTGGTGGCTTTGCTGGGGAGCTTCTGCATCATTTCCCCCTGCATTTTCCTCCTGAGGCGGCTGCCGTTCTGCGGGCACAACGTCATCCCGCACACCTACTGCGAGCACATCGGCATCGCCCGCCTGGCCTGCGCCGACATCTCCGTCAACGTCTGGTACGGCCTCGTGGTGCCCTTCACCGTGATCGTGCTGGATCTGCTCCTCATCGTTGTCTCCTACGGCTTCATCCTTCTGGCACTGTCCAGGCTCCCGTCCAGGTCTGCCCGCCACAAGGCTCTGCACACCTGCGGCTCCCACGTCTGCGTGTTGTTCCTGTTCTACATCCCCGCTGCTTTCACCGCGCTGACGCAGCGCTTCGGGCGGAACATCCCCCCCGCCGTCCACATCCTGCTGGCCAACCTGTACGTGCTGTTCCCGCCGCTGCTGAACCCCATCGTGTACGGGGTGAGAACGCAGCAGATCAGGGACAAGGTTGTGAAGGTGTTCGTGTGCCCCAAGAGCCGCTTGCCGAGGAGACCAGAGTGAGAGTGATCACCTAAACGGGACTCCAGGCTCCCTGCCCCAAATTCTCTTTCAGCTCTTTTAGGCAACATCCCCAAGTCTTCTGCTTCCCCAGTCAAATACAGAACACCTCCCATCCTCACATCACTGTCCCCAAGTTTGTGCAAAATGTGAGATAAAGCCAAAATCAGGATCTCTGATTGGCAATGGGAGGAGAGTGATCAAAGAAATGGGAACCTACCCCAGGAATGTCTCCTTTGGGAAATCCCAAAATCCCAGACTCACAGAGTAGCTGGGGTGGAAAGGAACCTCCAGAGATCAGTCATCCGACCCTCCTGCTCAAGCAGGTTCATCCAGCACAGGTTACCCAGGATCACGTGGGTGGGTTTTGAACATCTCCAGAGAAGGAGACTCCACAACCTCCTTGGGCAGCTGTTCCAGTGCTTGGTCACCCACACAGTAAAAAAATTTTTCCTCATATTCAGCTGGAACTTCCCATGTAAATCCCCTGCGAGGAGGAGGTAGGTGGAATTCCACCGTGGTGTGACAATAAATCTCCATCTCAGCTGTGTTCTCTGGAGTCAGGTGGAAAGACACATAATGAATGTGTTCCTCTGAATGACACGTGTGTAATGAAATTAATCTTAGAGAATTATTCTTCATTAAAATTCATAGTATTGAAAAAATCTCCAAAAGGAATAATACAGAAATAAAAGCCAGCGTTGCACTTCAGCATTCTTGGGGTGTCTTTATTCCTCAGCTGTACCATTTGACCCTACTTCGAGTAAACAAGTCAGTGAAAAATCATTCTCGAAAGAATCACAGAATGGCATTGAAACAAACTGTTGTTGATGAATCCTAAAAATGCTCTTGCTCCAGAGTAGCTGCTTTCCTGGAGCTTAAAAATCTCTTGGGCACCAGTTTGGAGCAGCAACTGGAGGCATCAGAGCAACGTCCCCCAGAGCAGAGCTGCAGCACTGGGCAGGGCTGCCGACACTCTTGGAGCAGCCTGGTGCAGTGAGCCGTGTGACCGAGCACGTTACTCTCTCTAAAAATAGCCAAAAAAAAAAAAAAATCTAATGCCATTCTGAGATGGAACACAAGAATTTTCTTTCAGTAGCTCGACTTCATTTCTTGCTGCTTCGAGGTAACACACGGGATTGTTATTTTGTGATGAAATTATAAGTAAGAAGGATGACCCATGCAGCCTGTTCAAAGCTGGCTGTGAGACAGCAGAAGGCTGACACCGGCCTCCAAGGCCTTCAGCCAGGGCTGGTCCCAGTGGCAGCCACATGTATAATTCATTGTTTTCTCTACAGCAACGTGTATTTAATTCGTCATCCCTTTATCACTTGTTTAATGGCAGCAACTTAATGTTCCAGCTGAAATTCATCCACAGTCACCCAACGGGAGAGCCAGAGGCTTTGCAGAGTCCACAGAGTCCCATTTATGAAGGCAGAGGGACAGAAGCAGTATTTATTCCCATTTTGAGTGGTATTTATTCTCATTCTGAGCAGCAAAGATGAGTTCAGAGATTTGCCTAAGGTATATCAAGCCTCATTTTAGGAGCTAAATGGACTCAGGTTTTTTTATGGTAGAAGTCTCATTTTCTAGACCCTCAGTTGCAATCAGAGACCTCGGCAGCTTCATCCCCTCTGCCTCAGTGCAGGGATCACTGTTCAGGATGTGCCTCACTTTCACCCCCAAAACAATGGGGTTAAAGACAGGAGAATTGCTGGTGCAGTGATGTCCATGGTGGGGAACACTGTGACCAAAATGGTGCCTTGAAAATAAGAAAGGTGCTGGAGTGCAAAGCAGGAATGCAGAGAGAGATTCCTTGTTTTGCTACATATCCCAGATTTAAAAACAAACCCAACTGCCTCAGTTCCAAAACCTGTCAAGTTTCAATTTGCTCTTGACCTTGAAAAATTTCTGTGCAAAGTCTCCAGCACAGCCACAAAAGCTGCCAGGGAGAAGGAAACTGATGCTCCAACACTTAAAACCAGCACATTTACAGCATTTCACCATCTCCCTGTAAAACAGACGTGGGGCATTTATTTTTGCCAGGAATCACTGATTCTATAGAGCTCTGAGGTAAGAAACAAATTGAAGTCTTGCTTTGGTTTCCAGTGTTTGAGTTGCATTAGGTCAGAGATGATGTCCACAGTCCCTTCCAACCCCAACCATTCTCTGATTCTATAAACTCTTCATTTGGGTTTAATTTATACTGAAACTCTGCTCTCTGTCTATAAGGCACAATAAATCTGTGTGGGTGTGTGCCAGACCTGGGCTGATGTTTTGCTGTAGGTTTGTCTTAGGGATGTGTGTCCTGTCATGAACATTGATCCTTTGGAGAAGAAGAAAGGAGCGATTTTCTGGGGTGTGTGGAGAGCTGAGTGAACAACACCTCGCAGATCAATGAATCTCTTTAGATGCAGCTGGTGCCCTCAGTGCCAGCACAACACGTTCCTGGCCAAGCAGCCTGCACTGGAATGCTCGGCAGGAGCGGTCCCTGCAGAGTCAGAGTGAGGCAGGTACGGGGGTGGCCTGGAGGGTCTCCCTGGTGGGACCCCACAGAGGCTGCACCTGATGCCTTATCAGGCCACCTAAAAACCAGATACTAGACAGGAGTAAGGGAATAAAGGTGGATATTTATTTGAAGGGCCTTCACAGGCACACCCTGGGGAGCCAGAGGCCACTGCCGAGATGGACCCCGAGATGGACCCTAAGTCACGAGTTCTTCACACTTTTATAGCTTTGGTCTATTTTGCATGTCAAGTTCAATTCTCCAATTAAAGCTTCAGTTAATGATGTGATTTCCCCAAGCACACCCCCCTTCCCAAGATGTTGGTTTCCATTTTGGGCCTAGAACAGGCTGGGTGTCCTTGGAGGGCAGGCCTGGAGAGGGTTTGTTACGTTTATCTGGCCTGAGAGAGCAGCAGCTCACAGACTACAAGAAACTTCAGAGTTATACTCTAGGCAGTACAGGATTTTAAATTATGAAAGTTAAAACTCAAAGCATCAGACCGATGGAGCAACAACGCCAGTGATGGAACGTCACTGGGGTCCCGGGGTCACCAATGCTCTTCCAGCCAATTGATGCAAATCCACTTCCATCTCAGCCCTGCCGGGGCTTGGATCAAGAGAGATCAAGACCGGTGAAATCAAATCCTGAGCTGGCACAAACACAAACCACAAACACCCTGTTTGCACTTAGTCCTTTAATGTTTTCTTTTGCAGTTTCCAAGCTGTTGCTGTGCTTCAGTTCACTCGTGTGGTGCAGTGTGAGAGCATCCTGCTCCCAGCTCTGGGCCAGGACTAACCACAGCCAGGTTTGCATCAGCCTGTGGAAATCAGAGTTCGGCCCAGGGAATCCCTGCCCCAGCTCAGCTCATCTTCCAGGGCAGGGCAGGCGACATGGGAACAGGTTCTCAAGGTGTTGGTCTCTTCTTTCAGGGAACAGGGACGAGAGGAAATGGCCTCAGGTTGTGTCAGAGGTTTAGGCTGGGTGTTAGGGAAAGCTTCATGGCTGAATGGGCTGTCCAGCCCTGGCACAGGCTGTGGAGTCACATCCCTGGAGGGATTTCACAGCCCTGTGGATGTGGCACTTGGGGACACGGTCAGCAGTGGTCTTGGCAGTGCTGGGGAAGAGCTGGACTTGATGGGCTCAGAGGGATATTCTGACATCAATAATTCCATGATCCTGTGATTCTGTGATGCCTTAGTCTAACGGAGAAGGCTCCGCTCGCGACCCCTCGGAGGCCGTGCGAGGGAAGCAGCCACATGTCCTTCATTTCAACACCAATTGAGTTGAGCTGGCAGCAAGAGCTTCAGAGGTTTCCCCTTTGTGCCTGGAGCTCACCACTCAAGGATGTGCTGCCTTTCACATTTTAGACAGGGATTTTCAGTGGTGTTTGATGGACCTTAGGGGCCAAACCTTTCATTCCACTGGCTTCCATGCAATGGACCTTACTGGACCTCCCAGTCTGGGTGCCAGGAGAGAGTGAACACACATTGAAATAGACCCTGTTGCATTCTTTTGAGGCAACATAGAGTCCCAGCATGGTGTGGGTTTGAAGGGACCTTAAAGCCCATCCAGTGCCACCCTTGCCATGGCAGGGACACCTTCCACTGTCCCAAGCTGCTCCAAGCCCCAATGTCCAACCTGGCCTTGGGCACTGCCAGGGATCCAGGGGCAGCCACAGCTGCTCTGGGCACCCTGTGCCAGGGCCTGCCCACCCTCCCAGGGAACAATTCCTGCCCAAGATCCCATCTAAATCTCTGCTCTCTGTTTGAATCTGTTGCCCCTGGTCCCGGCACTCCAGGCCTATGTAAAAAGACACTCTCCCGCTTTTTTGTGAGCCCCCTTTTCACAACAGCAATAAAAAACGATCTTATGCTAATGAACCATTTCTTCCAGAATTAAGAGTTGCTCATCTTTGTCCCTGTATCCAGGGGATTAGTCACCGTGACTAAGACGTGTCTAGGAGACACCTGGAATCGCGCTCTCCTTGCAGGCAGGGCCAGGGCCAGGCTCAGCCTCTCCCACCCTGGGGAACACTGAGCCTCGCAGCGCCTGGTGCTGCCCGGTCCCCGGCAGATTGCTGCCCGTGGGGCAGAGCAGCTCCTGCCCTGGGACCAGCTGCCAGGGCCTGCAGGGCAGCAGGTGGGCCATGGCTCCTCGGCGTGTCCCTGCCGGGGACGGGGCTGTGGGACGGTGCCAGCACCAGCTCAAGGGAAGGGATCTCTCGCCTCTCGGCCAGCGAGTGTGCGACCGCGTCTGGGAGGCTTTGTCCGGTTGTGGATCCTTCCAGGCGTGCCAAAGGGAAGAGAAACTGTGAGCAAGTCCAGGTGGCACCACAAGAGGGTTGGGTGGATGGTGCAAGTGGGGCTTCTGACCTGCAGAAAAGAAGGCAAAAGCAGTGTCCAGTTAAGTCTTTCAGTTCCTGGAGGAGAATCCAGGGGAAAAATGGAGTTGGACTCATCTGAGGTGAAAAGACAAGAGGGTGGGCGGAAGAGTTGTGATAGGGGAAAATTCTGTTGGAAAATAAAGGAAAAATTCTTCCTCCTGTGGTTCTCAGACCTTAGAAATGTAAAACTTGGGTGCACCCAGAGCTCCTTCCTCAGGCTGGAAGCTGTTTGCTTGCAAGGACATAGCAGGTTTCAACTATGAAAACTTGTTTTCCATTTTAAATTTCTATCCCTGACAATCCTGACTGGGAACTGCCCAGCACAACCTTCTCAACCCTCAGGCAGTCCATGTGCTGCCCCCGAAGTAGAGAGCAGATGTACCCATACTTCTATATTTTATTATTACCATCATATTTTATTCCATAAATTGCTCAAGTCCACAGCAGTGGATAAGGAACACTCCACTGAGTATTTTACCATTTTCCCCGTTGTCTCTGGGATAAAGTATCCATGAATGAGAGACAAATTTAAGCAAAAACTTCAAGGAAATTGTGAATTTATCAGCTGCCTCAATATTTAGAAGTTCCCCACAGCAATACTGGTCTTTTTTTTTTAATTACTACTATTTTTGTGCCATGATTAAAGCCCATGTGTCCATCCAGCACTGAGTTTGACTTTCCCAGCTCCTCTGATCCAGACTTTGTCTTGGGAAGGTGAATGACTCAGAATGACTGTACTGAGGATGCTTTTTTTTTCTCCCAGTAAACATGAAAGTTCTGGCCCACAGAACTTGTAACTGTTCATCTGATAGATAAGGATTGAAGAATGTCTTGAGAAAAAAAATGCAAAAAATTGTAAATAAAATTAAAATGAAAAAAGAATATGAAAAAAAATGAATGCAAATTTCACCTAAGGTAACAGCAGAGAGAGAGAAAGAAAGTCCAGAGAGAGACTTGACTTACTGAGTTCAGACAATGTGAGAGTTAAAAGAAAGGCTGAATTGATCTAAAACTTGTCCCCAGCCTTGTGTGGTGGCTGTGATGACTCTCCAGTACCACCCCCAAGCCTAAGGCCACTCAGTGACTGCAGAGTTACACAGAAATGGGATGAAAGGAGACACTGCTGCTTTGCAAATTTGAAAATAAAAAAAGACAGATGACAAATTCTTTGTCTTTCGGGACCCTGAAGTTCTTCGGAGATGCACGCCTTGCCTGAAGCCCATTGCAGGGGTTTGGTGGGTAAATGGGTCACGAAATTCCTCTGGAAATGCCACGCAGGATGTCAGAACAGATCACAGTGATCCGTTCCACATCTAATATTTTCTAACTCTCCTGTAACTAGGAACAAACCCCACAAGAATTAACGTGTTAATTAGAACAGAGAGAAGGGACTGAACGCTCTTTCCACACTTTGCCCTTGAGTCCCATCAGCGAAACCTCTCAGCAGTGACATCGGGCTCTGCAAGTGCCCCCTGGGTGACAAAACCTCACGGCACTGCCATGGTGTTCTGGAGATGTCCCAAATGGGACCTCTGTGGTTTCTGCCCTGGTGTTTTGGAAATGTCCCAAAATCTGCGTGGCTGCAGCTCAGTTTGGGCTGTGGAGAGGAAGTCCAAGCCTGACTCACTAAAATAAGTGGTCAGTGGGTCTGTGGAGGCCTGGCTTTGGCTGTGTGTGGGTGGAAGGGTGGCTGCAGCTGGGTGATGCTCTCAGTGCTGTGTGTTGGGAGCTGAACCAGGGGTGGGCACAGCTGTCACGGGTCACTGTTCCGGGTGTTTTGTGGCATTTAGAGTTCATTAGTGTGTCATGGCCAGGTGAGGCTCGTGTGTAGAACTGCTCTGATCAGTTCTGCAAGTCTGTAATTTCTTCATGGAAAGGGTTGTCCCGCCCTGGCACCGCTTCCCTGGACAGTGGTGGAGTCACGTCCCTGGAAGTGTTCAAACAAACAAGTGGATGTGGCACCTGGGGACACGTGGTGGTGACCGTGGCGGTGCTGGGTTGATGGCTGGGCTCGATGATTGTAGAGACCTTTTCCATCCTTTTGAGGGTCCCATGACTCCATGATTCCGTAAGAAAGCTTCATCCCAGCATAGCTCGGGGTTCCCAGTGTCTGGAAGGACATCAGGTTATCTGTACTGCCCTCTCATTTTTCAGGGTGTTAGATCTAACAAACAGCATTTTGAATGACGCTTCACAGGGCCCGGGTGACTTCTGGCACCAGGACCACCATGGACCAGCAGCTCCTGAGGCAGAACTTCCTCCTGTCACGTGGGAGGATGCAGCAGCTCAGAGGTTGTTTCACCGTGGCAGGGTGAGGATGATGCTGAAGGACTCCCACCTTCCCGGCTCCGTGGGCTCTCCCTGCCCAGCGTCCTGTCACCCCACACCCAGTGATGCTCCACAGGGCTGCAGCCCCCTCCAGGCAGCTTCTCTCCCTGTCCTGGCTCTGGGATGGAGGTGGTGTCACCTACAGGGAGTTTGAGAGCCCCTGGGGAGCCCTGTGCTCCTGCTGGCTGGTGCTGTGACCTTGGCAGTGTTCAGGTAGGAAAAAACACAGGGAGAGCACAGGGGGGGTCACTTCTCTGCCAGCCTCAATCGATCTGAGCCTCTGGTGCTTCCTGAACCAGGAGATCTGTTTTGTGGGGAATATTCTTTAATGGATTTGTTTTTCCTGTGGATTTCTCTCACCACCTGGTGAAGCCTCTGCAGGCTTTTGGTGTTTGCAGTTTGCTCTGACAAAATGTTCCAAAGCTTAATCCTGTTGAGGGAAAAATGCCTCCTCGAAGTGGTTTTAAATTTGACACCTGCTATTTTATTTAATGCAGCTTAGTTCTTGCATTAAGGGAGAGCAATTAGACCTGAGTGTCCTCTTCCAGCCACCCAGGGTAGCACAGAGCCCTTCTCCACACCCCAGTCATTCCTCTTCCAGGCTGGAGACTCTGGGTTCACCCACATCTTCCTTTATGGAAATTACTTCACACTTCTTGCTTGTGTTTGTCGCCTGCTCCCAAAATCCTTCTACTCCCCAAGAGGATAAAGGGAAGGTGAGAGCATCTGCTTCATCGAGTTTTCACATCAAGACTTTGGGGCTTAAGGGAAAGAAAAAGTAACTGTGAGAGATGCAATACAACGTGGTAGTTAATGGGAGCAACAGCAAAGCCTGAAACTCTTCAGCCACTCATTGATGGGCCATTAGGAAACTCCAGCTCAGCTCTGGAGAGGAGCAGGAGCCTGGCCTGTATGGCTGAGACAGAGAGGGACATGATGGAGGTGAGGATTTGGGATGTGTGAGTCCTGTGGGATGCTGCAGAGCCAGCAGAGAGAAGGAGAAGGGTCAGTGGTGGGAAAGGGGTATTGGGAGGACAGGGGTGGGGGAGATCCAGGGGTGAGGCACCCAAAGGGCCGATGGCAGCCACGTGGAGGTCAAATGCTGGAGCAGACTGTGGGTTCCATCCTGCCCCGTGTTTCAGCAGCCCAGCAGGAGCTGGTGGGCAGCAGCTGGAGGTGGTGGCAGCACCAGCCCAACAGTGACAGCTCGGTGGCAGCCATGGGGCAGCAGTGACCCCCTGTCTGCTGGGCAGTAGGGTCTGGGGACTGAAGGCTGCAGAGGCTGTGGGAGGAGAGCCATGGCCAGAGTGGTGCCCCCCAGCTCGCTGTTGGCTGTCCCAGCAAGTCCAAGGATGTGCTCTTCCATGTACACCTCCCCTCCGTGCTGCCGGTGTCCCCCCAGCTCCAACAGCCTCCCCAGGCCACTGCTGACCCCAAGCCACTGCTGACCCCAAGCCACTGCTGACCCCACATCCCAGTCCCCTCCTGCACAGCAGCCACTGGCTCCTCTCTGACCCTTCACTTTGGGCACCCCGTTCCTGGACATATTTACCTGCAGAAATCCCCAATTTCTGCTGTGGAGACCAACCAGGTCTGGGAGAAATCACTGAAATTTATTAAAATGCTACTGCTTAACTATTCCTAAAATACTGCTTTGAGCATTCCCTTCCTGCACATGAGCCCTGGATCTCCATCCAAAGACACTTCTGACATTGTTTTGTGGTGGCCCTTAGCTCACAGTCATGCAGGGAATCAGGCAGAAACCACTTCTGGGGTATGTCAGGAACCTTTCTGGACTGGACATCACCCTGTGTGCTCTCTCTGACCGTTGACATCCACTGAACTGAAGTTTGTTTTTCTCCAAAGCATTTGCCAAAACATTAGTCAGTTGAATTCTAAAACCCCTGAATCTGGAGAATTCAGCACGTTCCTGATGTTTCCACTGACTTCTTCCCGTGGTTAAACATCACCTCTGCAGAACACACACCTGTGGGTGCTGACAGGGGCTCCGAAGCAAAGTGCTTTTTGACCCTCACCCTGGGACCCATGGTGCTGGAAAACAAACTACCCCAGGGAAATCCTCCTGTGGGTTGGTTTTGAGCTCTGCAGAGGCATCAAGGAGCTGCTGGATCCAAACATGGAGAGGAATT
Source organism: Oreocharis arfaki (assembly GCA_013398015.1). NCBI lineage: Eukaryota > Metazoa > Chordata > Aves > Passeriformes > Paramythiidae > Oreocharis > Oreocharis arfaki. The sequence continues at coordinate 29,269 of VZRR01000733.1, read as the reverse complement.
AAAGCGGCTGCTGGGCTTTGGGGTTTGCAGCGCTGGGAACAAGGGGAGCCTTTGGGTTTAGCGAGAACAAACATCTCATCCCTTGTGCAGAGGAGGGAGTGAACCTTATGGCTGAAACTGGATGAAAAAGTCAGATTCCTACCCCCCTGAGCCCTCTCATCCCTGGTTCACGTGTCTTTGCACCTGAGAGTGCCGCGCAGACGGACGGAGGCACTGTGTCAGCTCAGGTGCCACGGCAGGTCCTGCGGTGACAGCACACGGCTGCAGCGGGCACGGGGGGACATTCCCAGCCCGACTGCTGGCTGCAGGCTGCTCAGCCTCACCTGTGACAGCCCCCCCGCTGCTGCAGGCACACCTGCAGAGCTCCCTCCTTGCAGGACACGTGCCCCGTGTCGCCGGGGTCCTGCTGTGACATCCCCGGCACTGCGTGGGGCAAGGAGCTTGTGTCTGCTCACGTCTCATCCCTCACACAGCCCCACAGGCTCCCTTTCACTCTCCCAGGCTGCCCTGGGTGTCAGACGTGGGAGAGGGAGGATTGTCTGGATGCTGAGGAGGTGCTGAGCCTCCTTGGGGTCCCTGTCACCTGTGGGGAATCACAGAACCATAAAATGGTTTGGGTTGGAAGGGACCTTAAGGATCATCTATTGGAAGGAAGAGGTCCTTCCCCCAGAGGGTGCTGGGCACTGCCCAGGCTCCCCAGGGAATGGGCACGGCCCCGAGGCTGCCAGAGCTCCGGGAGCGTTTGGGCAGCGCTGCCAGGGATGCCCAGGCTGGGATTGTTGGGGGGTCTGGGCAGGGCCAGGAGCTGGATCCATGACCCTGTGGGGGATCCTGGATGATCCTTCCAGCTCAGGCTACTCTGTGATTCTGTGATCCAGTTCCATCTCTCTACCATGGGCAGGGGGGAGCACCTTCCACTCCCCCGGCTTCCTTCAGGAAAATCCCCGATGGCACCTGGCAGAAGGTGAAAAACAAATCTCAAAACAGGACCCATTCACTTTGCTCCCAGGCTTTTCACTTTAACCACATTCCCATTTTGGAAACCAAGACCTTTACCCTTCCTGGAAATTCTTACCCTTCTAGATTTTCCTCGGACACAAGCTGGACTGGGAAGTCCCAGAGTGTGTTTCTCGTCCTGGAGTGGTGGGTGCCAGTTGTTTTGCACAGGGGACGGTCACATCTGAGCTGGATTCAAAGAGCTGGGTGTTGGCTGTCACCAGCTCTGACAGCAGGGCTGGGGACTGTCAGCAGGACCAGGGCAGAAGCTTCCTGCTGCAGGTTGTGTCTGTCAGGAAATGAGCAGAGCTGGGGCAAAGAGATCCAAGGACAAAGCAGCAGAGTGATTGGATGGAAAGGTCCGGGCTAAGAGCAGGGCGAGCTCTCTGAAGCACTTCTTGGGCACAGAAATCCTGCTTTTGGCCACTTTCACTGCTGAACTGCTTCTTTTTGCTTCTCCTTTCAGCAGCAACAACATCCCGGTGAAGGATGATCTGTGCCCAGTGGTCAGCATTATGGGGGTTATTATTATCCAACTTATCTCATAATTACTGCAAATTCTGGGAATTAAAGCCTTGTGGGGTGACATTTATCGCTGACCTCTGCAGTGGCCCTGACACAGAGAGCCTTCGGATCAAGTCGAGCTGCCACAGCAGTAATTATTTCATCCTCACTCATCAGAAGGACGTGGTTTTGCTGCGGGCAGTGAGGGATTCAGGGTTAGAAAATGGCTCTGGATAAATTTCGGAAAAGTGAATCATTTTAATGCTGGGCCACTTTTCCCTCCAGCAAACAATCACAATTAATGATGCATTTTTCTGAAAATTGGGGGTTTATCAGATGCCTGACCCTGCCTTTTGTATTTTTAGTTTTCAAGAGAGATAATTTCTTTCATTAGCCAAAGGCTGGAGCTGGGAGATAAATATTGCAGAATAATCTTCTTTCTGTAAAATTCTATAAAATGTGCTGATGTAACAAACAGCCTCTGCTCACACTTTGCTCTCTACTTGATCACTTAGGCTTTTAGGGATCCTTGTGGCCCCACAGGGGAGTCAGGAGGGGAAACCTTGTCTGCATGGAGAGTTCTGAAGGGAAAATCCATGAGCAGCCAGCAATCCCAGAATCCCAGGATCCCTGAGGCTGGAAAAGCCCTCCCAGCCCAGCCAGGCCCAGCTGTGTCCGATGCCCACCTTGTGCCCAGCCCAGAGCACTGAGTGCCACGGCCAGGCGTCCCTTGGGCACCTCCAGGGATGGGCACTGCAAACCTCCCTGGGCAGCTCTTGCCAAGGCCTGACCTCCCTTTCCATGGGGAAATTGCTCCTGGTGTCCAAGCTGAGCCTCCCCTGGCCCAGCCTGAGGCCGTTCCCTCTCCTCCTGTCCCTGTTCCCTGGCAGCAGAGCCCGACCCCCCCCCGGCTGCCCCCTCCTGTCAGGGAGTTGTGCAGAGCCACAAGGTCCCCCCTGAGCCTCCTTTGCTCCAGGCTGAGCCCCTTTCCCAGCTCCCTCAGCTGCTCCTCACAGGACTGGCTCTCTAATAACTCTCAGTATTACTGCAATGACACCTTTGCTTGCAGTCAGGTCCCCAGACTGAGTCTGGATGAGACTCGGAGAGAGCAAAGTCTGGCTTAAGACTTGACAGGATGTTCAAGAAAAACAAACAGTTCCCCCCCCCAGCTTTAGGTATGTGTTTATTTTTTTAAAGCTGAGAAATCCAACCAGCCCACTCGATTTGCTGGTGAAAATACAGGAAAGGTTGGTGGCTCTTCACCAAGACCCAACCATTTATTATCACTGAAATAACACCCAGAAGCTGCTGGAACCTTCTGGTGGAAGGAGTCCTGCCCATGGTGGGGGGTGGAACAAGATGATCTTTAAGGTCTCTTCTGACCCAAACCCTGCTGGGATTCTGTGGTTCAAGACCCCCTGTCACTCTATCGAAGATCAGCCCACCACCAGGAGGAGAAGCTGTCCTGGATGTACATCAGTGTTGGTGAATCTCAAAATGTACAACCAGCAAATGAGATGTGCAGGGCAGTGGTGGAAAATAAACATCTAACCTGAAATTTCTGATGGAAATATGAAAAGCAGGAGTACAAGGAGCCTTGGGAGATTGTGCAGTCTGTCTGCCCCCTGGAAGGACAACAGCTCACCCAAACCAACCCAGAAGGGCGTTCAGTCAGTCTGGTCTAACGTTCCTGGGGGGCACCTCCATGAAACCTGTGTGCCTGGAAGGAGACCTCCCGTGGAATTCTATTTCTTTTATTGCTAATGGGTCTTTGTGCTCTGTCATGGAAGGAGCCTCCACGTGGGTTTGGTGCTGTCGGAGCACCAGGGGGAGGCTGGAGTCACACCCAAAATGGCAAGCAGTCAGGCAGTGCAATGAACACCCAGTCTGGTGCATTCTCATGGAATACATGGATTAAAGGCCAGATCATTCAGGGAAGATCAGAGCTATGCCCCTAGTACGACACAGCAACAGCAACACTCACACCCCAAAAATGGCTGTTTCCTCAAGAGCCCATTGGTGAAAGCAGTGAATACCTGCAGAAATCAGACCACTTCCTCCATCTTCGGCAATGAATAATCTATAACTTCATTTTCCAAGCGAGTTCTGCCCTCTCTTTTGTGGTGGTTTCATTTAGGTCGTTCTCTGCCTTCTGGTTTCTGAGGACGCTGTGTGAGACGCGTCCCAGGCGTGATTGCAGTCGGGGCCGAGTTAATTCCCTGGCTGTGCCCTGGCAGCCGGACGTGCTGCCCCAGCTGCAGGAGAAATTACAGCACTTTGTCACAATTTGTTCCTGAGAAATCCACAGTCGCTGCTGCCATGGCTTCCCTGCCTCACAGTTTTTCAGGAATTGAATGTTAATCCACGTGGTTCTTTGCCCTTTTCCGCATCTCCTAGGGCAGGCTCTGAGATTGCCTCACTCCTTGCTGGTTCTCATTCCATTTGTCTTCTGTTCATCCTCCAAGATCACTGCCAGCAGCCCTTGGGCTGCTCCTGCCCCTCTGTAAGTGCTCCCAGGGGAATTGTCACGCTGCCCTTACCCTGCCCTGCTAATTTTAAACCATCCGTTTTACTAACTTTTAATTTTTTTCCCTATTCCCCCTGATTTCTTACTTTGCTGCTGATGTTAGACTACTTCAGGAAAAATAATTTCTAACAAAAAAGCAAGTAACTGCCATGCCTGGTCCCACCATCCATCACTCCATGTGCTTCCCCAGCATTTGAATAACAAAGCAGCTCGTACATCAACCTGCCCCTCGCTGAATGCAAATCACTTCTTGCCTTCCCATCCTTCTCTTTCGCTTTCCATGCTTGCGCCATTTCCTCCTGTAAATCATCACTCCTGGTTTTTTCTCATGCCAGGGATCACCACAAAGGTGGGAATTTATGCCTGCTGCCTTCTAGTGCCCCTCTTGCCTAGTCATTGCACTGGTGAGGTTTGGGGGGAAAAAAATTGCTATTTTGATTCCATCTCTAATGAACCTCATGGGTCCCTGAAACGTGACCTCCTGGGCATCATCCTGGTGTGATGTGAGAATCCTGGAATGGTTTGGGCTGGGAGGGACCTCAAAGCCCATCCAGTGCCACCCCTGCCATGGGCAGGGACACCTCCCACTGTCCCAGGCTGCTCCAAGCCCCAGTGTCCAGCCTGGCCTTGGACACTGCCAGGGGTGGGATAAGGAGATACCTCCACCTCAGTGTTCCCAAGCCCACTCTGCTGAGGTCCAGAGCTTTCAGCTACAGAAACCAGACAAACAAAAGCAAATAAAACACCCCACAGAATGAAGATCTTTAGCAGTGATGGTCCTGCTCAGAGGCACTTCTTCTGTCCTTGAAATAATCCCCACGGACACCACGGGGAATGCAGCATCCCTATACGTGCCCATAGGGCTGTTTGGGCAAATCCATGAGAGGGATGAAAGTCAGATATCCCAGGGTGTAGAAAGCATTTCGGGACAGGGCTGAGACCAAACAGTTTCTCTTCATCTTCCTGCCAGTTGTGCCTCTCTGCCTGCAGTGCATCCCCAGCTCTCTGTCCCCTCTTGCTCCACCCCACCACAGCCTGGCCTGGCCACGGCTCTGGTCCGATGGCCCTGCCCAGGACGCGCCCTCCCCTCCTGCTGCCAGTGTCCCCCCAGCTCCAACAGCACCCCCAAGCCCCACCCCTGGTCAGCCACCCCAGAGCAGCCACCAGCTCCTCTCTGACTCCTTCCTTTGGGCACCACCTTCCTCGGCCTGAGCACATTTACCTGCACAAAGCCACCAATTTCTGGGGTCAAAACCAGTCCGAGCTGGGAGAAACTGCTGAGAACACTCAGCCCTGAGAAACACCCAGCCCAGGGAGTGTCTGCAGCTGGGAGTGAGGAGCTGGCTGCAGCATCTCTTGGAGCTCCTCCCAAAGCAGCTTCAAAGGACAAAACCATGAATGGTTGGAAGCCACCAGGTCAGATCTCCTTCCAGCACAGGGTTCCCACGTGGATTTGGGGCAGGAGGAGACCACGCCACTCCTCTGCAGGATCCCAGCGTGCTTCTAAGAGACAAGAACCTGGGCACCTGTTACACACAGTGGCAGAGCTGAGCAGAGCCCGCCCAGACACCGAGCCCACAGAGAGCAGGAATTGCCCAAACCCGATTCTCCTTCCACCCGAGCAGCTCCGCCTTCTGAGTTGTTTGAGTTGTGTCCTTTATGGAGGTCGCTGTCACAGGAATCAGCTCCCACTGCTCCCTCTTCCCTGTCCCTCCCTGGGGCAGGCAGGGCAAACCCCTACCCCCCACACATGGGCTAGAAAACACTTCTGGGCAGTTGTGGGCTCCACCTTCACATTTTGGAGACAAGATACTATGTTTAGAGCAATTAGATTAAATTAATCATATTTAAGTCCGACAAGGTAAGTGCTTCTCTGTTCCATGTAAAGGCAAGGAATTGGTGATCAGCTGCGACAAAGGCTACATCATTGGGAACATTTTAAAACAAAAACCAGCCAGAAAAGCTTCTGGAAACAGCTGCTCTGACCTAAAAACTCCTGAAAATATTTGAAGTACTACAGAGCTCTGCAGCCTGGACTTGGCCTGGCCCAGGCAGCCCTGGCATTTCCCCATGGGCAGAGTGGGAGACAAAGTTTATCATGGAGACCCTCCCACTGAGTCATGAGGGGCAGAGAGGGCCCCCAAACACTCCCCACAGACCCCCAAAACCACCACCCCCCACCCGGACTGCATGGCATCCGGAACTCCTTCCCAGAGAGGAGTCTGGGTGTGGCTGGATCCAGCCCCAGCCCCAGACTTGGTCAGTGATTTGTGCCTAAAGGATTGTACAGCTCTGATTGAACCTTTACGTGACTTAGTGCTCCAGGATTAAGGATGGGAACCCAAATATATTTATATGAAGAAATTATTCATTAAGATGATGATTAGACTAAGAGATCTTAATCAGCATTATTTACTACCCAGCACGACAGCCAGCAGTGTAAGGCACGGTTTGAGACGAGACTGAAGCAGCTCAGTCGAAGCCAGCAGAGCCCATTACTGAGCAGAGACTGAAGTCACTCACCCAGAGCCAGGGCTGTGGGCAAATCGCTTTGGCCCAGCCTTGAGGGGCACCCCGAGAAGGTACTCGGGCAAAGGGGGTGTTAGATGATACCCAGGTTAAAAAGCTGGGGCTGGGCTTTTATGGGACAAAGCCCCTGGAGTGGCAGTCAGGGGTCTCTGGGCTCAGCTCAGCAGCTTTGGGGAAGGTGTCAGTGGCAGCACCTGGGGCTTCCTTTCTCAGGTACCTCACCAGCTCTGCCACACCCTCACCTCACTTGGGATGTTGAACTTTGGGATTGAGGAGTCAGGCTGGTTTCAGCTTTATCCAGCCTCAAAAGCAGCAGGACCCCCTCTCTACCGCCACTCCAGGCAGGGCATCCCGCTCTTCCCCACCTCTGCGTTTCCCTTTGAGGAGTTGCTGAAGTTCTGCTGAAGTTTCTGCTTCAGAGGAAGAAAAGCCCCAAGCAAGCACAGCAGCAAGGCTTTGCACAGACTCTGCAGGGCTGGGAACCTTCACCTTGCTTCGAAGCAGCCCAGCTCTAGAGCCCACTGCAGGCGTGGGCAGGGCTGAGCCAGCTTCCCTGGGCTGCAGCCAAGGACAGGGAGGGTCCTGCCTGCAGCCTCTGGCCAGGGGCACATCAGGGCTGCTCCTCTGCCCCACCCGGGTGAGACCCCACCTGCAGAGCTGCCCCAGCCCAGCACAGGGAGGACCTGGAGCTGCTGGAGAGAGTCTGGAGGAGCTACGGAGCTGCTCCAGCACTGGAGCCCCTCTGTTCTGGAGCCAGGCTGGGAGAGCTGGGGGTGCTCACCTGGAGAAGAGAAGGCTCCAGGGAGAGCTCAGAGCCCCTTGCAAGGCCTGAAGGGGCTCCAGGAGAGCTGGAGAGGGACTGGGGACAAGGGCTGGAGGGCCAGGAGCCAGGGAATGGCTTCCCAGTGCCAGAGGGCAGGGCTGGATGGGATCTTGGGAAGGAATTGTTCCCTGGGAGGGTGGGCAGGCCCTGGCACAGGGTGCCCAGAGCAGCTGTGGCTGCCCCTGGATCCCTGGCAGTGTCCAAGGCCAGGTTGGACATTGGGGCTTGGAGCAGCCTGGGACAGTGGAAGGTGTCCCTGCCCATGACAGGAGAGTGGAGAGAGCTGAGCTTTGACATCTCTTCCAATCCAAACCATTTATAATTTTATGATCTTTCCTACCTCCCAGGCCAATTCCTATATTTACAGATCTCTCACCCACCTCCACCCCCAGCCCAGCCACCTCCCTCCACCCCCAGGACACTTCCCCCTCCTCAGGAGTTTTTCACATCAGTACAGCAAGGCTGATCCAGAGCAAGACTTTATTATCAAACCCACCCTTCAGGGAGCCACAGCAGCCCAAAGGCCCAGACACCAGAGCTCAGCCCACCCAGCACACAGCTGTGGGGTGGGAACAGAGGTGCAGGAGCTCCCACATCAGAGCAGAGATTGTACTGCCCTCCCCTCAGTGGCAGGAAAATCCCTGTCCTGGTCAGCAGCCTCAAGAGTGGGTATCAAGGTCCAACAACACAACTCGTGCTGAGCACTGGGGCAGACAGACAGAGTCACCTGTGCCACTTCCTCTGGCAGGGCATCCGGGCCAGCCCAGCCCATGGCCCTTCACTGAGCTGCCACGGGGACCCCCACCCGTGGGGTCCCACAGCCCCCAGCCCCCGCAGGGAGCAGCACGAGCGCCGGGGGCAGCAGGGCCAGGACGGAGCGTGGCAGGGCATGCACAGCGTGGTCCCTCGCAGGAGCCACATCCTCCCCCTGAGCAGGGCAGGATCTCTTCTTCCCAGCGTAGTATCTCGCCACAGCCACGTTGGGGTTCCCCTGGGCAGGGTCGAACCACATCTGGATGCAGAGCCCGCTGCCCCGGCGCGCGGGGCTGTACTTGTAGGAGTGCGACCAGATCTTCTCGCACAGGTCTTTGGGCCGGGGGAAGACCTCGCTGAAGGGCCTGCACATGGAGCCCCAGGGACAGCGGTTGGTTCCTGGGGACAGAGCACCGCAGGAGAAAAGCTCAGTGAGAGCTCTGGGACAGCCCTTCCCTCCTGTCCTCCTCCCTGGTCACCTGCCCACGGCCCGTCCCTGCACCGCAGCTGGGCGGTGGGGCCTTGGCCACCCCAGCCAAGCGAGGGAGCTTTGGGGTCCTGGCAGCAGTGACACTGCCAGTGACCTGCCAGGGGGTGAGGGAAGGCTCCCCAGGGCCCACAGACCTGTTGCCCAGTTCCAGCCCTTGTGCCAGTTCTCTTTGCACGTGAGGGCGTCCTTGCAGTCCTCCCACCACTCCTCGCAGTCCTCCTTGCACAGGGGCACGTGGAGAATCCTCTCCCGGCGCCAGCTGCTGTCGACCTGCAGGACACAGGACCAGGCACACTGGGGAGGGCCCTTGAAAGCCAAGGGCAAGATTGATGTCTTGAGAGGCTGCCTAGAAACAGAGCCTGGACAGGAGTGAGGGAATAAAGGTGGATATTTATCTGAAAGGCCTTCACAGGCACACCCTGGGGAGCCAGAGGCCACTGCCAAGATGGACCCCGAGATGGACCCCGAGATGGACCCCGAGTCACGAGTTCTCCACACTTTTATAGCTTTGGTTCATCTGCATATCAGGGTTAATTCTCCAATTAAACTTCAGTTAATGATGGAATTTCCCCAAGCTCATCCCCCTTCCCAAGGTGTTGGGTTACACATTTCAGGCCCTGGACAGGCTGGGTTGTCCTTGGAGAGCTTGGAGAGGCTTTGTTCTGCCTGCCTGGCCTGGGAGAGCAGCAGCTGCAGGAACTGCACAGGGACACACCAGGCAGGGCAGGGTTTGGGAATATCAAAGTGAAAACCCAAGGCATCAAGATCTGCCACATCCCAGATCCCCCCAGCCCCTCTCGTGGGGCTCCACAGCTGATCCCAGAGGAGTTTCAGCCTCAGCAGAGATGTGTCTTGACTCAAGGAATTCTTCTATCAGTCAGAGGCCAGAAAAGTCCTTGGAATCTCTGTACTCCGGGGGAAAAGTTGAGACCTCCTAGATACTGAAGAGAAATCCTTCCCTGGGAGGGTGGGCAGGCCCTGGCACAGGGTGCCCAGAGCAGCTGTGGCTGCCCCTGGATCCCTGGCAGTGCCCAAGGCCAGGTTGGACACTGGGGCTTGGAGCAGCCTGGGACAGTGGGAGGTGTCCCTGTCCATGGCAGGGGGTGGAACAGGATGAGTTTTAATGTCCCTCCCAACCCAAACAGTTCCATGATTCCTTGATCTGATCCTACCTGGTCAATCCAGGGCCCCAGGTTGGGTGAGCACTCGTACAAGCACGTGTCCTGGATGAAGTGGCGCTTGCACTTGGGTGGCATCACCCCACAGTGGTTCCAGTTGAAGTTGTACAGGTTGGATTGGTCCTTGTGGGCTTCCAAACTGGTGTTGGCTGTGCAGCAGGCCTTGTCCTTCCAGGGAGAGCACTGCAACAGAGCAGGGGACAGGCTGGGGCTGCAGGAGCGTGGGGGATGCCGCAGGTGCTGGCTCCCTGCAGAGCCCACAGCAAGGAGCCTTCAGAACCAGAGGATTTTATCTCCTGCAGCAAACTCTTGGCCGCTCTGGGCTCAGGAGTTCGGCATGGCAGCGAGGCAGAGCTGGAGGAAGGGCAGGAGAGCAGCTCCTCAGCAGGAATTAGTGCCAGCCCAAGGAACAGACGCAAACCCCTTTTCCTCCACCAGGAGCCCCGGGCAGAGCAAGAACAATCTCCAGCACCGAGGGGGAGCAGAGGAGAGTTTCTCTCCACCATCCTTTCCCTTGCTGCGCGCTGGGGCACCCGAGCTCCAGGAGGGGGTTGAAGAGGGGTGGCACGGAGCTGACAAATGCCCATACCCCCGCACCTGCTCTGGCCATCTGCTGAAAGAAAGCAGCAAGCAAACAGATCTCTCACCCAGCACGGGCCTTCTCCCGCAGGCAAGTGGTGGCCGAGCTCAGACCAGTCCATAATATGCGGGGAGGCAGGTACAGGGGGCCCGGACAGCCCCACCCAGCCCACCAGCAGCTCCTACCTGCTCATGCAGCTTCCCCTCGGGGCCAGGCTCGCGTTTGTGGTGCTTGGCATCCATGCAGATGTCCAGCAGTGAGTTCTTCACCGGCGCCGCGGCATCCGCAGCCAGCAGCACCAGCAGCGCCATCCCCACGGCCATCCCCACGGCCAGCCTGGGGGAACGCAGCTCTGCGGGCAGGGGACAGCACGGCACGGCTGACACAGCTGTGCGGAGAGGGGACAGAGCAGGACAGACGGGACAGAGCAGGAGAGGGGACAGGGCAGGAGAGGTGACAGAGCAGGACAGAGAGGACAGAGCAGGACAGAGGGGACAAAGGGGACAGAGCAGGACAGAGGGGACGGCACAGGAGAGGGGACAGAGCTGTGCAGAGAGGGGACAGCACAGGACAGAGAGGGGACAGAGCAGGACAGGGTTTGGCACAGGCTGCAGCGAGGGAGGTGCTGTGGCGGCCGGGCACTCCTGAGGAGCTGCCAGCAGCTCATGGCACCAAGGACACAGGCGCAGCCCCCCCCAGCCAGGCTGCAAGGTCAGCGGCACGTTATCATCAGGACAGCACCACGTCGGGGACAAACAGCCCTGGGAGAGCTCAGACCCACCAACAACTCATCTCCCCCGAGGGACGAGGGCATGCTGTGTGAGACCCACTCAGCCTGGGGTCCTTTTGCCACCCCACTGCTTCAGAGAGAAGCTTCCAGCCCCCAAACCTTCCACACCAAGACATGGGGAGTGCAGGGATCTCTCTCGTGAGTGTCCAGGGGGGCAGGGAATGCACCAAAACACCAGCACCTTGTGTGGGCCATGAGCGGCAGGAGGCCCATGCTGTCTTCAGGAGTATGCTAACACAGGAAAACATTTTCTTTACTTTATCTGCGTCTGAGACTTGGGAACCCTCACCTGAGGTCTCCAGCAGAATCATTGAACAATCACAGAGGGGTTTGGGTTGGAAGGAATCTCAAAGCCCATCTCATCCCACCCCCTGCCATGGGCAGGGACACCTTCCACTGTCCCAGGCTGCTCCAGCCCTCCAGCCTGGTCCGATCTGAGCAGTAAAAGACATCTCACACCACCGTGCCTTGGCCTCCTCTGCCTGCCTAGAGGCTGGAACAAACTTTATAGTCATTTTCTAAAAAACACCCCAAAATTCAACCCCCAAACCAACCAACAACGAGACTCAATCAAGAAAATTCCTTCCCATTCCTTGTTTACACAGCACAGGGGTCTAAACCAGACACCTTTTAAGAAGAATTTTGCAAAGCACAGAAGCAAGACAAGGCATTTATAGCATTAAAATAGCACAAAACACCCCAGGAAAAGCAGCTGCAGGCCTGAGGAGACCGACACAGAAATCTGAGGACCAGGAAGTAGCTAACATGCATTATAGCTGCATTTATGCCCCCAAATCAACTGTCACCCTTACCAGCCATAAGGCCACACCACCTTACAAATGCTCAGCTCAGCACCTTCCTGGGGCAGCTTTAATAGCAAAAAAGGGGAGGAGTGGGGAGGAGTTCCCCCTCTGTCCCACGAGCTTTGGCTCGTTGTTTGTCACCACAGGGGCCGATGTTCCGGTGACAAGCAGCTCATCCAGCCTCTGGCACGAGCAGCACTCCTCGCCCGGGAAACAATCCAGTGTTTCTTTCCAAAAGCAGGTGTCTTATCAGCCTTCACAATGAGCCCTATTTCCTCTACTCACCCTGCATCAGGCACTTTGGGTTTGGACCATTGCACAAGGCAGAAGAACCCGGGAGAGACTGACCCAGGACATGGGCATGGAATAAATAATGGAATAAATGCAGAATGACACACAGGCTGCTGCCTCAGAAGGAGCAACAACAACTCCCACCACAAACCAGAAATGCAGGTGCTGAGGGGGAGCAATGCACCTCCTTCTAACACCTGAGCACATCCACTGGTGCTAAAAGCTTCACCACAGCCCATGGAAAGCCCTTGCCCTCAGCATGGGGGCAGAGTCTTCCTCCTGCAGCGGTTTTGGGGCTGAGCTGCTCTTTTCTTCACTCACGTTGCTGATGTTTCGGTGATGAATCACCTGCCTAAGGAGCAAATCTTTCTACATTTTATGTGTGAGCAGCTTTAGGCTCTGGGAGACCCGGCTTTGGTGATCACAGAATCACCGAGGTTGGAAGAGACCTCTCCACCTTGTCCCCAGCCCAGAGCACTGAGTGCCACGGCCAGGCCTCCCTTGGACACCTCCAGAGATGGGCTCTGCAAACCTCCCTGGGCAGCTCTTGCCAAGGCCTGACCTCCCTTTCCATGAGGAAATTGCTCCTGGTGTCCAAGCTGAGCCTCCCCTGGCCCAGCCTGAGGCCGTTCCCTCTCCTCCTGTCCCTGTTCCCTGGCAGCAGAGCCCGACCCCCCCCGGCTGCCCCCTCCTGTCAGGCAGAAAACAACTTTGTGCTTCTAACCCTGCACATCGGAGGTGTCACTGAGCAGATCTTCCCCCACCCACTTCTGACCCTTTGCAGCCTCTGCTCCCTCCACAAGAAGAGTTTTGCCCCTCGAGGCGCAGGACTGTGGCAGTTTCAGATGCCCTGCGCAGTCCTGGCCACGTTTCCTGCTCCTTGCCAGGGAATTTCCAGTATCTGCTTTGTTTTTGGAACTGCTGATCACTGAACTGTGTTGTAACACTGTCAGAGCAGTGACAGCTTGTTCCTGAGAGATAATTGTCAGCCACCAGCCTGTCATCTTCCATCTGATGTGTTCTCCCCAGTGCCATCACTGCGTGTTCATCTCAACTGCTTTTTCTTAAAAATCTGTTGTTTTATTGTTCGGTGACTCAGTCGTACCAGGTGTCACGTCCCACTCCCCTGCAGAAGGGAGCACCCGAGAGTCATAGGTGCCCATGGTCACAAGAGAATGGCAAAAGCCAGAAGGGTCCAAAACACAAAGCTCACCAAGTTTTATTGGCCAACTCCATGCTTGGTGTAGAAATTGACGCGTGTTTTGCCCCTGCTTTGTAATAGTGAGAGAAATAAAAGAGTAAAAGGAAAGAGGGAGGGAGGAGAGTGTGAAAGAGAGATTGGACAGCAAAGGACATCACCAGTCCTGGCTCCAGCACTGATCCAAGCAGGGGGGTCTTGGGGCACTGCCTGGGCTTTGGGGGGCACTTTCTATAGGTAAGTTTTCCCCACCCTGGTATCGGTGCTCTTCATGTGTACGTGAGCATGTGCAGTCTGCTCTTCTGGACCTTTCTGGAAATGGGTCAAGGGGCTTTGGGGGTCTTTTGGTGCTCTTGATGCCTCTCTCCTGGACTGACCTTCAGTCAGCAGCTCGTGCCCGCTCCTTGACCCCCTCCTGCACTGGAGCTGTCCTTCCTGTTGTTCGGTCACCACGCACCAGAACAGGGAAGTTGGCCCCAAAACGGTGCTGCCCCATCTCTGGACTTCCCCCTCCCGGCCATATCCTGGTCTAATCCTGGTTTAACCTTCTTGCTCCAGTGGACGTCAGGAATCTGAGACATTTTCTTCTTCCTGCCCAGGCTTCTGCACCACAGTCTTCTGCAGACTTTTACAGCTGGTCCTGGAGGGACTTAGCATCATCAGAGACTTGGTTGACTTGATGTTTTCCCCTCCTTTTCCCAGACAAAATCTGTTGAAAAGCAGAAATCATAGAATCAAAGGGGGGTTTGCTTGAGAGGGACATTAAAGCTCATCCAATTCCAACCCCTGGCATGGGCAGGGACCCCTTCCACTACCCCAGCTTGCCCCAAGCCTTGTCCAGCCTGGCCTGGGACACTTCCAGGGAGAGGGCTTATCCATTTACCTGTGGTTCAGCCCTGTATGACATTTCCTGTGACCTTTTCCCACACAGACACTGTGTTTGTGGGTGTGCAGATCCCCTCATCTCTCCAAAAAGCTTTCCAGGCTGCCCCATGTGAATGTGCAGCCCTTGTCCTGGCAGGGGGAACTTGTGCATGGGACAGTGCAGAACACGGGGAATTTCTCCCTGTTGTCCTGCCTGTATCCCTGCACACCCAAATCCTAAATATGCTGCATTTTTCCACACCAAATGCTCATTTTTGCTCTCTTTGTCACCTCCAAACCGTTTTTGTCCCTCTCTGAGCTTGTATTTCCTTAACTGAGTATTCCAGAGCTGTTTATAGCCTTGAGGTGCCCGGTACCAGCCCGTGCCCATCTCTCACTGCCTTGTGCCCCTCTGTTCCACATGCAGAGTCCCCCCTCCTGGAGGCCCTGCCATCCTGCCAGGGGAGTATTCCTCTGCCCTACCTCGGTGTGCTGAAGTCTTTGAACATCTCTCTCCTTCAGCACAGGGTTTTGCTGTTCTCTGCACACAATCAGAGCCACGTTTCCACCACGCAATGGGGAGCAAAAGAGCCACTGCCAAAGCCTGCATGAAAGTTGCCTTCTCTGCTGAAGCTGGTAAAAACAAACCCACAGGACAAGTTCACAGAGAGCAAAGCTGGCACGGCTCAGTTCCCTGAGGCCTTGCAAGCTCAGTATAAAGCCCATGGCCAGCAGTGGCCATGCCACGGGCTATAGGTTCAGCGTGCAGGACCTGTGTCACAGCTCTCTGCCAGGCTGGGGACACAGAATCATGGCAAGACGGAAGGGTTTGGGTTGGGAGGGACCTTAAAACCCATCCAGTTCCACCCCTGCCATGGGCAGGGACACCTCCCCCTAGAAGAAAATAAAGTTCCAGGAAACAAAAAACAAAAAATCCCTTCAGGCTCTGTATCAGAGCGACTCCCACCTGGCACGGGGAGGGTGCTTCCCTGAGGTTTTTGTTGATCGCAGTTCCCTGGGGGAGGCTGGAAGTGGCTTCAAGGCTGTTTGAGGGGGCTGAGAGGGTGGGATTGCACACTGAGATGGTTGGGCGCTGATCATCTCCCTGCAGTCGGAATTGTTCATGAACTGCAAGATGTGAAGGTGCTTAGAAAGTCAATCCCACAGAATTCAAACACTGGGCTGAGTCACAACAGCTCCTTGTTATCGTTAACCATAATTAGCAGGAGTAAACCAGTGCCTGAGGGCAGACTGTGCTGTTGCCTTGGGCCCGAGCAGACTTGTCCCACAGATTTTGGGTTAAATTTCATTTTAACTGGTGCTTTTATTCCAGATGAGGACTATCCGACCAGAAAGGAGAGCTGGAAAAGGGGCTGGGGTCGTGGTGGGTACCAGTGACCCCGAGGTCACCGGGAGAAGGTGGCTGGTGGTGGATCCTCGGGGGAGCTGGGGCTCTCAGGCTGTGCAGGACAGTGGTTTCCCCACAGTCCCCCCCTGGTGAGGCCATGCCCAGGCACTGGGCCTGTGTCTCCCAGGACAGCAGACAGTGATGGGCTGGGGGGGGGGTATTTCCAACCCTCCTGCTTTAACCTCGACGAGATGTACTCCATCCACACCTTCTCCACCACTGAGGACCAGGGCCTTGAACACCTGCACCTCCCACACCTGTGCTGTGCTAACCTCCGATATCGCAGTGATCAGCCTGCCCAAGATTCAAAAGCTTGTGAAAAATGCTTCTCCCACTGCTGACATTCTCACGGCCAGCATCTGCTGCTGGTCCCATCATGATGAATCCCACTGTGTACAGAGCGAAAACCGGATCGGTCCTGGACCACCAGAAAGCTGCAGGAAGCCAAACGTGACCCCAGAGTCACGGCATGAGCTGGGCTGGAGCTGGGGGTCTGCCACGATGGCACGAGTGGGTGGGCAGAGCCTCAAGGGGGGAGTGGGGTCGCACAGCTCAGATAGACAGCAGAAATCATGTTAAAAATTGAAGGGCAAACTCGTCACCTGGTGCCAGCTGGAATAACTGCACAGACCTGGGCGTGAAATTCCGCCTGAGAGTTGTGAATTCTCATGATGATCAGAGCCTCAGGCTGGGCCAGGGGAGGCTCAGCTTGGACACCAGGAGCAATTTCCTCCTGGAAAGGGAGGTCAGGCCTTGGCAAGAGCTGCCCAGGGAGGTTTGCAGTGCCCATCCCTGGAGGTGTCCAAGGGAGGCCTGGCCGTGGCACTCAGTGCTCTGGGCTGGGCACAAGGTGGGCATCGGGCACAGCTGGGCCTGGCTGGGCTGGGAGGGCTTTTCCAGCCTCAGGGATTCTATTCTACCATTCTCTGATTCTGTGGTATTTAAGGTCCCTTCCAACCCAAACCATTCCATGGTTCCATGACTCTGTGTCTGCCATTTTTATGGTCAGATGTGGCTTTGTGCATCGCACACCGAATGTGGCTATTTTGGAGAAATGCCCATACCCTGAGTGATGTCACCGCATAAATATTTGAACCAAACATAATTTCCTCTATTGATTTCCCTCCCACAGAAGCGTCTCATGGAGAATGAGGCTGTGCCTGCTTTCTTTGCTAAAAAAAGAATGAATAAATACCTCAATAAGGTCTAAAATGCTGTAGCAGAGTCCTGGATATCCACTGCTATTGTGCCAGGGATATCAGCAATTTCCATCAGTTAATTAGGGAGCAGAGCCCACAGGGATCACGGGGATCAGGCAGGGGTTATCAGTGAGAACAGTTATTCTTGTGGGCACAAAGGAGAGTTAAAGATTAACCAGCAAAGCAAATGCAGCTCCCAGAGATTGGCAGCTTTAAGGACCAGGTCTGGGGGTCTGCAGAGGAGCTGACAAGGGAGGGAGGCCCCACCTCGAGGTGGGATTCCTGCCTGATGAACCATCTCAGACAGACTGGGTAAGCTGTGAGACCCAGCACGAGATGGGTTTGCTGTAGGTCTGCCTGGGGTTCCCAGGCACAGATGTAAAGGCACATCAGAGAACCATGGAATCATAGAATCATGGAGTGGTTTGGGTGGCAAGTGACATTAAGGATCATCTCCTTCCACCCCTGCCATGGACAGGGACACCTTCCACTGTCCCAGGCTGCTCCAAGCCCCAGTGTCCAACCTGGCCTTGGACACTGCCAGGGATCCAGGGGCAGCCCCAGCTGCTCTGGGCACCCTGTGCCAGGGCCTGCCCACCCTCCCAGGGAGCAATTCCTTCCCAAGATCCCATCCAGCCCTGCCCTCTGGCACTGGGAAGCCATTCCCTCTTATCCTGTGACTCCAGGCTCTTGTAAATAATTTCTGTCCATCTTGGAGGTCTTTTGCAACTTTAATGATTCCGTGACTCTCAGGACAGGGAGGTGGTGATATTTATACCACTGGACCTCCCCGCAGCACAGGGATCCTGTCTCTGACAGAGGCTTTGCTGAGGCTCCTCTGCAAAAGCCTTCAGGTGAAGCTCCCCTGCAGAAGCCGGGCAGGAGAGAACCCTCTCGTGGGGCCTTGGCTCCTGGGCTGTCTCCCTGCTCCAGGGAAAGGAGGAATATGACAAAAGGAAGAAGAACAGAAGAAACAACCTTTCCATGGAGGTCTTGACGTGGCACCAAGAGCCTCTGGGTGCATCTGGCCATGGGGCAGCCTCTGTGACTCCATGGATTGGTGGTCTCCAAAGGGGAGATGGTTCCCCTCCCTGGTTACCTGAGGAGCCCCTGCCGCAGGCTGAGGCCACAGCGTGATGGGGGCAGCAGGGACTGGAGCACCCCACATCCACATGGCCCCTCCTGCATCCGATCTGCATCCCACCTCCTTCCTCCTGCATCACCCATCCACACCCTGCATCTGCATTTTCCACATCCCGCGCCTGCCTCTTCATCCTGCACCCTGCATCTGCCTCCTGCCTCTGGATTCTGCATCCCATCTCCTGCCTCCACATCTGCCTCCCTCATCCCGCATCCACATCCCGCATCCCACATCTGTACCCCGCATCCGCCTCCCACCTCCGCCCCCGCCTCGGCCCGCAGCCCCGGCAGAGGGAAGCATCGAGCCGCGCTCCGCCGCTCGCAGCCTGCGGGGCCCGGCCCGCGCCGGGGCAGCTCCCGGGAAAGGGGACGGCGATTTGCAGGGTCCCGGCCCCACACCTTCCCTCTCGGGGGGCAGGACGGCACCCGGCTCTGGCCGTGCGGGTGCCCCCGGGCTCCCCAGTTACCCCCGGGCTCCCCAGTTACCCTCGGGGCTCCCAGTTACCCTCGGGGTCCCCAGTTACCTTCGGGGCTCCCAGTTACCCTCGGGGCTCCCAGCTGCGCTGGGAGGGCTCACGCTGAGGCAGAGAGGCTCAGCCGAGTCTCCTGAGCACCAGCACAGGAGATGTTGCTCCAGGAGCTCGGCTCGGCGCTGCCTGTCCCAGCCCGGCCACCTGCAGATCCCCGGGGAAGGGTTTGGGCACAAGGAAAACCCACAGAGTTGCTCCTCAATGCCAAAGACCCCAGGGGCTCCTCAGCCAGAGGCTGTTTTGGGATCCGAGGGCTCTCCTGTGGGTTCGTCTCACTCCTTTTGAGCCTGTGGAAGTCTTTGCCACCCAGAGTGTGTCCCAGAGCTCCTTCCCAAGGGATGGGGTCTGAGGACAGCTCTGAGGGAGAGGACAGGGGGTGTCACCTGTGGACAAGGCTCTGCCAGGATCTCCTGGGCAGAGATTGTCTGAGAGGTGGCACTTGGGGACATGGCACTGGCAGTGCAGGGGCCTGGAATGAGATGGTCTTTAAGGTCCCTCCCAGCCCAAACCTGTCTGTGATTCTGTGGTTCCACGTCTAAATGAGCCAGTTGAGGAGGCTGAGCTGCAGCATCTCGAGGAAGCTCCAGCAGCCTAATCAGTGCCTGCTAATTCTGGAATGACAGTTGTTTCCAGCAGGCTGGTGGTGCAGCCTGAGCCGGGCAAAACACTCCAGGTGAAGCAGAGACTAAACCAGGGAGGACAGAACTTGTGTTTAAAGAGAAACCAGCACTTCTGGTTGTTGGCTGAGCGCGAAAGCCACAGTTCCATAAAGGTCCCTTGGCAGGCCCAGGAGCTGCTCCTGTTGTCAGCTCCTGTTTGGGACACCAGCCCAGATGTGGAGGGTGACCCTGCCAGGCCCAGACCCCTCCCCTGCTGATGGTCCCCATCCAACACCTCACATGCACAGCACCAAGCCGGGATGGCCCGTGACCAGCTCGGACTCCCCGGGGCCTGGTTGCAGGTGGCAGAAGGACGGCCACAGAGAGCTGTGCCCGTGCTGTCCCCACACCAGCAGTGCTCCCTGGGCATGACCAGCACCACCCAACCCTGCTCCTCCTCCGTGGATGCTTCGGACAGGACATGGCCCTCGCCCACTTGGTTCAATTCACTGTGGGGCCTCTCAAGCCCCAGGGCAGACAGAAGCCTGTCCAGATCCATGCCCAGACCCTGGGCCCCATCTGTCCACTCTCCAGCTCCAGAACTGGGGCTTTCCAGGTTCTGTCTCCTCCCAGCCATCAGTCAGTCCAGCTGTTCCGTGGACTGACCTGGGCCTGCACAAAGCTGCTGACTTTAACGTGTGGGAGGTTTCTCTAGTCCTCGAGAAGCTCCCAACAACCATCCCCCACATCACACAGAGTGGAAGGAGCAGGAGAAAGTCATCTTCAGGCACCAGCATCTGACACAGCCACTTGGAGCAGCACAGCTCCAGTGCAGTCTCCACCCTGAGAGACAGGAACTGTCAGAGGTCATTTTTGATTGCCCTGAACTTCTGCACTTCTGCCGTGCCCCATCCCTTCCCCCGGAGCCCGGCCCGTGCTTTGCACAGCCCGTGCTGGATGCTGCCGGGGGAGCTGGGGAAGTGCCTTATCTCAGCCACCTTTCGTGCCACCAAGCAGCAGCAGCTCCCCAGTTTCCCACCGCAGCACAGGCTGGGGCAGGGCAGCGTCACCGCAGGAACAGGCAGGGCAGGGGCTGGGGCCGGTGGGCACAATCACAGAATCACAGAGCCAGTGACCGGGTTCGTGGCAGAGACGGGCTGAGCTGGGCGGGGAGGAGGCTCCCGGAGCAGAGTGCCTGGGACAGCGCAGGATAAGGGAATTTGGGGGCAGAGATTTTCGGGGAGGGGGTGCAGGTGCTTCCCACACCTGGCAAACGGGAGCAGCTGCCCTGTGGCTCCAGCCTCGTGTTTGGGACTCCTCTGGAACCGAGCGGGGTAAATTGAACTGTAGGGGCAGCTCATCCCCCAGCTCGGCTCTGCTCCCTCTGCCTCCCATCACACCGGGGCCCCAGACTGGGCTTTACCTCCGAGGGTGGTGTTGGATAAAGCCCAAACTAGCAGAGCTCAGCACCAAACCCTGCCTGGCTGGAAAACCCACACCCAACACCAGGGATGGGCTCGGAGCAGCCAAATCCCGGCACCTCTCCTGGAAATCCCAGTCACTGATGGGATCATGGTCTCGAGGGAGCACCTGCCCCCGTGCTTGGGGACTGCCTGTGCCTCAGTTTCCCCTGCTCCAGCCTGGCCGTGGGGTTTCACTGAGACGTGAGGGAGCTGGAACCCCCCCGCGGGGCCACACGGGGTGAGGGGGCTGCACTGGTGGGTCTGGTGCCACTGCCCCGGGTCACACGGAGCAGCGGGGTCTCACGGCAGCTGGGGGGTCCCGGGACAGCAAACTGGGTCTGCTCCAGTCACTCCTGCTTTTCTCCCCCTCCCCTTTAATCTGTGCCTCAGTTTCCCTGCCTGAAAAAAGTGGATTTGCTGCTGTTTGCGTCAACAAAAAAATGTCTGTTGGTCCTTCTGCCTCATGCCGAGGGTCTGTCGGTCCTTTCGCATCCCCCAGAGGTCTGTGGTCCCCTGTGCATGAACCAGCACAGAGGCTGCCCCGGGAAGTTGCCACGTTCCAAGCAGAAAGGAGAAGGCACTTCCTGGGGCAGCGCTGGTGCCACCAGACCCTCACTCAGGGCCTGCTTGGAAGGGACTTGTGACAAACACAAGTCTGGGGTCAGAGGAGATCCTGGGTGAATTCTGTGCCCTACAATCCACGGGGCTCAGTCTGCACACCTTCGTGCTTCCCCACACCATCCCTTTGGATCACCCTAAACCACACTGACCCAAAAGCTCCTCAGTCCCAGAGGAAGAGGCCAGGCTGGGAGCACAGGAGGAGCTTGCCTGGAGCACACCCGGCCCAGCACCCACCTCCCTGGCCTCGGGCTTGGTCAAGAGGACACCATACCCCCACTCCCAAGCTGGCTGGGCATCCTTATCCAGTTGGAATGTGGGTAAAAGCTTGGCTAAGGCCGGGTTGGACAGGGCTTGGAGCAACCTGGTCTACTGGAAGGTGTCCCTGCCCATGGCAGGGGGGCAGAAATGGATGGGCTTTAAGGTCCCTTCCAAGCCAAACTAGTCTGCGATTCCATGATTCTAAGACTGTAATTATAGAATTCTAAAAACGTTAAGGAATTCTATTGATTCTGAGGAATACTTTATCTTTCTGTGTCCCTGGGTAGGAGCAGGACATGGGACAGCAAACATGCCCCTTTCCTGAAGGGGATCTGCCCCTGCCATGAGCATTTCATGGCATTTCTGGAGAGCAGCCACTCTGCTTCATGCCTCAGTTTCCCCACAGGGAGCTCTGCCTGTGGCCAGCACAGGGGGAGCAGGGGAGCCAGGGAGAAGGGATCTGCCTGGAGCCATTCCCTGGGAGGAGGACAAGGTGTGAAATTCCCTCTGCTGTGGAAACAGGAAAGGTTTCAATAGCAGCTGGCACATTCCACACAGCCTCCCCCAAGACTTGCAACAGGGCAGCAGAAGGGAGGATGGAGATGAGGGGCTGCAGATTGGGAGAAGTCCCACCATCCCTTTGGGAATGGGGATCCCCTGAGCCTGCCACGGGCTCTGCCCCACAGACGGAGGGGGGTCCTGAGCCCCTCACTGGCACAGGAGTGAGCAGCCCGTGCTGGGTAGTCCAGAGCCGCCCTCCTGGTTCTGCTAAGAACAAATAAATAATGAATTTGAGAAGGTGGCTGTTTTCCCCTGCCTGCCACCCTGGCTCAGCAGAAATGTTTTCTGCTGCGTCAGAGTCTGACTCAGCAGAAAGGGGACCCGGCCCTGGGGCCAGGGGCTGCCTTATCACTGCCCATGAGGCTCCTGTTTGTGCCATCCCGGTTATCTGCCCGGTGCAGCCCCTGACCACGGCCAGGCTGGGGCCGGCACCGTGACTCAGCACCCTGAGCCCGTGCGCACTCATCCCACCAGCGTGTGCTGGGAGAGCCCTCAAACACCCCAGGACCTGCAGAGAACAGCCTTGATTCCTGGGCACGGGAGTGAGACCCCTCACCTTGACCCTAATCCTGGCCCTGGTCCTGGCCCTGGCCCTGGTCTCAGAGCTCCCTTTCTGCCTGCATGTGTGAAGAGGAGCCTCAAACCGACACGTGCCCTGGGCTGGGGTGTAGCAGGGTCTGTGGGATGTGCCCTGACCCCATCCCAGCTCAGCCCAGCAGAGAAGCTGCTGTTTGGTTCTGCCCAGTGCTCGGTGCTGGGCAGAGCTGGGCAGAATGAATGGCAAACTTCAGGCCAGTCCCTGATTCACCCACAAGCCCTGGGACCACGGAGGTGCTGGGGTGAACACCAGGTCTCTGCACGGGCAGTGGGAGAGGATCTGCCAAGGGCTGCCCCAAGGACCAGGCTCAGTGCCTCGCCTGGGGCACGGGGGAGCTTCTCTCCAGCCCCCAAACAGCCACTCAGCCTCTGCAGAGGGGTTTCCTCAGGTCCCACCCCATTCTCAGAGCCACTTTTGCTACTGGAATAAGTGGCAGGTGCCAGGTTGGGGTCAGGTCCAGAGTCAGGTCAGGTCTGCCCTCCAAAACCAGTCCCAACACAGAAATGAGTCTGGCTCTATCCCCTGCCAGCTGTAAAGGCTGTAAAGGCTGTAAAGGCTGTAAAGGCAGAACAGGACCCATAAAACATGTTCCTGACCCAGGTAGTGCCATGCCATGAGCAGGAGGAGGAAAGTCTTTGCCTGAGCTCAGCAAAGCTCTTGGTGCCCCTGGAGCCATCCTCGCACACAGGAAACCTTTTGTTAGCAGGGGCCCCAGGCCCGTGAGGTCTAGGACAGCTCTCGCGGGTCCCAGACAGCGCTGGGATTTTTTGTGGAGCTCTGTGATTAAAGGAACCTCCTGCAAAGCAGCGGCAGGCAGGGCCAGCTCAGCCTGTGGCCGGTGTAGTGCGGGGAGGCCGGGTGAGAGCCCTCGGAGCCAACCTGGGCCTGGGACAAAGGGCCATGGAGCATCGCTGAGGGAGAGCCAGGCCCTTCCTCCTGGGGGCTCTGGGGTTTGCCTGCTCCCCTACCTGCTCTCCCCTCTCTGCTGCCAGCAGGGCACAACCGAGCATCCTTCAGATGCTCTTCCTGCAGCACAACTCGGCTCAGTCTGTGCACGGAACCCTGAGCTCCCTCAGAGGCCACCGGGGAGGGGAGCTCTGGGGAGGGGGAGAACATCCCCATGGCTACGGGGCAGAGGGAAGCAGGGTCCACTCCCATCCTCCTGCTCCGGGTGTTGGTACACGTTCTGTCCTGGTGTGAGTCCTGTGGGCATCAGGCAGGGATGGAGGAGACCCTGAACCCCCGTCCTGAAACAGCTCTCACTGCCCTGAGAGAAAAACCAGAGGAAAACTCAATGTGCCCCATGGACAGAGAAAAGAGGGCTCCAGGGAGAGCTCAGAGCCCCTTGCAGGGCCTAAAGGGGCTCCAGGAGAGCTGGAGAGGGACTGGGGACAAGGGCTGCAGGGCCAGGAGCCAGGGAATGGCTTCCCAGTGCCAGAGGGCAGGGCTGGATGGGATCTTGGGAAGGAATTGTTCTCTGGGAGGGTGGGCAGGCCCTGGCACAGGGTGCCCAGAGCAGCTATGGCTGCCCCTGGATCCCTGGCAGTGCCCAAGGCCAGGTTGGACATTGGGGCTTGGAGCAGCCTGGGGCAGTGGGAGGTGTCCCTGCCATGGCAGGGGTGGCACTGGGGGAGTTGCAGGGTCTCTTCCAGCCCAAACCATTCCATGATCCCACAGCAGAGCTGCCCGCTGGTGTGACTGATGTGTGGATGGGGATCCGTCCATCCCAGTGCCGGTGCAGCCGGACCCCAGCCCCCGCAGTGACCGTGCCGCTCCCCCCCGCCCCGCACAGCGAACAGCCCGAGCCTTATCTGGGGCTGCAGCGAGCGGCTCCCGGGGAGCGGCTCCCGGGGAGGGGCTCGGGGCTGCCGGGGCCGATAGGGGGGAGCTGGGCACGCCAGGGCGGGGGTCCTGATAGCTCGGTGTGTGCCGGGGGTGTGACACCAGCCCCAGCGCCGTGGGGCCGGGACAGCGCCACAGTGGGCACTGGGCTGGGCTGTGGTGCTGGGCACAGCTGGAAAACCCCTCAGCCCCGTTTGTCCGTGCCCTCCCTTCCTACCCCCTCCGACCGTGTCCCTCCCTCGAGCTGCCCTCCTGCAATGTCCCCTCCAGCCCAGGGCTGAGGCTCTGGTGGCAGCCACAGCCTGAGTCCCTCCTGTGCTGAGAGATGGAACCCCAGCAAGGGCAGCGGGGAGAGCAAACCAGCGAGGGAAGCCCCTGCCCTAAGTGAGCACGTCCTGCAGGCAGCTTGTCTGGAATAAAAATCCCGCTTTTGCCCATTTCTGGATGGTTTTGCCTGAGTTCTTGTGGGGAGGGATAGCTCAGAAGGTGTTTCACTAAAATTTAGCTTTTCCCCAGACATCTTGGCCCTTATGCCTCACCTTGTGGCTCTCATCCCTTGTCCACACTCAGCCCAGGACCCCTCAAGCCTGGGGCACTGGAGTGGCTCCAGGGCTGGGCACATCCTGGCGGGTCCCTTTGCAGGGGGACAGGGACAGGGACGGGTGAGCAGGGTCAGGGCAGGTCTCCTGCTGTGCCCAGGAGGTTCTTGGTGCATTTGTGCTGCATCCAGCCCCCACTCTCCGCACGGTCACCCAGGACCCACATTCCAGACCCAGGAGATTTCCAATAAAATTAAAGCAATACAGTGAAAGTATTAATTAAAACATGTTTGTATGAGAAGTGAGGCCCGTGTTGGGGTTCTTGGGGTGGTGCTATGCAGGGCCAGAAGCTGGACACAATAGTCCTTGTAGGTCCTTTTATAGGAGGAATTTCCTCATGGAAAGGGAGGTCAGGCCTTGGAAAGAGCTGCCCAGGGAGGTTTGCAGTGCCCATCCCTGGAGGTGTCCAAGGAAGGCCTGGCTGTGGCACTCAGTGCTCTGGGCTGGGCACAAGGTGGGCATCGGGCACAGCTGGGCCTGGCTGGGCTGGGAGGGCTTTTCCAGCCTCAGGGATCCTGGGATTCTGTCCCTTCCAGCTCAGGATATTCCATGTTACTGTGATTACATGGCATGAAGGTCAGGCTGGAGCAGTCAGAGCTAGGGGTGCTCCTCACCTCTTGGAATCAGACCTAAAAGATACCAAGGGTTAAATCTGGATTCTGAAATGAGAGAACTTTGTTAGGGGCAGAGAGGAGTTAATTTAACCTTCCCTGCATTTTCCCTTGTTGTTGCAGCAGGGAAACAAATGGGAATGTGTTTGTGCTGAGAGCTGAGTGCCTGGGGCTGAAGGAGACAACTCTCCCTGTGGGGGTGACATCCAGCTCCCTGCTCTAAAATTCCAACTTGCCTGGAATCTCCACTGTGGAGCCCACACACCTCTGCTGTCTCTGGTGTCTCCCAGTATCCCTGTCCCTTCTAAGGAAAAAACCTGAATTTCCAGAAATTCTTTTCTTCCAAATTCAGGCAACAGCCAGTCCCAGCCAGGGAAAGTTGTACAAATTGTGATGATTCAGACACACTTGTTGCTGCATTTCCCTGGATTCATCACTGGCCACATCCTGAGTGGGTTTGGAGCAGCTGCTCTGCCCCTTTCCCTAAAGTCTGGGAGCATCTGGCTTTGCTCTGCTCCTGAATGTGGGGCAGCCTAGAATCCCAGCATGATTTGAGTTGGGAGGGACATTAAGCCTCATCCAGTGCCACCCCTGCCATGGGCAGGGACACCTCCCACTGTCCCAGGCTGCTCCAAGCCCCAGTGTCCAACCTGGCCTTGGGCACTGCCAGGGATCCAGGGGCAGCCACAGCTGCTCTGGGCACCCTGTGCCAGGGCCTGCCCACCCTCCCAGGGAACAATTCCAGGGAACAAGATCCCATCCATCCCTGCCCTCTGGCACTGGGAAGCCATTCTCTGGCTCCTGTCCCTCCAGCCCTTGTTCAAAGCCTCTCTCCAGCTTTTCCAGGGGGTCCTGATATCCCTGGAGCCCCAGGCACCATTCTGAAGGCCCCCCCTTACTGGGTATCTGCAGCAGCAGTGGGGCGGTGGGAAATCAGCTCTGGCCTCCAGGCTGCTCCCAGGCACCAGTCCCAGCCTGGCCACAGCCACATGGGCCAGTGGGGACCGGTGGGGCAGGATGGGCTGGAGCTGACACACGAACTTACAGCCCAGAGCGGCTGCAAAAGGCCATTGCTGTGACAGACTCTCCCCACGCAGAGGCCACAAGACCCTAATCCGATTAAGTGGCTGATTCAGCTGCTGTTATTCCTTTGCTACTGTGCCCATCTGAAGGGATTTAGAGGCTAAAGAGCCGCTGTGGGGATGAAACCAACCACAAAGGAATCAATACAGGAAAGCAGCATGGAACAGGCCTGTGTGAATGAAAATGCCTTCAGCCTCTCTTCCTCCTGTTTCCTCTGCCTTCCTCCTTCCCCCCTCAGCTCTTTATGGCCGTCATTAACCATCCCATGAAAAGTCATCCTGCTCCCACACCAGTAAAACCAGACTTGGCTGGGTCACAGCGTGGGGCCAGGCCTGCAGGCTTCTCACCCCAGCCGCATCTCTGCCTGTTTTCCTCCAGAAACCCAGCACTTATTAACCACATTTTAAAAATAATATTAACGCTGCAGTTGATGCTCTCCTCCAGCCTCTGTGTTTGATGTTGCCCTGCCTGTCCCAGGTTCACCCTCTTGCTACCCCTCCCTGAGCTTTTCCCTGCTGCTGGTTCAGATGCAGCAGAAAAGCATCGTTATCCTTCCCCTTTTAAAGTTCAGCCTTGCAGAGCTGGAAATGAATCTCCTATCAGAGACAAGGCGAGTGCATTGCTAAGAACAGCCCCAGATGCAGCCTGGGTTTTAATTTCAATGCCAGGGAATTCAGGCTGCAGAGAAGTAATAAATGCAGAGGCCACCGAGGGCGTTTATTGTCATCCCCAGCTGGGCGAGCAGCTGTCAGCCAGTGCTGCCTGGCTCACGTGATGGGGATGTCTGCCTGGGAATTTAGGGCTGCACGTATTCCAGTCCACTCTTTGTAGATCTGTTTGATGAATTTTGACAACTTTAGGAGTCTTCAGATCTCTTTAGAAGCCAGGGTGTGTCGTGTCTCTGCTGTGTAGGTGAGGAGCTCAGCCGGTGCTGGGCACCTGACGATACCTTTATCTGCTCCACACAGCCCCACTCCCCGGGCTATCAGAGCCTGCCTGGGGCTGCTGACAGGGCCTGGGCCTCTCCCACCACCCAGAAAAGGGAAAAATTAATAATGCCTCATAGAGCCCTGTGGTGAGGAGCTAAAATGTGACTGTGGACGTGAATCCCCAGCTGGATCACAGTGATGGGATTGTGCCACTGTGTCCAGTGAGGTTACACAATGCCAGACTGGTCCGGCTTGGGAGGGACCTCAAAGCCCATCCAGTGCCACCCCTGCCATGGCAGGGACACCTTCCACTGTCCCAGGCTGCTCCAAGCCCCAGTGTCCAACCTGGCCTTGGGCACTGCCAGGGATCCAGGGGCAGCCACAGCTGCCCTGGGCACCCTGTGCCAGGGCCTGCCCTCCCTCCCAGGGAACAATTCCAGGGAACAAGATCCCATCCAGCCCTGCCCTCTGGCACTGGGAAGCCATTCCCTGGGTGCTGTTTCTGCCTGCCCATGTAAAAAGTCCCTCTCAGATCAATGGACCAGTATCAGTCTGTAATTGGAATATCCAGAGGTCTGGATGAGACTTCGTAAACTGCCCACACACAGACCCAGTCACAGATGCAAAGAGTCATGGAGTGGTTTGGGTTGGAATAGGCCATGAAGATCACCCAGTTCCAGCTCCCTGCTGTGGGCAGGGACACCTTCTACTAAACCAGGTGGCTCCAAGTCCTGTCCAGCCTGGCCTGGAATAATTCCAGCGTCCATGGGTTTGTGTGGATGCCTGACACCTCAAGCGTCCTGGCTTTGCCTTCCTGAGTGAGCATGGGAGCACAGCTTCACTCGAGGCCTGGAAACCAGGAAAACACCTGTGCAGGGACAGCCAGAGTCCAACAAAAGCCTTTAGCCAGACCTCACCCCGGTGGAAATGGATGTCGCTGATCGGGCTCTGACATGGCAGGGCCCTGCTGGCCTCATGCAAGGCTTTAATTCTCAACAGGGAGAGACCCCTGAGGGGCTCACACTGGGCACACAGGGAAAGAGCAGAGCAGCCTGTTCACAGCTGCAGCCCACCCTGGCATCCCACACAGGTATTCCTGGAAACCTGGAGCTGAGGAGGCGACCTCTGCTTCCCTAACACCATCCCTGCAAGTGTCCAAGGCCAGGTGGGATGGGGCTTGGAGCACCCTGGTCTAGTGGAAGGTTCCCTGTCCATGGCAGTAGGGGGAATAAAATGAGCTTTAAAGTCCCTTCCAACCCAGACAATTCCATGGTTCTAAAGCACCTCTCTGAGGGCTCTGTGCCTGCTGCAGGGGTGGGTGGAATGTCCATGCCTGTGGTGAACAGGCAGCCAGGGGAGAAGGAGAGGCAGATAAGAGGGTCCTGTGTCCTGAGCCGGCCTGTTAAGGGACTCACAGGGCTTTCCTCGAAGACCACACCTCACTGCAGAGTGACCACGGCATGGACAGCCCGACCCCCTGCTGGGGACCCCCGCCCGTCCCG
>VZRR01000731.1:21567-95474 GCA_013398015.1 Oreocharis arfaki | reverse complement strand
GAGGAGGAGGAGGAGGAGAATGAAAGATAAAAAGGGAAGAAGAAGAAAGGAGGGAAAGCAAGAAGCCGGTAGCATGGAGCCATGATCCATTATTCATCCACTGAGCTCCCAGGATTGGTTGTTATTATGAGGCACCTCTACAGAATCTGGTCTCCTAATTTTTAATCACGTAGCTATGGAAGCGCTAGCCTTCCTGATTAAACCAGGGATATAAATAGGAAGAGTTGTTTGGGGCTGCAGGGGGGGTTATTCCTGACAGCAAAGCAAATGGAGTTAACCCATACATGTCTGGGAGGATGAAAATGATGGAGAAGGGATCCAGGATGGCTCAAGGCCACAGGAGTAGGAGCAGAGAGCTGGATGGAAGGGGCCTCAAGGTGCTCCAGGGGAGGTGTAGTTGGGGTAAATTAGAATTAGGGAAAATTCTTCACTGGAAGGGTGGTCAGGTGGGAACAGGCTGCCCAAGGCAGTGGTGGAGTCCCCATCCCTGGATGTGGCACCTGGGGACGTGGTTAAGGGTGCCAGTGCTGGGGCCTGGTTGGACTCGATGGCCTTAGAGGGCTTTTCCAACCTGAATGATTCCGTGAGTTTATGACATGCAGCTTTTTAGGGTGTGGGAGTCCCCATATATATCCCCCAATGGACATGAGATGGAGAGCTCCCAGGGTGGAGGTGAATCACCCCAGCAGAACGTCTCCTGTTCCTCACATTGCCCTCAAGACCTCAGCTGGACACTTGTCCCTCTCTTCACTGCAGACAAAACTTTCCAAAGGAATGCTGACAAACTTCTCCCTGCCAAGCCCCTAATTTCCTGTCAAAATAAAGGGATTACTGAATATTTTTAAACCAGCCTTGGGCAGGCTTCAATCCATTCTCTACGTGGGCTGCCTGGAAGAGAGGGGACAGCTTGGGGTCTCTGCTCCCTGCCCTCTGGAAAAGTGCATCATACAGCACATCAGCATAAAGAAACACCATTAAATGATGGTGCTCTTGGTGCACTCATCAGCTTTCTAAGTTAGTTGTTAGAGGCTTTTCTGCACACTGTCCCACCCTGCACAACTTCCCCATGATTAATTAGTGATCCAACACAGGATTTCAGCGCTGGGCTGAGACCCGAGGCTGACACTGCCTCGGAGTCAGGGATGACGTGGATGTCTCTAAATGCTCCCGGCAGCTGGACAAGGATGTGGCAAGCAAACAGAGCCTCAGTCATTAGCAATATTTACTGAGCTAACAGGATCCTCCAGCAGCCAGGTCCTGGAAGCGGAGGAAGCAAAAAGCCCTGCAGCCACCAGTACCTTTTCCCTAATTAGGGCTGCTTTCCTGTGCTGGTGTGGCTGGTACCTCGCTGCTGCTGGGTTTGTGTAACCAACCTCCTCTTCTTGGGGCCAGCCTCTCCTTCAGTGTTAAGTGATTCAACCCCAACACCTGCTGCTGAGCAAGGGCCACCCGGCTGCTGGGCTGGAGAGGCAGATGCTGAGCAGCCCCTGAAGGTTGCCCTGAGCCAAATACCTGCAAGGAATGTTCAGCTGGTGTTGGACTCAGCATGAGTCCCCTGTGGAATGAGATCCCTGGGATTAAGGCCTTGCTCATCTTCATGGCTCCCCTTTCCCCATTGGGTCTGTGGCACTCGGGGCTCCGGGCCCAGCTCATGTGGGAGTTAAATATCAGTGACCAGAGGATGCTACTGGTGGTCACAATGTGCCATGAACCACTGGAAGGTGCCTCCTGGCCCCAAAGCTGAGAGAACAAGTTTAAATCATTTGGGGGTGTTCAGCCTGGAGAGGAGAAGGCTCCAGGGAGAGCTCAGGGCCCCTTGCAGGGCCTAAAGGGGCTCCAGGAGAGCTGGAGAGGGACTGGGGATAAGGGATGGAGGGACAGGACACAGGGAATGGCTTCCCACTGCCAGAGGGCAGGGCTGGATGGGATATTGGGAAGGAATTGTTCCCTGGGAGGGTGGGGAGGCCCTGGCACAGGGGGCCCAGAGCAGCTGTGGCTGCCCCTGGATCCCTGGCAGTGCCCAAGGCCAGGCTGGACAGGGCTTGGAGCAGCCTGGGACAGTGGGAGGTGTCCCTGCCATGGCAGGGGGGGGACTGGATGAGCTTTAGGGTCCCTTCCAACCCCATTCTGTGATTCTGTGATGAATCAAGAGCATCCCCAGTGGGGACAGCTTCCTCCCAGCGAGCACTCAGTGGGAACACGAGGCCCTGTGGAGATGACAAAGCTGAGCTGAACAAGGGTACCTTTGCTCCTGTATTTTGTCTCTGCAGTGAGGGAAGCAGGGGAAGCCCCGGGGAGCCAGCCCAGAGGGATTCAGCTGGCTCAGCTCAGCCTCTCGTGCAGCAAGGGTGGATGTGGGAGCTTTGCTTGAAGTGTTTGTGCATTCAGACACGGCGCTGCAGCTTGTCAGGGAGGCAAGTTCAGCTCTTGTAGACGAGCCAGGCTTAGGAGGCATCACCCAGCAGCTGCTGGGCCTGACCGGAGCCGGCGGGGCCCGACCCGCACACGCCGCTCGCCCCTGGGGAGCCCTTGGAACACAAACCCTGGGCAGATCCCATCTCTGCTCCACGCTGGGGCATTCGGAGCCCAGGTTTGCTGCCTGGCAAGGCACCTGTGAAGGTAGCAGGATTCATCCTGCAGCCTCTGGGCTCCTCACCTTCCCTGGATGATCCCGATCCTCTGATCTAGCGGAAGGTGTGAAGCTGAGCAGCCACTGCTTTCCAGCTTCAAATCTGGCTGCTGGGTTTGTGTGTTTGCTGGAATGCTCTTTATCAGTGTCATAATTTTTAATTTTTAAATCTAATTCCCCTACCAGCTATAACTGATCATATCCTACAGCAAATAACTTCTATAGTGGTATGAATTTTTTTGGCACACCAAAATCTTACGGGGATTCTTAACCAAATCCTCTGTTCTCCTGTAAGTCTACCTGCTCTGCCAGAATTTCCTTCTCAGAAAAAATTCATAAAAATTCTCAGAAAAATTTCCTTCTCAGAAAAAACGGCAGAGGGGTTGGACTAGACAGCTTTTAAAGGTCCCTTCCAACCCCAGATATTCTGTGTATCTATTATCCCGTCCTGGTCCAAAAGCTGGTCAATGTATCAAGACTTTGAGGGGTGTGACACTGGCAGGAAGCTCTTTGCTGATGATATCCAGCAGAATGAAGAGTTAATTGGCTGTGGCATCATTTCTGTGCCTCATTTGGGATCGGAACACCCTCGTCTCTGCTTGAGAACTGCAGGGAGCTGCCTCCTCTTCCCAGCCAGTGGCTGCTTTCCCCACCAGCCTTGGGGGCGTTTTGGAGCTTTAGTGGTGTTGCCCTGCACGGTGCTTTTGAGATTCTGGGGGGGGAGGGGTTTGGCCACACTCGTGGGTGCAGAATTCTGCGGAGCTGATCAAAGGAAAAGAGCAGCTCTCCCACCAGGCGAGACCGGCAGAGGTTGGCTTGTTTAATTGGCAAAACAAAGGCTGGGAGGCTTCACTGGGATGAGTTACAGTGAAAGAACCAGGAGAAGCTTGGGAGAAGACGAAGGAAAAAGCAGGAAAATTTGAATGCTGGGGAAGAAAGGAGGTTCTGTGTTTCATCAAGTGTCTGGGAAAGCTTTCCAAGGGGAGGAAAAGGGGCTAGAACACAACACTGCTTTTAGGATGAAGCTTGCTACACTGGATAAGAGAATCCCCTTACAGGGATTGTGTTTCTGGCAGAGTTTTCCAGCAGACTGCTCAGAGTCTCGCTGTATTATCAACCCTGAAGGCTGCAAATTGTGAGGGCCTAAACTACTGCAGAGCAGCTTACAGCTCCAGGAGTGTTGAGCTTTCCATTTATCAGGCCTTTACACATTTAGGATTCAGATTTCCAGCAGTTCTTCAGAGCTAGGAAGGATATAAACAGACTCTTAGGTTTTGTCTGACACTTGAAAGGCAGGGATTTTGCTGTCTGAGCATTGTCACGGGCTGGGCTTCTCAGGGCAGCACCAGCTGGGCACTTGGGGCAGGACTGTGGGGCTCGGAGACCTGAGCTCTGGAGGGAACCCAGGCCTGGGTGCCATCTGCATCCTCCCCTCCACTGCCTTGATGTGCCTCCTACCTGTCCCCATCCCGACGCAATTGGGATTTCAATCCTTTTGCTTTGGCAGGTGAGGAAAAACGAACAATACAGAGCGAGGGGTCTGAGTTTAAATGGGGTCAGCACAGGGCTCCTGACTCCAGTGTGTGATATTCCCCCTTCAAGTCTGACTGATCAGATCTTCCTTTGCATCCCACATCTGAAACCTGGACACCATTCCTGCCTGCAGCTGCTCAGCAGGATGCTGAACACTCCTCTCATCCTTATCTTCGCATCCCGGGCCCATCCCCAGCAGCGTGGGCAGCAGGATGAGAGAGGGGATTCTGCCCTTCTGCTCTGCCCTTGTGAGACCCCACCCACAGAGCTGAGTGCAGCTCTGGGGTCCTCAGCACAGGAAGGACGTGGAGCTGCTGGAGCGAGGCCACGGAGATGCTCCAAGGGCTGGGAGAGCTGGGAGTGTTCACCTGGAGAGGAGAAGGCTCCAGGGAGAGCTCAGAGCCCCTTGCAGGGCCTAAAGGGGCTCCAGGAGAGCTGGAGAGGGACTGGGGACAAGGGATGGAGGGACAGGACACAGGGAATGGCTTCCCAGTGCCAGAGGGCAGGGCTGGATGGGATATTGGGAAGGAATTGTTCCCTGGGAGGGTGGGGAGGCCCTGGCACAGGGTGCCCAGAGCAGCTGTGGCTGCCCCTGGATCCCTGGCAGTGCCCAAGGCCAGGCTGGACATTGGGGCTGGGAGCACCCTGGGACAGTGGGAGGTGTCCCTGCCATGGCAGGGGTGGGACTGGATGAGCTTTAGGGTCCCTTCCAAGCCAAACCATTCCATGATTCTGTGATTCTGCAAAACAACCCCTGGAGCTGTCTGCACCTTCCCCACACGAGACAGGCTGACAACAACCCCAGTCCGTGTTGTTCACGGTCAATTTACAGAGGCCACACTGGCTCTGGGGTGAGCTCTGGCATTGTTTCCAAGCATCCACCCCCTCCCATGTGCTGCCAGCCTCTGGCCCTGCTGAGACTGGCATGGCATTGTCCCCTGGTGTCCCTGCTGTGTCCTGGCCACATTTTCCCCAGCCTGGTGCTGCTCTGCTGCCTCGTTGCTCCTGCTGACCCACGGGAGCTGAGCCTGGACAGCCTGAAAAATGCTGGGCAGCTGCCGGTGCCCCGGAACGGCGGCGGCTGCTGCCGGGAGAAGAAGGAGAGGAAAGAGATGCAGGCGAACAGCACAGCCTGGGGAAAACACGCTGAAAAATAAATCAAAAGAAACAAGGGGAGCCAGGGAGAAAAATAGTGATGAAAGTTTAAATAGTGCATCTCTCTCTCGGTCCTATTTGTCTTGTGGCACTTCAGTGTGTGTGAGCGGGAGGGGCCCCGGGGGGCTGCCAGCAATGCTGCCTCCTCTCCATCCCAAGCACACACCTGTACCCCTGCTTCCCTCCTGTCTCTGCAGCTGAGCCTCATTCACCGACCCTCCTCACATTAAGGAGCTCATGAGAAACAAACCGCTAATATTTCCTAAAATCCCCTTTTCCTCCCCTGTTTTCTCCTAATGATTTGTCTCTTTTTTCAAGCAGCCACCGAAAGACTCACATGTTCCACACTTCTCGGGCCAGCAGGATGGATTTCTCCAGTGGAACAGCGTCTTGCTGGAGAATGCAGATCCCTGAAATTCAGCAATGATTCCTGGAGATGGTTTCATCTCACTGCAGCAAAGCTCAGCTCTGCTTTCCCCCCCACTGCCCTAGAGGGACTGATTTTCCTCCATCCAAGCCCTCTCCAGGCCATATCAAGGAGTATCACTGGAATACTCTTTGCTTTTTCATGCTGAGGAGGGGTTTGCTCCCAGATTCTTGGCTAGAGAGTGTTTTAAATATTCACTTTTCACAATGGATTGGAATGAAACCAGACGTTAAAGTTCTGAAATCCTTTGTGAGAGCTGGCTCTGGGCAGGATCCGTTTTGGAGAGCACACAAGCACATCTGACACGGGATACGTGAGCGTTTGTATTCTACTGAAAAGCCTTCTGTACAAGGAGAAAGAAGTTTTGGCAACCCCCTTCCCCAGTTTAAGCAAGAGCCAGATGCTGTGCAGGCAGGTAGCTGGCCAGGTATGGATTATTTGCTTGGAACGTTCACTCTGCAAAGAGTAAAAAAAACTTCAAATTTTCTCTCCCAGCTGAAAGAGCAACGCAATGCCAAAGAATATATTGCATTTTCTGGGTCCTCGTTCGATCCTCCCCAGCAAGGCGGTGTTTTGGGATGGATCCTGTCAGCAGCTACTGCCAGGCCCTAACTCAGGGCTGGGGGATTTTGCAGGGAGCTGTTTTGCTTTGCTGTGGCTGCCCGTAAACTGAAGGGTGGTGCCCACGACAGAGAGAGGTGGGTCTGTGACCCAGGACAGCCGTGATTAATGGTTCCAACTGTGCCTGTCAGCACCGAGCAAAGTCAGGGCAAAGCTTCCCGGATGTGTCAGCAGGGATGGGAGAGGAAGGGAGGAAGAATTGCCTGCCCACCTGGCCTCGTTACCACTGATGTGATCAAATTTACTGGTTAGAGCCCCTGTCACACACAGGATGTCCCTGTGCTGGGGATGCCCCTCCCAGTACAAGATCATGGAATCGTGGAATGGTTTGAGCTGGAAAGGACCATAAAGCCCATCTCACTCCACCCCTGCCATGGGCAGGGACACCTTCCATCAGCCCAGGGTGCTCCAAGCCCTGTCCAGCCTGGCCTTGGACACTTTCAGGGATGGGGCAGCCCCAGCTTCTCTGGCCACGGGGGAAACTGAGGCACAGATAGAGCAGGTGTTCTGAATCCCAGGCTTTCCCAGCTGGATTATCCCTCCATCCCTGCACTTGTGCAAGCCCCCAGATTTGCCCAGCTGCCCTGCACTGAGACCTGTGCCAGTCCCATGCTGGGAGCACAGCAAAACCCCCACCCACGTTGGAGGGGTGGCAGGGGGCTGTGCTTTGGGTGTCCCACATTGGACTTTCTGTGAGAAAAGGAGGCTCGGGGGGACAACTCCCTGCCAGGAGAGCAGAACCAGGTGAAGGTTGGGCTCTGCTCCCAAGGAACAAGGGACAGGAGAAGAGGAATCAGCCTCAGACTGCATGAGGGGAGGGTCAGGTTGGACATCAGGAGGAATTTCTCCATGGAAAGGGTGGTCAGGCAGTGGAAGGGGCTGCCCAGGGTGGTGTCCAAGGAACAACTGGATGTGGCACTCAGTGCTCTGGGCTGGGTGACAAGGGCAGATTGGTCACAGGTAGGACTCGATGGTCTGGGAGGTCTTTTCCAGCCAAAATGATTCTGGGGTTCTGTGACTCCACAGAGGCTGCAGCACCCTCACTAATCCTACACTGGCTGATGGTTAGAGATGCTTTTGGGGCTGATGCTGAAACTAAAGAGCACAGCCTTGGTAAATCTCCTTTGGAGGCAGCAGGGACCTGGTGGATCTGGTCCC
Organism: Oreocharis arfaki; assembly: GCA_013398015.1. NCBI lineage: Eukaryota > Metazoa > Chordata > Aves > Passeriformes > Paramythiidae > Oreocharis > Oreocharis arfaki. Next base: position 87,951 of record VZRR01000731.1, on the reverse strand, counting down.
TGAGTCCCTGGGAATCAGGGAAGAGCCCATGAGATTGCAGAGACGCTCCGAGCACATCTCGCTGTACTGTAGCTCCAAACGCCCTCCCACAAAGAGAAATACAAAGCTGAAGGAAAGGGCTCTGGCAAACCCCGGCTCGCCTCAGCCACGGGACATGCCTGAGCCTTCTCCAGGGAAGGGGATCAGCAGGAACATCATTATCTCCCCAATGTAGGCCAGCACCCCTGCCTCCTCCTCCCCCTGCGCGCGGCTCCCGGGTGCAGACTGACAGATCAGAGAGCGCAGGCGAAAAACCGAATTCATTATTTTTCCCATATGTCAGATAGTTTCAAATTGTTTAAAAAAAAAGAGAGAGAGAAAAAAAAGGGGGATTATTACTGTTCATTAAAATATAGGAAAAAAAAGGAAAAGAAGAGCAAAACCCCGAGCTGGCCTCCTCCTTCTGGCAAGAGCTGCTCTTAGATCCCCTCTCCTGCAGGATGGGGTGGGAGAAATCCTGCCTGTCTCCTCCCAGGAGGTGCCATGGAAGTTCAGGGATGACATGGGAGACTGGAACCTGGTTGTTAAGGTTTGGGGCTTGATTATCTGGATCTGTTTTGAGGCTGCACATGCCTTGAGCTCATTAGGCAGCACCTCTTCTGTTAATTAGCTGTGGTATTTACTTTCCTAACAGCACCTTACGAGCCCGGGAGCCTCGGCACAGCTGAATCCTGCATTTCCCTTGGGATGGGCCTGGCTGGGAGCCTGGCACACCAACCCTTGTGTAAGGTAAGGAGCTGGAAGGGTACAAGAGCATGGCAGGCACCACCTCCCACTGTTTAGCACCAGGAGAGCTCCCTGTCTCTGCCTACAGCCAGGGCAGAGGGTGGATGGGAGATCCCAGGGATGGGCACAGCCCTGCCCAGCTCCCTGCAGGCTGAGGACAGCGAGGGCAGGTTCGTATTCTGAGCCTTGCTGCATCTCCAGCCTCGATCCCGGGCTCCTGCCTGGTGCTCAGGGACAAGAAGACAGAACGAGATGTGAGTTTCCAGCTCAGGAGCTCATTTTCACTGTCGTGGCCCCAGTGCTGACCCTTTCCCAGGGTGGGAAAAGACAAGACTTTAGGCCAGGCTGGGAAAAATCTCCCTGGCACTTCTTGTACCTACGGTTTGAAGTACCACTCCCGTTTCATGGAAGAAGGATGCCTTTTCACTTGTAGAATCTCAGAACTGGTTTGGGTTGGAAGGGACTTTAAATCCCATCCCATTCCAGCCCCTGCCATGGGCAGGGACACCTTCCACTAGACCAGGTTGCTCCAAGCCCTGTCCAACCTGGACAGCCAGGGATGGAGAAAACACAGGAAAAAACCCTTCCCTGTGAGGGTGGGCAGGCCCTGGCACAGGGTGATCAGAGAAGCTGTGGCTGCCCCTGGATCCCTGGCAGTGTCCAAGGCCAGGCTGGACATTGGGGCTTGGAGCAACCTGGGATAGTGGAAGGTGTCCCTGCCATGGCAGAAGGGGATGGAATGAGATGCACTTTAAGGTTCCTTCCAACTCAAACCATCATTGGATTCTATGAATACTCCCATCTGCAGGTCACCAGCTGCAAGTCCTTGCATCCCTCCATCCTTGGCATCGTGCTGAGTGATGCTGTTTCCAGCCTCCACCAGGAGACATTCCCACACAGATCCCTGGCTGTGCTGCTGCAGAGGAAGCGAGGGCAGCTCACACCACGGAGCCCCACGGGGACGTGGACATTCAGTGCTTTGCTCTCCCCTTGTGGTGGCACTGAGATGGAAGAGGCGGGAAGGGCTGGGCTGGGAGCTGAGAGCTTTGACCTGGGCACCAGCTGAGCCCTCCCAGGTGAAGGACCCCATCAGAAATAATAAAGGAAGGCCTTAGAAGGGGAGTAATTCCATGTCCCAGATCTGTCAGTGCCCTGCTTCCCTCCCCTCTCCCCAGCACCGTGGCTGTGCAAACAGCTGGACTCAACCTCCCTGTGGCACCCAGCCCGGCGGCTCCAGCGGGATAAAAACCCTCCCTGTCCAACACGCCTGGCCTGAGCCTCTTCCACAGCCTCTCCCACCCCACAACATCCTCCCACTGCTGTGCTGGACAGGGTCCTAAACCCTCTCCCTCATTCAGGCCTCAGGAATCCCAGGGATGCCATGCTAATGGTCTCCTCAGGGAAAAGTGTAACTGGAACTGACATCCAGCTCTGGCAAACAAGGAACAACCCCCAGCTCTGCTTTAAGCACCGTGCAGAGCATTTAAAGATCAAACAGACTGAGCCCCTGATCACAGAATCACAGAATGAACTGGGTTGGAAAAGACCTTTGAGATCATCAAATCCAACCTATGACCTAACCTAACACCTCCTCGTCAACTAAACCACGGCACTGAGTGCCACGTCCAGTCCTCTTTTAAACACCTCCAGGGACGGGGACTCCCCCACCTCTCTGGGCAGACGATTCCAGTGCCCAACCACTCTTTCAGTGAAGAATTTTTTTCTGACATCCAACCTAAACTTCCCCTGGCGCAGCTTAAGGCTGTGTCCTCTCCTTCTGTCAGTGATTGCCCGGGAGAAGAGCCCGACCCCCACCTCATCCACCTGAGAGTGATGAGGTCTCCCCTGAGCCTCCTGTTTTCCAGGCTAAACAACGCCATGATGATGTTGTGGCAGATCCCACGGGAGCTCTCTGGACGCCAGGGATGTGTCCCTGAGCTGCAGAGCTCACGGGCTCTGCAGACCTTCGGCCGCTCTGCAGCGAGGGCTGAGCAAATCCCCGCGGAGGAACCCAGCGTCCATCAGCTGAGTCCCATCAATGCGGGGCAGTTCCTTATCTCCGACGTGGCTGGGCCACACGTCTCGAAGGAAACCAAACCCAGCCCGTCCAGGATGGAGCACAATCAATCCCAGTGTTCCAGCATTGACACGTGTCTGGGTTTGGGCTGCATCCCTTATCAGGCAGCGGCACAGCTCCATAAGGAGAAAGGTTCAGCCTCACAGACACTTCAGGCGCCCTTGTCTGCCCTCCAGCCCCACAGCCTTTCCCGGTGTCCTTGGTTACAATGCAAGGTGTGCCCACAAGTTTGTGTTCTACTACCATCTTCATGAGCTGTTAAAAGCCGGTGGGACAGTGTTTCCCATCTCCTGCACAACTCATCCCTGATAAACTCCGGGGAGATGGTCTGTGAATGGGCCAGCTGTTGAAAGCAGGTGGGGCAGTGTTCTTTACCTCTCCCACGACCCATCCTCCCTCCAGGGGCATACCTCCTGTTAACGGGCTGTCCAGTCTCACTGCGTGACTGATAAAATTACATCATCCCATTGTGAGATGCTCCGCCCAGAGGGAGGAGCCAAGCATTCCTGGATAAAATCTGAGATTTCAAACACCACAAGCAGCCATTTTCCACTGGATTCCCAGAGGAATACCAGACCCTTCTACGGAATCACTGCTTCAACAGAAACATCACTCCAGGAGCAGCCACCATTTGATCGGACTGCTACCAGCATCCTCACTGACAAGGTGTCAGGCTGTATTCTGGCTCTGTCAGTGGTGGGTTTTTTTTGTACTATTGCATTTATTTTATTTTCCCTATTAAATTGTATTTCTGACTTGGAGTCTCTCACTGGTTCGCTTTCAAACTAGTACACCCGGGATCATTCATCCTGCATCAGCCATTAGCACACTCCCATTTTAAGATAAATTACCCAAATCTTTAAACCTCTGCTCGGAGGGAATCCCCTGGGGTGGCTGCTCACAGTCAAGTCCCTCTGTGAAGGCATCCCTATGGAGTCAGAGCCATTAATGCAGCATTCCCAGAGAGCCTGCAAATTGCACAGTAGTAGGAAAATCAGGCTGGAAAAGCAGGAATCCTGCTTAAAGCCATGACACAAGGATCCTGGGAATACTGCCTTTGGGTTTGCAGTGCCTCCATGATTTGCTGAAGGTTTTTCTCTGAGAGGAGCGCAAAGACAGAGGTGTCACCCATCCTTAGGGACACGGTGCCTGTGCACAGGGCCCTGCAGGGAAACTGGCACATTTCCTGGGCTTCACCCTCTAGACATGGTGACAACCCTACCAGAAATTTGTGGGATTTGTGGGAAAAGTCCAGAAGAAAGGACGACAGTGAAGAGAAAAGGGACTGGAGAGCATGGGAAGGCGGAGCAAACAGAACTCGTTAGAGAAGGGAGTAGATGTACAACCTGGGGCTGCTCCAGAATCTGCTCCCAAATGTGTTTTGGTTTTTTTAAAATAGGATATTGATTTTGTTTCCTCTTCTTCTTCTTTTTTTTTAATTTTGACTGATGGAGTGTTTCAGAGAAATGTCTGCTTTGGTGGAATTTTATTCTTTTTTAATTAAGGAATCAATAGCAAAAAAAGGCAGCAACACGTCAATAGATGCAATGTTTTGGTCTCTTTCCTCTCGGAGGGTGATGGTGAATCCAAGCAGGTTTGGCCTGACCTGGGAAATGAGGCGAGGAAAGAGCAGGGGAGGGAGCACCAGGTGTCTGAGTGATGGCTCCCAGGAGCTTCTGCAGCAGAAATAGTTGTGTTTCCTTCTGACTTCTGGCTTGATTTTTTTTTTTTCCTCTTTTCTGGCAGTTCTCATCATTGCTCTCCATCCAACACCTCTGAAATGTTATGGGCTGAGAAGCAGCAACTCCCCTAGGGCTATTGCCCTCTTTAGACTGCGACATGCACAAGGCAATTAGGACAGAACTAATTCCCTGCCAGCTCCTGGTTCCTGCTCACCAATCCCAGTTCCAACCGTACCAGGTTCCTGCTCACCCATCCCACCACACCCAGTTCCTGCTCACCAGGTGTGCGTGGCTCCACCAGGCTGAAGCAGAAATGACCCTGCTCAGTCACAGCAAGGGAGCCTCTGAGGACACAGCACGAGCAGGGAGGTGATGCTGCTGATGTTGATGGAGTATCAGCTTTTCATCCCACGGGGAAGCCCACTTTGAGGGGTTCTACCAGACCTTCTCCCATTATTCCCACTATCCAAGTGCACGAGGAGCTCTTGCTCAGTTTGACTCACAAGATAATCCTGAAGTTTCTATACCATAAACCCATAAAGGGTAACAGATGAATAAACACCAGCACTGGACCCTTGGGCTGGAGCCCCGAGGTGATGATTGTGGGATGATCCAGCCTCCAGCTCTGAGCTGTTTTGGGTCTCCTCCCAAGGCAGCCACGGACAGCACGAAGAGTTGGAGCTTTATTCTTAAACAAGAAGTGCTGAGTTAGCACAAAAGGAGATGTTTGGAAGATGCCAAAACACAAGTTTTGGGTTTTTCCCCGCCTAGCCTTTCATCTTGGAAAGGCTCACGTGAAATTTGTGGCTGCTTTCAGGAACATAAACCCCTCTGCTGCCCTGTCCCAGCTGGAATGCTTTCCCAGCTTTGACTCACACAATAAAGAGCTCCCAGTGACTTTATCAGCAATAGAAAATCAGTCACCCAGTTCTGGACCCTTGGCTCCATCACTTTATGAGCTCTCGTTTTGGGACGAGCTGTGCCTGACCAGAGAGACAGGGCATGCACGCCTGCAGGTGGTGGATTAAACAGCACAGAATGAGGAAGAAAAGGCAAAAATCTGGGAGAAGAGGGATCCAAGCAGTGGCTGGTGGGAAACTGGCTGGAAAGGACGAGGTCCTGTCTGGACATGTGGGCTTGGGAGCTGGGGGAGTGATGCAAAGGTTGGTTCTTCCTGAATTCCTCACTCATCTCTGTAGCCCATGAAGCCACCTCCCAGCCCTGTCCCTGAACCTTCTCCGTTATTCATGACAGCATGACGGTGCCATTTAACAAGAATAATTAGGAATAATAATATTAATTAATAATAATTAATAATTAGAAAATGCCACACGGTTCAAAAGCAGAGAGGCCGCTCAGAGGTTGACGAAGGAGGGAAGAGACGGTGGGATCCAAGTCCTACCTGCGGCAGGAGGGGACAGCCAAAGCCTGGTTCCAGACCAGGGGGACAGACCAAAGCCCTGCTGGCAGCAGCAGATTTAGGGGCAGCACCCCAGGATGCAGCCCCTGAAAATGCAGCAGGGCCCTGTGTGCAGGCTGGAGTGACTCCCCAAGTTCCCCTCAGCCCATCCCACTCCCTCGGATCCGGCAGCATCCCGAGCCGGCTCTCGGCAAACCTCTCCCCTTTCAAAGTGCTGGAGATGAGGACAGCACTCCCAGCCCTGAGTACTTGTCAATCATCTCTGAGATGCTCCAGCTAATTATTTTTATCCTCCACAAGCCGTGTGGCATTCCGGAAGTGCGGAAAATAGGACATTCTTGGCATCCCTCTCTCTCTCTGGCGTGGGCTAATGGTGCCTGTAAATTGCTGCTCTGTGTCAGGGGATCACTGCTGCTAATCAGGCTGAGATTTGTGATGGGCTCCACACCGACCACGCTTCGTCCTCCCCTGCTTTGCTCCAGGGGGAAACACAGGATGTTTTTTCCAGTGAAAGATGATTTGCCTTCCCCCTGTGCCCATTATGGGCTTGCAGGACTCTGGCAGGAGAGAGGCAGGAGTCTCCATGAAGGGATGTGTGGACTGGAATGCCATTCCATTTTTAGTCTGCAGACCACCAAAACCATCTGAGAAGTGTCTCGCAAGGAGGCAAACGACTGCTTTGGCTCTGCAAGCACATGGTTGTCTCCTCTCTGTGTCTGTTTTGGAGAAGTGGAAGGAGGTGAAGACCGGGAGGCGAATTTGTGCTTCCCCCGGGCTCATCCCTCCTGTGCTGAAGACCTTTGGCCCCGAGGGCTGGGAATGGCACAGAATTTTTCAGGAATGGGAGGCAGGCGATGGGGGTGACCTGTGGGTGCTCTCCATACACAGAGAGCCTCCAAGGCGTGTTGCGACTGTGGCAAGGAATCAATAGCGTGAGGATGTTCTGGATGAGGATGGAGGTCCCAGACCCGGTGGGAGCTGTGCCCACACACAGGAATTGGGATGGTGAAAATACAAGGCAGAGGAGGAGATGTTTGTTTGCCATCAAACAAACAAACAAACAAACCAACCAACCGGATCTGCTTGTGACTATCTTCCAGTTACTCCAGGCAGCGACAGAGGAGTTGGTTTGTTGTTTACCCACTCGGAGAGGAGATAAGGTCAGGAAATCGCAGTTGGCTTCTGCAATCCTGAGGGGGAGAGCAAAGCTCAATCTGGCAGATGAATCACTCACTATTGACTGCTCTTCTTCTCAATTATTCCTCCATTTCACGAGAAACCTCCAAAACACACAGAAATGTTTCCACCCAGGCCACAGCGACGCTTGATGCTCTCCCGCAGATCCCACCTCTGCCTCCCCAGGAGCTGCTGCAAGTCCTGGTGCACATCTTGGGTCAGGGCAGGTCCCGAGACCTGGAGGAGACCTCCTGGAGAAGACTTTTGGAAGTCGGTCACTGCCACCACAGCGATGGGACAGGTAGGAGATCTGCAGGCAGGGATGCGGGGCCTCAGCACAGGCTGCCTCGTCACAGCTGGATGCAAACTACCATTTGCATTAGGTTAAAATCTTGAGTAAATTGAAATCACAGCAACATCTGCTGCTGTTTCATTAAGCTGGTGTTGACACCAGAGGAGGGAGACCTTGGAAAGACAGATGGAAAGGAGGGGGAGAAGTGGATTGACTCAGCACAGGCTCTTGAATCGCCTCTGGGCAGGAGCCCTAGGCTGGTCCCAGGCTGGGCATCGCAGTTTGGGCAAAATGACCTCAAACAAGAAGGTCCCTCCAGCTTTAGCTCTGCTTCCCACCCCCGAGAGGGTCAGGCAGTGCAGGGCACAGCTGTCCACCTAGAGTCACCCTCTTCCCAGAAATGGGGCCTATGGCACTGCCAAGAGAGCTCCCAGGGGTCTTGGATTGGTTTTGAGAGAGCCTTGCTGGGCTTCTGCAGAGCAGAAGGGATGGGGGCGAACATCTGCCAGCAAACTGAGCATCACCAAATCCACAGCAGCTGCACCCTGCTTGTCACATCATCTCTCACTCTTCTTCCAGCCCAGATCCTAAACCCATCGGAGGCGAGGAGGAGCGGAGCTTTTCATCATGGAAAAACCAACATGTTGCTCATCCTCAGCACAGCAGAGCTTCAGAACATGACCCTGGGATGCTCCAGCAATAACAGAGGCAAAGCAGCTTTATTTTCACTAGAAATTCCCTCACTTCTTCACGCAGTCTCAAGGCTTTGGGGACCTGACATCTGATTCTGGAGTGCCACTTGTGCAGCGCAGCTGTTTCTAAGCCTCCCTGCCACAGCATTCATCCCAGGGCCCCGCAGCAGCAGGTTCCCAAGCAGACCCAGCTCAAATAAAAAGGGTTATACACATCTGCAAACGTCCTTGTGCCAGAGCTTGTTTGGAGGATTGTTTGTGGAGAAAAAAAACACACTGAGGAGCATTTGTTGGGCTGTCCAGCTCTAGTCACTGTAATCACCAGCATGGGGCTGCCTCTGTGGTCGCTGTTCCCGCTGCATTCCATGATGGGAGAGCACCCATGGCACATGCCAGAGTCCTGGCTGTGGTCCTGCCAGCACATCCACACCATCAGCAGCCATGCAAGGCAGGAAAAGCCTCATCTGTGTGGGAAATTATGGGCTGGCACTGGTTTTTGGGGAGCACGACTGTGGGGGAGCCATGGGCAGGACTGGTGTGGGTTTGGATGGGTCCCCTGAAAAGTGATGGACTCATAGTCCCAGTCCCATGTACCAATGTACTGGGACCCTGCTGAGGACACAGGTGCCACTTCTACCTGCTGGAGAGACACCAGCAAGTGCCAGTGGCCACCTCAGCCCTGGTCACTGCCCTCCAGGGCTGGAACCAGCACCGTGCCAGCTCTCAGCGCAAAACCAGGAGCATCCTTGGGGCCTCTGGCTTTGCTCCACACACAGAGTTGTCCCTGCAGGTCCCTCCCTCACTCTGTGCCACCTACCAGCATCATTCCATGATTTCCCAGGCTGTGGCTCATCCTAGCTGTGCTGAGTCCTGCCAGCCCCTCTGGGGGGCTCAAACGAGCTCATTGGGACTGTGGGTGACTTTGGGATTTGCCACCCGAGGCAGTCACTGGTTTGTCATTTCTCTGGTGATTTTGTTCTCCAGCACCCCTGAAGAGAAAGGGATGACTGTTCCCATTTGCCCAAGAGCAGTGTCCAAGCGGCTGTCCAGGTGCCCTAGCAAAGCTGGGGATTAACACACCAATTCCTCTGTCCTTGCTCTGCTCTTGTCCATGTTTGGGGCCTGAGCAGCGAGCAATCAGAGCTGACAATGAGCTGCAAAGATCGTCTGGAGATGCTGACCAGGGATCAGCAACACTGCGAGGTCAGGGGAGCAGGAATACTTCAGAAAAAATGACTCATTCCAGTGGAGAAAACGATGCTGCTGCTCCTGCCCTGGGCTCATTTCGTACCAATTCAATTCCCCCTTTGCTGTGCTGCACTCATGCAAAGGCAGGATGAGGAGCAGGGCAGGGGGAACACCTGACATGGGGAGCAGGGTTGGTTTCTCCTTTGTTGGATCCTTGAATGGGTCGAATGGATTTAGAAACCCGGCTTGAGGTGGCCACCTGCTCCTGACAAACCCCGAGTGCTCTCTGCAAATAAACCCCCAACACTCGCCAGATTTCAAAAGTGATTTGGATGAAGGAATTGTCCCCAAAGCAAGAAGTGCTGTTAATTTTCCCCTTCACTGCAGCAAGGCTGCTGGAGGAATGGGGTGGGGCTCCAGGCAGACGTCCCAGCCCTGCCCGGGTGGTGTAGCTGGATAATTCACAGCTCTCGTGAATATTCAGGTGTGATGTGAATAAAGAATACCCCCTTTCCTTCTCTGATTCCCCAGGGCAGGACCTGCAGGGGGAAAATCCTCTAACACAGCCATCGCCAGCCCCACGGGGGAAACAAGTGAGGTGCTGCAGGAACGGGAGCAGCATAAACACCCTCGGAGGGTTCTTCTGCCTGTCCCACCTCTCTCTTGGTACCTGTCCCTCCACCCTGGCACCCACCGAGGTATCACACGTGCCCCCATGGGACACTGCCAGCACCAGCCCCGTCCTCCTGTCACCCTGCTGGCTGCCAGCTCTGCAGGCACTGAGGAGAGCAAGCAAAACCCCATCAGAAATCACCACGACTGCACAGAACGAACAATAAACTCCAACATTTCATTCTGCACAGACAAGATGGAATTTTTCAGTTTTCCAGTGACAAAAAACCTGAAAATGGAAGGTTATTCACCTAATTTTAACTCAGTCATTTCTTTTCTTTCTGGAGGAAAGAAATGGAAGAAAGAAGAGGACGGAGCTTAAAACCTTATCAACGACTTCACAGGAGTGTCTTCCACTGAAACCAAGGAGGGAAAAGAGCACCTCGGCCTGTTCACTGATAAACTTTCCATCCCAACTGCTGCATCTTCCCAAAGCATCTCCCCAAAGGCCACGGGAAGCGTGCCCTGTGTCTGTCTCCCTCCCATGCCGACGGCACTGTCTGTATTAACAGCATCCTCAGCACTGCACAAGTGCCACCAGTCCCTGCTCATGGCCTGGGTTTGCCCATCCAGAGGCCAGCTGGGAATTCCAGTTCCAAGTGGAGCTGCCCGGGTGGAGGCTCAGCCTGCAGGAAGTGCTGGTGGAGGGCTCAGCCAGGACTGGGGTGGAGCTCCTGGATTAAGGGAAAAACCAAGAGTGGCTAAAGATGCAATAAGGGACCCCATGCCTGGTGGGGCTTGGGGACTGGGGATGAAGCCATCAGGTAAAGGTGGAGAAGTTGGTGGAACTGTAATGTGAAATTTGCAAAGCCTGTCACAGTCATGGATTTGACCTGGAAGCACAATTTATCCAAAGGCTTGGGTCAGAGGCCGTGTTATTCATTCCCTCCAGCAGCCTCTGCTATACTTTTCTTTAGGATGATTCAGCCTCCTGCTTGGGAGCAGCAAAGCAGCAGTCCATGAACCCATCCCACACTGCCACTGCCAAAAGTTTGATCATCCACTTTCTGGAGACCTCCGGACAGAGCCGACCCTCCCAGAAACCACCCTCTGCTCACCAAGAATTCCCTTTGTGCCGAGAAATAAAGGAAAAACCCCCAAACCACCTGATGATTATTTTGTTTGGCCCATTGCTATTAAAAAAAATCTCCCAATTCCTCGTTGGACGATTGTTTCTAATGCTGAGCACCAGCCTTGGTTTTGGAGCCATTAAGCCAAGTGTTAAACGTGAGCTAAACGTTGGGTTTAGGATCGCTGGGGGAAATCCACCCCATTTCTGCTATTGCTCTGAGCAAAGCCGTGCCCTGAGCAGGAAGTGTGGGATGAGCACTTTGGGATGCTCTCGGCGTGGCAGAGACTCACAGGCAGAGCTCATTAAAGCTGGGGGGGCTGAAACGCCACAGGTTTGGGTCTGGCCCTGCAGTTTCATAGAACACCCTGAGTCAGAAGGGATCCACAAGGATCATCCACAAGGAGTCCAGCTCCTGGCCCTGCACAGACACCCAACACCCCTACCCTGTGCCTGGGAGCGTTGTCCAAACGCTCCTCGAGCTCTGGCAGGATTCAAGCCTGAGCTTTCAAGGAGCAGGAAGAGGTGGATGAGGGAGGGGATGCGAATGCAGATTTCGCTCTGAGGCAAACCAGAGAAATGAGTTGCTGCCGCTTTCTGTGCCTTTTTGCCCAGTCAAATACCACAATCAACACACAGAGCATTCAAACAAACCCAGAGGCAACTCTGTGGCAGAAAATAAAGGGGAGCAGATGAAAGAAACCCTCTTATTCTTAATTTACTCCAGTTAATTTTAGTCTAATTTGATCACAATGTTCTTCTGTAAATATCAACCCTTCCTTAATAAGGCAGCGCTGGCCATGGAGGCTGTGGCTGCGATGTAATCACCCAGTGTGTCATAAAAGACTTTCTCTGTTAATTGTTAGGAGGAGCTGGAGCTATTCTGAGGCAGGTATGGGATTGTAAAGAGAGATAATTATAACCAGATCTAATTAGTAATTATAACAGACCTCTCCTAGAAATTGTTTTTTACTTAAATATTCCCCCGGTCCTCCTAAGCAGCCGTGCTGTGCTGCAGTGGGTGTCACTGGTGCCAGCACAGGGTGTGGGCGCTGGGCTGCTGCGTCCCTGTCCCCAGGGCCTCACCCCGGCATGTGCTGGAGCCTCGGCCCTGGCGTCTGCCAGGGGAGGGAGCAGGGAGACAGGCAGAGAGGCAGAGCTGAGACAGGAGAGGGTGCTCTCGCCGCAGCAATGGAGCAGTGGAGGGACACACGGGGTGTCCTGGTGCCGGGGGGCTCGCGGGGTCCCGCTGCCTCGACCCGCATCCCAGGAATGCTGCTCCTCCCGGAGGGTGCAACAGCAGCAGAAATCAGAAAGGATTTCGGGGAGATGGGAGGAAGGGAGAGGCTACAGAGAAAGCTGGGAGCCGGCGGGGAATGGCTCCCGTTTAGTTTTTTCTGTTGTGTTAATGGACACAATCCCCCCAACCTTCCTGTGACACAGCTCCGACCCCGAGAGAGAGCCCGGGGCTCTCGGCCACCGAGACACAGCCCAGCACATCACGGGAGACGGGCAGGTCCAGGGAGGCAAAGGGGCACAGGCACGCCCAGGGTGTGGCAGCTCTCGGGTGGGATTGAATGAAGTGGTTTTGGGGAGGTCTGCCCGAATCAATTGTTTTCCAGCCCAGTTGTAGCAGAATCCTTCGTTCCCACAGGGAAACTTTTCAAACCTCTGCAATTTTCCTCTCCCACTCTTCTTGCTGCCTCTGCACCAGTCAAAGGTAGCTCTGAACAGCAAAATACCTCCAAGTGCTGCCTGGGGAGCTGAGACAGAAACCAACAGGGCCAGGAAATGGAGCAGCCCGACCCGGGGAGCCTGTGCATAGAAACCCTTGCTCCAGGACATTTCCTGAACCTGAACTCCCTTTTTCAGCTCTTCCCAGAGGCACCACCCAGAGCAGTGGGTGCTCCCTTCCCTCCCCTCCCCAACGCCGCCCTGCTCTGGATCCTTGTGATGCCTCAGGATCACCCAAAGTGCTTCCGAGGAGTTGCACAGCTCGGCCTCTGCAGCACGGACAGGCAGGACTGTGCTGCCAACCCGCCCAGATCTTTCTTGGTGCAGCCTCAGGAACTGAGCAGGAAAGTACCAAGGAGCAGGAAACCTCAGCGATGGAGCGGGAGCTGTCCTGACATGGTCCCTTCTGCCAAGACAGGGCTGGGAGATGCGAGGAGTAATTAAACACAGCTACTGAGAGCCGGCCTTAAAGGATTTAATCTCTGAAATCCAGGCTCTAATTACGGGGCTGCACCCTTTCCGACCCTGAACTGGTGCGCTACGTTTTAATCGCGTTATTTCCTCCAAGCAGGGAGGAAGCGCCTGGGCAGCAGCATCAGCTCGCAGCTGGGAACGGGCTAACTAGGCCAGCACTGCGGGAATTCTCTGGGATTGTTTTTTTCTGCACGTCTCGGTATCATTCCAGCAGGGAACACCCGCAGACAGGAACCTGTGAGCAACACACGTGTGTGTGGTGGGGGGAACCACAGGAGAGGAGCAGGAGGCAGCAGGCGAGGCATGGGGCTCATGGTGCCACTGTGTCCAGAGGGCTGAGAGCGGGATGCTAAACCTGGAGCCGGATGTTAATTTGAGAGCAGGATGCTAATCCGAGAGCGGGATGCTAACCTGAGAGCGGGATTGTAATTTGAGAGTGGGATGCTAACCTGAGAGGGGGATGTTAACCGAGAGTGGGATGCTAAACCTGAGAGCAGGATGCTAAACCTGGAGTGGGATGCTAACCTGGAGCTGGATGTTAATCTGAGAGCAGGATGCTAAACCTGGAGCGGGATGCTAACCTGAGAATCTCGCACTAATCTAAATCTAGGATGTTAAAACCAGGAGCAGGATGCTAATCTGAGAGTCAATTTTAGAGTGGGATACTAATCCAAGACCAGGGATGATAATCCAAGAGAAGGATGCCAGTCTGAGAGTGGGGTGTTCCATTGAGAGCAGGATGCCAGTCCAAGAGCAGGACGTTAACCCAAGACTGGGATGCTGATCCAAGCACAGAGGTGCCCATCTCCCAACCCGCAGTGCCATCCCTGAAACAAAAGAAACCCCCTGGAGCACCTGGCTGTGACTCAGCTGCTGTTGCTGGGTGTGGATGGAGAGACCACCAGCTCCACCTCCATCCCGAGCTGGCCCCGAGCGGGATGTGCTGCCTCCCGCTGCGTTATCACCATGGCTCCCACCTCTAATCAGGGCTTCTCGCTCCCACACGGAGCCGCTGACCTTGATCCCTTCCAGTTCGAGGCCCCTCCGTAGCGAAGTGATTCAATTAAGGCCTGGTTCACAGAGAGGGCTAAAAACAAGGAGGGAGGGAAAAAGAAGAGCCCAACAACAACAAAAATCCGCACTCCTGAGAACAATTTCCTCCTATGGATTTTTAAGGCCAGCGGCTGGAGAATCACTTTCTCGTTTCTGTGCTGTCTCTCCAGTCAATAAATAAGAGGGAAATAAAGGATTTCAGAGAAAATAGAATGCAGTCAAAAGGTAAATTGTGGTCTTAAAAGCCCCTAAGAGACTGTCACCGACTTTGAAATGTTTCCTAGTTTGAGACCATTTCTTCCTGACTACATGGTTTCCGCTCCTTTATTTGCATCTCTGGGAGGTAATCTTTAAAACTGATTTTCCCCTGGTTGCATTTCATTGGCAAAGAAACTAAACAGGCTGCTGCATTACAGTAATAACATCAACACTGCAGCCACCTTCTCCTTAATTATTTCTCTGTCTTGCCAACAGAACCAGTTAAACGAGATTTATATTTGGGTGAGGAGGAGGGGGGTGAGGTGGCATGTGTGTGGATGGGTGAGATAACCTGGAAAAACCGATTTCTCCCTTGTTATGTGTCACCAGCAGTAAAAAAAAAGGGTAAAATAATAATAAAAAATACACGAGGTAAAAGGTTTGGGCCATTTAAGTAATAATAATGTCAGCATTTCACCTGTCTCTTGCTTAATTATTTCCTTCTCTCAGCTCTGCCACCTGAACCAGTTTAGATAAGATTTCAGCGTGGATAAAGAGGAAGAACCTGTATTCTCCAAAGCAGATAAGCTGCTTTTTCCTGTGGAAAGGAAGAGAATACGTCACTAAAGCCTTCCCGCTGCCTACTCCAGATTTATCAACAGCCTCTTAGCAAAAGTCTTGCCACTAAAAGCTTGTGAAGTTTTGCAAAATACTACCAGATAAGAGAGAAGCACTTGTAAAGACAAGAAAGAGGCTGGATGTGCAAAGCAGCTCGTCACCATCCGTGTCCAGCCAACACACGCTTAAGGTCACCCCAAAAAGCCCCAGGGAGGGGGAAATCTGTGTTTAAGGAGAGTCCAGAGGTTCTGTGAAGGTCTCCTTGAGCATGCAGGATGTCCAAGCTGCCTTCTGAGCTGTGCTTGAAAGTCAACTCCTTCCATACCTCCCGTTCTGTCCTTTCAGGTCTCTCTCCTTTCCAAGGCATCCACATCCACCTCTGTCCATCCCCCAGGTGCTTTAGAACAGCGCTGACTCGCCAGGAAAAGAGCTTGATAGAACATAAACCCATAGAATCAGAGAATTCCAGAATGGTTTGAGTTGGAAGGGACCTTGTTCCAACCTCCTGCCATGGGCAGGGACACCTTCCACCACACCAGGTTGCTCCAAGCCTCAAGCTCCAGAAAATCCCCCTGCCACCATCCCTCCTATCCACCTTCACCATAAATACAGCTTTGATCTTCCATCTGGTTCTCTCTCATTACTGACATCACAGAGATCACGGAATCTCAGAATCCCAGACTGCTTTGGGCTGGGAGGAACCTTAAACCTCATCCTGGGCTTGGGCAGGGACACCTTCCACTATCCCAGGCTGCTCCAAGCCCTGTCCACCCTGGCCTTGGACACTTCCAGGGCCCCGGGGGCAGCCACAGCTGCTCTGAGCAATCCTCCCAAGCAAGAATTCCTTCCCGATATCCAACCCAATTCTCTCTCAGTTTGAAGCCATTCCCCCTTGGAGCCCGGGAGAGGAGGCAGGGACGGGGCCCGTGCAGGGCTGTGGGTCCGGCAGGCTGAGGGCCCGGAGCGTTGGGATCCAGGCTCTGGCTGCTGTGCCCGCTGCTCCCGCCGGCGCTTCCAGCCGAACCCTGCCAAGCCACGCGTTCCGCTGCCGCCGCAGATGGGCCTGGAGGGCCTGTGTGCAAACATTCCCCCACACCTCGAGGCACCCGCGAAGCCGCGGCAGGCGGCTGGAAGCCGTCCATCCGTGGGGAGGGCTGGGCTGAGCGGGAGCTGCTGCCGGCGGAGCATGAGATGCTCTTGGCTGCTCCGCACTGCACGACACCTCTGGTACTGCAGAGAAGCATTTTAAAAGGGAAAGAAGCAGCTCCCCAGTACAAAGCCAGGAGTTTTTCCTCTGCTTGTACTGCAGAGTTTACTTTTATTATACAATTTTCACCCTTCGTGGCTCAGATGTTTTGCCTGCGTTTCATTGCTGACCCACAGGCCAATCCTCAAAGCAGTATTTGCTCAGGGTTTTGCGTGTTGTCTGGCTTTAAAGTTCTTTTCTTTTTAAATAAATTCAGGGTGGGCAAAACTTTCTTTCTTGATTTATAACGGGCAGGGGAGTGACGATGCATTTTTGTGCTGGAAGAGCAGGGGATGAGGAGGGTGAACCTGAGCAACCTGGGAGAGTGGGAGGTGTCCCTGCCCGTGGCAGAAGGTCGGAATGAGGTGGCCTTTAAAGTGCCTTCCAACCCAAACCATTGTGGGGTTTTGTGACGCTGTGGTGATTCCTGGGCTGTGATGGGTGTGTGGGGCAGAGCAAAGCCCTCCCTGCAGGAAGGGTTCTTGTCCCTGTGCCCTGCCTGTTGCCAGCTGCTGACCCCTGAGGGACTTCCCCCAGGAATCGCCCCCCAGCTCTGTGCTCTCCTCATCACCCCAAACCTGGAAGCGAATTGGCTGCTCCTGCTGCACCCAGCAGCGGGGCTGGGTTTGGCCCCGTGGCTCTTCCCACAGAGTCACCCTGCTGCTGTTTCTGCTTCTGAGCTCCTCCAGCTCCCCTTCCCTGGCCTTGCCTTCCCATCCTGCCTCGTGCCTGATTATATTGGGTCTGCATGTGTAAGTACAGCCTCCTGCCATCCTAATCATCCAAAGTGGCTATTTGAATAACAGTTGTTGGTGCCTGTAGCTTCCTGTAATTTTCCAAAGGAAACAAATCCATGCAGACTGCAATTTTGCGCCTATGAATTTTGAATGAATGTCTCTGAGAGCCTCGATTTCTCTCTGCCTTCCGTCCTCCCCTCCCCTCGCCTGCCTCCCAGGCCCAGCTGAGCCAGAGGCTGCCACCAAAGGGGCACAACTGAGTGGCTCCTTTCAGATGGAGGATTTGGGGCTGGGAAGGCTTCATGCCTCCTAGGACAGGCAGCAAAACATGGTGCCACGGGCAGAGCTGGTGGGGTTGCACCCAGCCCGTGGGAACAGATCTGCTCCACAGCCAGAAAAAGCAGAGCATGGACGAAGCAGCATCATTTGAGCATCAGGTGTCAGGATTTTTCCTTGTGTTGCTACCTCCAAAGTAATTTTGGGAGGTCTCTGACTACCCAGCTCTGATGGTACCCACGCTTTGGAGCTGTTGCTGCTGGCCAAGCTCTTCACCTTGTAGCCCAGAGCAGCTGGAGGACATTTCTCCTCCAGAGCTGATGTTCCTGATGGTGACTGTCCCTATTTATTGTGGAATCATGGAATGGTTTGGTTTGGAAGGGACTTTAAAAATCATCTTGTTCCACTCCCGTGCCATGGACAGGGACACCTTCCTGTATCCCAGAGTGCTCCAAGCCTCACCCAACCTGGCCTTGGACACTTCCAGGGATTCAGGGGCAGCCACAGCTGCTCTGGGCACCCTGTGCCAGGGCCTGCCCACCCTCCCAGGGAAGAATTCCTTCCCAATATCCAACCCAAACATACTCTCTTTTATTTTAAAGCCATTATAACCTTCTCCCTCTCAAGTTTCCCCTCCTGTTCCTCTGTGTGCCTTTTTATGACACTGAGGGTTCTCCTTTTTTATGACATTGTTGTTTTTAAAGTGTTTTTATCACCTGGTTTTATTACAAAATTACCGTACAGCACCCCAAGTGCCGGAGGAGTGAGGAGGGAGAGCGGCTCTGGAAATGCAGCAACTCTTTCCTGAACAGCTTGCAGCCTCGCCAGGGAAGGGGCTGTGATTTGGTGATGGATGGAGTGCTTGTTATCCAGTATATTTTTATCCATACATATATAAAGCACTTTGTGATCCCGGCGGATACAAGGCACTATATAAATGTAAATCATTATCATTATCATTAAATACCTTCTGTATCTTTTAAACCTTCCAGTTGGAATCAGACACGTACGGGGCAGCTGCTCTCTGGGTTTTGTTGGGGAACCAAATGTGAGAGCTGTGATTTTTGTCTTCCTTAGCAATTAAATGGGATCTTGTGAAAGACTCTTATTTTGCCATCGCAATTTTTTTCACGCTGCCGCTGATTTGAAAGTCACTTCTCACCCACCAGGAGAAATCTCTGCAGAATTCCCTAGCAACAACCTGAATAAGAAACAGCCACCTCGGGTGTGGGGATGCTCCCGGGATTATCTGAACCCACCGCGGGCTGTCCGGCGCCGCAAGGACGGGGAGAGGATCCACGGGGTCACGGGGAGGAGAGTTCAGCTCCTGCAGGATTTATGGCTCACTGGGGATGACAGACACTTGTCTCCACAACTCTGCAGCGTTTCTGCTCGGCTGCTGCCCAACCCCGGCAATAAATGGCTGCACAAAGCTCCTGGATGCCCCTTCTGCCACAGGGACCACATCCATGACCCCCAGGCTCCTGTTCCTGCCTCACCCTGCTCTTTTTTCCCATTCTTCAAGGCAGGGATTTGAGCCTGAGGGATCTGAAGGATTGCACATGGAGGCTTTGGCACCACAGAAATGACCCCAGGCCGGGTGTGTTTCCATTGAGGCCATAAATGACCGGATTCCCTTTCTGCCCACAGGACAAGCCAAGCAGGCAGCACTCTGGGAGCCCCTTCTCTGATTTTCCTCCCCTGTTTTGTTGCTAAAGCCTGTCTTCCTTCCAGCACTTCCAGCAAAGCCACCCAGTGGCAGCTACTGACATCTCCTCCCTGTGGGAATTCGCCTCCAGCTGCATTTTCCTGGAGTCATAAAATCCTGGAATGGTTTGGGTTGGAAGGGACCTTAGAGATCATCTCATTCCACTCCCCTGCCATGGGCAGGGCCACCTTCCACCAGACCAGGGAGCTCCAACCTGCCCTTAAACCCCATGTTTGGGAGCCAGGAGCCTGGTCTAAGATAAAAGTGCACTTTTCAGTGTGTTTTTTTTATCCTTCCGATGTTCCATTGGCATCTCCCAAAGGGAGATGACTGATGCAGGGCCAGGCTACACTCAGAGTGTAGTGGAGGGCAGCTCCTGGCCCCAGAGACCAGGGATCAGTTGTTCTGAGCCCCCTAGGGACCATCACCAACAGTACTTCATTTCCCCTTGTCACGACAACCGAAGGGATGAAGTTGGAAACCTTGGATGTGTCACGGGTCTGAGCCCTGGCCTTTAAACCCTACTCACCTGCAAGCAGTGGCTTGCAAAGGTTTTGCAATATTTAGTTAATGCAACAAGGTTTTATCCTAGTTCTCTATTTTTTTTCCCCATTTTTTTCATTCAGTTTTCCCCAGCCTCTCCTGAGCTGCAGCCTCCTGCTGCCCAAGGGAAATCTTCCATTTAGCCACATTTTCCTTTCTCATTTCATGCTGTAATGGGGATTCATCATAGGTGTTAAATCCATAATTTGCCATGAATCCCTTGTCTCTCTCTGTGGAGGTCAGAGTTGAGTTTAAAGGAAGCCGATATTGTGGCTCTGTGGCTGCCCCTGGGGAAGAGCAGCAGCCTGATTCTCTGGAGAGGGAGGAGGCTGGAGAGTCCTGGCTGGGTCATCCAAAGCCATGGCCATGCCTTCCACCTCTCTTTGCCACCTGAAGGGCCAAATGTGAGCACACCAGGCACCTTTAATGTCAGAAAAAGAGTAATAGCCCCTTCCAGAGGGTCATTTGTCCATCTTGGCATGTGAGAAATATCCCGAGGCAGGAGAGGTTATTGTCCTGTTAATTACCAAGGACACCCACACGTCAGTCATTAAGACACAAGTACCCAGTTTTACAGCCCAGCTGGAGCCCAAAGGAATGCCACAGCTCCAAACCCATCTCAGTCCTCCTGCTGGATGGGAAGCTGGCATCCATCACCCTGACAGGGGCA
Source organism: Oreocharis arfaki (assembly GCA_013398015.1). Taxonomy (NCBI): domain Eukaryota; kingdom Metazoa; phylum Chordata; class Aves; order Passeriformes; family Paramythiidae; genus Oreocharis; species Oreocharis arfaki. The sequence goes on along the minus strand of VZRR01000731.1, from coordinate 67,661 downwards.
TCACAAGCAGAGGGCACCGGGAGCGCACCGTGATGTATGTGTCATGGAGAGATCCGTCGCGGCGGGCCCAACCCTGCCTCCACCACGAGGTGGGAGATGCTGGCTGTGCTGGGAGCTGTGCTGGGAGCTGTGAGATGCTGGGAGCTGTGCTGGGACCTGTCCTGGGAGCTGGGAGATGCTGGGGTAACCCTGAACCCTCTTCTCATGGATAGCAGAGAAGCTCAGGCACAGTGGGGGCAAGGTTGAGCAACACTTCACGGGGCAGGGAAATGCAAGACAAGCAAAAACGGCTGGCCAAGCTCTTGGAAGCAGGAAACCACATTCCTGCAGGCTGGGCACGGGCAGGGAGCCGGGATCCCTTCAGGCAGCCTCTCCCAAAGCGGCTCCTCCGCTGTCGCGGCTGGTCCTGCCCTGCCGAGCCGCCGGTTCATTTGTCACCCGGGCGATCGATGGCGGAGCGGGGGCTGTCGCTCAGGTGATGTCACGCTCCGAGAGCCTCGTTCTTCTCCGCCAGCTGACAAGGGGAGAGGCAGTCGATACTCGTGTCAGGTCACTAACAACCCGCCGAGCTCCCGGCGCTGCGAACGGCATCGCATCCCCGTGCGCAGCTGGGAGAGGCACTAAAGGGGCTGCTGCGAGCACAGATGCAGATGCAGAGGAGCACGGGCAGGATGCACATGGGGGAGCTGGGTCTTGATTGGCAAGAGGGAGAATCGTGCGTGGGAGCGAAAGCAAAGCGAGGTTTGCATGTGCGGGGGGGTCTGGCTGGTGCAGAACGAGAGGTGTCAGCGATTCAAAAGCGCGTGAAGCAAAATAATGTGCGCGGCTCACAGGCATCCCAGGGAGCTGGAGCCGCCGGGTGCAGCAGAGGGAAAGGCTGCTGTGATGCTGAGGGAGCTGCTGGCTCCCAGATGGGGAGCCAGACCCGGGGAACTGCAGTGGGGTCGTGCCCAGAGCAGGAGGGGCTGCAGACAGAGGCACGAGTGATGAGCACAGCGGGACAGAGGGGTCCTGACACGCAGCACCCCCACATCATTCCACAGCACCCTCATGGCCGTCACAGCCCGGAGTCACTGGGGGCCAGGGCAGTGGCAGAGCCAGCAGGAGGGGCTGGGAAGAGAGGAAGGGATGACTAAGGATCAGCAAGGTTTTTTATCAGCCCTCTGTGCTTTGCATCCATCAGGTCAGCCCAGCCCAGCAGACTCTGAGGAGAGAAGCCAAATGCTTCGTGTTCGATAAAGCCACGGGTCAGAACCACGATGCCCTCCCTGCATCGAGACAAGGAATCGCAGATTGGTGCAGGAACACCGACATTAATCATTTCTATCCATGTCTCTTCCTATTTACTCTGTGGTACTTCACTCTTCAGTGTGCAGGCAGGAGTGCTGGTGTGGCTCTGAGGGTTTGGGGAAGGGAAGCTTTGATGGGAGAGGTGGCATCAGCCAACCCCAGAGCCTGGGGCTTTCAGAAAATACAAAGTTTGTAAGAACTGTGTGAGCCCATAACTCTGGAGCGGGGCTTGATGGAGCAGAGGCAGCACCTGCTTAGTTCTGGCCTTGCCCTGCTGAACTTCCCCTGACGTGATTGAACACCAGCCCCTGCTCAGATACAGCCCTGTCCTGTGGGGGGGGGACAGGCACCTGTCAGGGTGGGCCCAAGGAGGCCGTGGAGATGCTCCAGAGTTGGAACCCCTCTGCTCTGGAGCCAGGCTGGGAGAGCTGGGAGTGCTCACCTGGAGAAGAGAAGACTCCAGGGAGAGCTCAGAGCCCCTTGCAGGGCCTAAAGGGGCTCCAGGAGAGCTGCAGAGGGACTGGGGACAAGGGATGGAGGGACAGGACACGGGGAATGGCTTCCCAGTGCCAGAGGGCAGGGCTGGATGGGATACTGGGAAGGAATTGCTCCCTCTGAGGATGGTGAGGCCCTGGCACAGGGTGCCCAGAGCAGCTGTGGCTGCCCCTGGATCCCTGGCAGTGCCCAAGGCCAGGCTGGATGGGGGTTGTGGAAGGTGTCCTTGCCATGCAGAGCTGAAGAATCTTTAATATTCCTTCCAGGCCAAAGCAGTCCATGGTTCTCTGATATTTATAATTTTTAATGTCTGTAAGGTGGAACAAACCCCTTCCTCAGCTTTCTTCTCCCCACATCTGTACGACTGCAAAGTCCTTACTCCATTGCTGTGACCGTGGCAGCGCCCGAGGTGGGTGGGTGTGTCCCAGGGAGAGTTTCATCCTGGCACCCACCACCAGCCCAGATGTGCTTTCGGGGGCTGTAAGGATGTCATTTTGCTTGTCCCCTCGAAAGCAAGGAGAACAGAGCTGATGCAGATGCTGCCTTCCCTTCTCCCCCTTCACCTCTTCCTCCTCTCCCTCCTCCTCCTCACACCCAGGGTGCAAACCCCTCCAGAACGGGGGAAGCAGCACTTCCCAACACCCAGGTGGAACCCACCTTGGGAGGAGCCATCTCAAGACCCAGTTTTTCAGCACACAGTCCCTCTCTGTGGTCTGTTTCCCAGCTCTAGACTGCTCGAGGCAGAGGCTGCCTTTCACCTCTGAGCCCTGGGCTTTGCCTGGCAGGAATGGTCAGTCCCATGGAGACGCCTTCCCACCCCAGAGCCACACGGGGACTGAGCGAGGAAACCCGGCCACCCTCTGCAATCAAAAGGAGCTGGCTCAGAGAGCTGTAAACTTAAGCTGCTCAGACATGACATCAAATATTTAGGTTATTTGGGATTTGTGCTCAATTGTTTGATGTTTCTGTTTCGTTCCCAGTAGAGCCAGTTGCTGTTTTGCCACTGAAAATATTCCCAGCAGAAAATGCAGCTTTGTGAAGACCCAAAGTTGTTCAAGGAGAAGAGACTGTCTGGAAGAAAATGATCACATTTTCATCACTTCTTTTTTTTTTTTTTGTTCTGAATTGACATCCCAGCTCTACATGCTCTGAATTTTGCATTCAGGGAGTTGAATTCCATTAAAAAGTGTGGGAAAAGGGTTGCAAGCTGAACTGTTTCTGGATTTGAAACATCACCTCATCACATGTTCTCCTTGCAACTCAGCATTACAAACAAATGTTGAGAAAAGGCCTTACCCTGGACACAACCTCTTTATTTCCTGATCAAACTCCACTGAAGAGCTGGAAAGCTGGGAAATGCAGATGTCTCAAGCTGCCAACTATGTTTTTGGTAATGGAAATGCTTACTCTGCTCTGCAGGGGAGGTCTGGAAAGACTTGGCAAGACAGAGGATTGGAATAAAATAAAAAATGAAATAAAAAGAGGAAAATGGCTGTGATTGAACGTGGATGCACTCGACACTCCTGTGACCCTCCTCCTGTCCCTGCCTTGTGCCATTGTAAGAGAGACAGGAGCTCTCACTTCAAATTAACTTAATCTGTAGAGTTAAATAATTCATGTTGATTTAAGAAAGCTTTATTCCTAATGGGACACACGTGAAGACAGAGTTAATATTAGAAGAGGCCGTGGAGGGGAGGAGAGAGGGAATTAGACTATAAAAGGTGAAGGTACAAGTTAATTGCCTATCAATTATTCACCTTAAGCCTCTGGAAGTAGCTCCCCTGCCTCCCTCCTCACACCCTCATATTCCCTTTTCCTGGTTGTGGCCAAGTTCCTGCTGGCACCTCTGGGACCAACCTTTTCCCTGTGCCAGGCAAGTGGCACCCGGGAACTTCTTGGGACAGCCTGAGGTACCCGGCTGGGCTGGAGATCTCCCGCTGGGGAGGCCAGAGCAGGACAGGCTTGGGACGCTCCTGCCAACGTGCCATGAAGGAAAGGAGCCATCCAAGCTTCCCAAAACCTCATCATCCATCTGCTTCATTGTCCTGGTTCCTCCATCCTCTGGGCAGGGCGGGTCCTTGTCAACACAGGCCAAGGTGTCACTGCAGACCGAGGTGTCACTGCAGGCCGAGGTGTCACTGCAGGCTGAGGTGTCACTGCAGACCGAGGTGTCACTGCAGGCTGAGGTGTCACTGCAGACCGAGGTGTCACTGCAGACTGAGGTGTCACTGCAGACTGAGGTGTCACTGCAGACTGAGGTGTCACTGCAGGCCGAGGTGTCACTGCAGACCGAGGTGTCACTGCAGACCAAGGTGTCACTGCAGGCCAAGGTGTCACTGCGCTGTGGCCATGTCGGCACCATGAGCTGGGGCTCCCCTCTCCCTCCCTGCTCCCTCCCGGGGAAGCCAAAGCTCTCTTCAAAGTTTCTCCTCGCTCGGCTGCCTCCGAGATCTGGGAACTCAACGCTAATTAACGTGTCTGCAAATCCCAGCTCGGCTGCTGGGGCCTCAAATTCCTTCACGGTCCCGGGAGCGCAGAAGGATCCACGAGCGAGCCCTCTGGCTCCTGAAGCTACACGGCTGGCAGATGCATATTTTAACAACACACATCTGTTGGCAATATAATCTCTTGTATTTGCCCTCCCTGCTCCGAGCTTTGATGGAAGACCGGAGGGAACTCTCCAGTGGTTACAGCCAAAGTGTTTGCTTTGCAATTTCGCTCGATTGCTGCCTGATTTTATTTTTAAATTTCTCCAAGTCCTAATCAGGCTCTTACTTTATTTAATTAATACCCTGGCTTAGTTAAATAGATCATAAATTAAGCAGCCCTGCCATTAGAGATGTACCAGGTAGCAAATAGCCCTCCAGTGGCTTCCCAGAGCCTGCCTGGCTTGGGCTCCTCTGCCAAACTGCCTTGACATCCTTTGCTTACAGGAAATCTGGATGCCTCCATATGTCCCAAATCCCATCCCATCAGATTTATCAACCTTCCCTGCCTGGGGCAGATATCCTGAGGAGATTGGGCAGTGACTCCTTCCCCAGACAGTTTGGGCAGTGGTAGGAGGAAAGGTGAAAGAGACCTGGAGAAGGGGAACCCTCCAGCTTTGGGATCCATTAACCACATTTCTCAGCAATATTTGTCCCTGGAACTCCACTAAGAAAAGATTTTTCCTGATGCTGATGACATTAATAGGCTCGTCTGTTTGAGTGTTTGGACTTCCAAGGCTATGGAATGATCTGTTCCACTACATTTAACCATGTAGATTTGAAAACAATGTGACAAAACCTTAAATATTTAATTAAAATATGGTGTAGCTGTGCATCTGAGCAGGGAAGTAGGAGGCATCAGCCCCATAAAGCTGTTGTCAGACATGAATGACAGCAGTTGGAGCCTGAATCGGGAGGCATTAGGGGATTTCTTGATACCAAGGAAGTGGAAAAGCTGGCAAGGACAGACAAGGCAGCACCAACCCATACAAAAAACCAGGCAGGGTTATTTTCCAGAGATGAGGCTGAAGGTGATAGAGCAGGATAGAGTTCCCCAGAACTGCCTCTAACACCCAGCTGGCTGAAGAGCCCTCGATTCACTGGGAAACCAGCAGCAGATGTCGGGCTCCCAGTCACCAGAGCTCCCCCAGTCACCAGAACCTCTCAGCTCTGCCTCACAGGACACCCCATCCCAAAGGCACAGTGTGAGCTGCTGATCACCAACCCCCTGCAGAGGTGGGATCCTCACTCCTACCTCCCCAACCAGCCTGAAATGTCACAGAATCACACAATTTCCTGAGCTGGAGGGGACCCACAAGGATCACTGAGTCCATGAACACTCCAAATGATCCTGCCCTGGGCCTGAGAGCGTTGTCCAAATGCTCCTGCAGCTCCGGCAGCCTTGGGGCTGTGACCACATTTCCCCCTCAGAACATCTGCATAAATGCCCCTACAGTGAAAGACGAGCTGCCAGTGGGTTCCAAACCCACATTTTCTCATTGATTTGGCCTAAATTGAACACACTGTGGCTTTAATTTTCTTAAGGGGAAAACATTCTGCAAAGAGAAGTTGCCGAACATCTTAGGTAAATGTACCAATTAGCAACTGCCATGTATATCCACATAAACATTAAGTACCATCTATTCAACACATTCCATAACCCCAAAGATAATAACGATTTCCTTTTGATCCATAAAAACATCTCTCTGCTCAATCAACGCTTCGCAGCAGCTCTGACGTACGCCCTGGGACTAAATTAGTTTTGAAATCTTTAGCTCTAATTAAATAACATTATTTCTTTTGTCTGGCTCCGGCAACTTGTTCTGCTTTCACAACTGAAGGAGGGAGCCCAGGCAAAGGAGGGGTTGTCGGTGAGCAAGACAAAGTTCCTCTTTCCCATTCATTTCCAGGATTATTTCACGTATGGGCACATGTCAGAGCTCTGAGCTGCTGCCAAGGGTTGATTGAGCAGAAGGAGGAATCAAAGGAAAATCATCATTATCGTCAGGGTCAGGGAAGGAAGGGTTTGCAGCTGGGAAAGTTCGGGGGTAGGGAACGTTGTAGGGTTGTGGAGGGAGGAAAACAAACGCAGGGGAAATTGCAAACCAGGAATTTGAACTCGTTTTCACAGTGCAGACTCTGGTGAGGTGCACCTTCAACCAGAGCTGGTACCTTAACTTGTTTCTTATGGCTGCTTAAAACTAATCAGTGTTGATCTGACTAAAAGCACCGAAATTCTTGCTTCGGATCTTTTTAAAAGCTTTTTTTTTTTCTCCCTAGAAACTAACCAGGAATAAAAACATCAAGGAGAGAAGAAATCCAATCTTCAATTTAAACAAGCTTAAATATGCAAATGGTTTCACTCTGAGGGTTGAATAATCAGGATGGATCTGGGAGCAGCAATACAGACTGGGTTTTGTCCAAGCTTTTCAAGAAAAATACCATTTCCATTAACTTCTCTGAAGCCACGTCCATGCCGGGAAGCCTCACTGACGTGCCTGCCTTTTCCCAGCACTCCTGTGGCGAGAGCCCTCCCTCCCTGCCAGCGCTCCCCTCCCATCTCCCACACAAAAAGGTCCTCCACATGATTTTGGGAGCCACTTCCAGTTTGCAATCCCAGGCAACATCCTCCTGTGCTGCTCTTGGGAAGGATTAATTACTGAGAAATGCAGGGGGATAAAATATTAGTATGCAGAGAGTTTAAAAACACTGCAATAGTGTGAAACCAGCCTTTCCTCAAGGGGTGGAGTCATCCTCGTCCTGTAGACCGGGTAATGCCTAAGTGATGACACTGACACTCACTCTTCATATCCTTAAATTTATGGACAGACTCTCTCGAATTGGGGCATAAATTCACAGAGCTGAAGTGCCAAACACTCGGTGCCTGTGTTACTCCTCCTAGAACTGCCGTACTCCACCCCAGAACTGCTTCACTCCCCGAGCAGCTTCCTCTGATCCTGTCCTCAGGATTGAGATCCACTGCTCTCACATGGACTCATTCCCAGTCCTCTTGATCCGGCAGCAAAACATTTTGTCAAAAGCCACTCAGTGCGACCACGAAGGCAGTGACAAACACCGTGCGGTGCCTGAGGAGCCGGGACTCACCGAGGACAGTCAGCCGGGCAGGTCGGGATCGGATGGCGGCTTGGATGGCCTGGCACTCGTACACGGCGTCATCCTGGAGGTCAGCTCGCAGGATTTTCAAGTGGTGCTGCCCCGACAGATGGTCTCCTACGACCAGATAGCGCGGGTAACCTGCCGAAGGCAAAGCACGGGTCAGGAGGCAGCTGGAGCCACGAGCCCAGGGATGAGGAGAGCAGAGCCCCAGCACCCCACAGCAATTCCCAGGATCCAGGGAGCTTCCTCCCCTCCTTGGCAGCCAGCCCGGAGAGAGAGAGAAAGAACCTGTCAAATTCAGGAAAGACACTGCATGTTTTGCTCTACAGGTTCAAAAAAGAAGTGCTGATGAAGGAGCATTAACTGAAATCCCAAGGAATCATGGAATCATAGAATGTTGAGGGTTGGAAGGTTTGGTTTTGACCTTGGGTCTGTCGGGACCCAAGCCCCCCCTGCCATGGGCAGGGACACCTCCTACTAGATCAGGTTGTTCAAGGCCTTCTCCAACCTGGCTTGGAACCCTTCCAGGGTTGGGGCATTCACAACGTCCCTGGGCAAGAAAAAGGGATGAGCCCTTCCAGCAGGAAACCTGGCACCTCCTGCTCCTCTGCAACCTGTCATGGAATATCCTCAGTTCCCAAAATCAGCTGTGGTGACACCCTGGAATACAACCATGGTTAGGTCTGTGTAAAGCTTGGGCAGGGGTCTGGGGGCAGCCCTGGTCAGCCTGTCTGGACACACAGGATGGACACACGGGAGGAAAGGTGCCATCCCCCCGTCCTGCTGGTGCCCAGTGCCCTGTGGAACACAGCACTGGCACACGCCTGTGCTTTTGTTGTTTCTCGAGTTACCAACAACAGGATTTGCTCTCCTGAACTGTGAGAAATACAAATGATGGGTTTGTTTGCATTGTGCTAATTAGACACTGGCTGAGCTGGTATCACGCGAGCTGGCAGCTCCCGTGGCTTCCAGCAGCCCCGGCTCCGTTAATTGTGGAAGTCATTCACATCAGCTCCCTCCTTCACTGCAGCTCTTGTTACCCAGTCGTGTTGCAACGTCTTGCATGGAAAGCTCAGCTCTTTAATAGATGCAAAAGTTGTGGCTCAGAGCTTTGAAAAACAGGCGCAGACGGGGCTGCTCACTCGGGCACAGCTGCAAATGAGCAATTATATGTATTAGTAAAAAATAGAGGGAAAGAAGAAGCAGCCACTGCACTTTAGGGAAGAGCAGGGTCCCTGGAGACCAAAAAGCACGGAGCCTCCCCTGGTTTCTGAATGCTGCTTCTTGCCCTGGGGAAAACTCTCAGGTCACCAGGAGCTGAGCAGTGTCACACGTGTACAAACTCTGCAGAGCCTGGGGGGACACTGCAGCTCCTGAAGGGCTCCATGTCCTCCCAGGCTGTTTCCAGCAAACACTTTCCTTACTCACGTGAAATATTTTGGTTACAAATTAGTGTTTTCCAGCAAAATATACAGAATAAACTCTAAACTTCCCCAGTGTTGCACCAGTCTTCACCAGCTGCAGTTAACCCTCAATCACAGAGTGGGTGTGGGATTGAGGAATGTGGGTTCTGAGGACTTTGGTCACCAAACTATAATTTGCCAAAACTAAAGGAAGCCACAAGCACTTGTCCGAAGCAAACAGAGGCTTGTGGGTCCTTTCAAACTCAGGATACTCAATGGTTCTTTTCATTTTTGAGGACATCAGAACAGGCACTTTCAACATGTATAGAACATTTCATCCCACATTTTGGAAAGGAGACATTTGCTTCCAAGGAAACCAAAACAGGGCTTTCCAAAGGGTCAGGTGCCACCTGTGGCAGCCAACGGTTTTGTTTCAGGTCAGAATGAAACAAGTTTTGGTTTAGCCCAAGAGTCAGTGCCTACGTTTGGGCGGGCTGGAAGGTGGAGTTGAAATAAAAACATTATTCCCCAAATAAATGCTGTGGCAAGGAGAGCTCCTGCTCCCCTCATTAACGGAGGGTGGTGTCCTGACTTACTTGAGAGATCCCGTCCGACTCCGAGGGCCAGCCCGTCCTTGATCCAGAGCACGATGCCATTGTACTCGGGGATGGCACAGAGCAGCGTCACCGGCTGCCCCGCGATCACCACCTGGTCCTGGGGCTGCTGCGTGAACGAGGACGCCTGGCCTGCACGGGGGAGCAAGAGAGGAACAGGAACAGGTCAGTTCTCCCGTGGCTTTCAGCACGATGCAGTTCCTCGGGATGCAGCAGTCCAGGAGGCTCCTGGCACAGCACAAATGAGCTCTGCAGCTCTTAATTATGTGATTGTCTAATTACGTGATCGCTCCATAGAATGATGGAATGTTTTGGGATATTAAAGCTCATCCTGTTCACAGGGAACAATTCCTTCCCAATATCCCATCCAGCCCTGCCCTCTGGCAGTGAGAAGCCATTCCCTGTGTCCTGTCCCTCCATCCCTTGTCCCCAGTCCCTCTGCAGCTCTCCTGGAGCCCCTTTAGGCCCTGCAAGGGGCTCTGAGCTCTCCCTGGAGCCTTCTCCTCTCCAGGTGAGCACCCCCAGCTCTCCCAGCCTGGCTCCAGAGCAGAGAGGCTTCAGCCCTGGATGGGGCTCCAGCCACATCTCCATGGTCTCCTCTGGACTCACTCCAGAAGCTCCACATCTTTCCTGTGCTGAGGACCCAGAGGTGGACACAGCACTTAGCGACAGATGAATATTTGCAATATTTTTGCTCCCTGGGGGGAAAAAAAAGCTCCAACCAAGAGGCACCAGCACTTCCTGTAACTGTTTTATTTCAAATTGTGGAGGTAGCATTTCAGCCACAATGATCACAGACAGAGAAGCAGCAGGATGTCCAGCAGCAGCAATATTTTATATTGCACATAATAAAAGAGGATGTTGGTCCTCTGCTTGTAAGCCTTGCTCCCACCTCGCGTGCGCTCCGAAATCAGGATGCGCGGATAACAACCTGCTATAAAACACGCAGGGAAACAACCAACTGCTGCTGTTCTCCTCCCTCCCCCGGTGTAACCTCCTGGCATTTGCTGGGAGCTCCCCACACACCTCCAGGGGAAAGGAAGGACCTGGTTCAGCACTGCCTTTCGCCCAAGCTGCATCGGCAAACTCGCAGATGCCTCTCCTCGCCCTGCCCTACTCGCAGCACACTCCCACATGGGTGGGAGGTGTCACACCTCGGGTGTGACATGGTGCTTCTCATTTTCCATGGGAAGCACTCCAGCCACCGTAGCCTCTTCCACAGCAGAGTTTACTCAGCATTACGTTTTATTTTCACTCTCCCTTGGCTTTGCTGTGATTGGAAATCATTCATAGAATCACAGAATCCCAGAACGATTTGGGTTGGGAGGGATCTTAAATCTCATCTCATCCCACCCCCTGCCATGGGCAGGGACACCTTCTGCTATCCCAGGTTGCTCCAAGCCCTGTCCACCCTGGCCTTGGGCACTTCCAGGGATTCAAAGTGTAAAATCCTGCTGTTTTTTTTTCTTTCCATAACAAGTGCATGGGACAACCTCAAAATCCCCTTGCAGAGCCACAGTCTAACGCTGGAAGATCCTAAATGTGGGGCCATTTCAGGCAGATCTGCTGATACCCGGGCTCCTGTGAGTACAGTCCTTCATGTGAGTTGGTTGTAGAGCATCACAATTGCTCTTCCAGCACTTAGTCTTGCTCTGACTCCAGATTCAGGAGAAGATCTGGCAAAGAGAGGTGTTGGGGGAAAGGCAGAGCCACCACACTGCCCCTCACTGAGTTACCTGTGGGGTTTGTAAGGCCAGGAGCTCTCTGGGTGGGAATTATGGCCCTGCACCAGGCAGGAATTCAGAGCCCGTGCCCCTCCACTGAGTGTCTGTTCAGTCCATGGAAGGGGACTGGGCTGCAGGAAAAATTGCTCTTTAAAACCAATTTGTCAAAGCGGGACAGTCTCCATGTGATCCACCCCAAATCAATCCAATCCTAATTTACACCGACTCCATTTAATCATTGACTGATGATTAATCCGGAACCAAGGTTAAGTGTGACACGAGTTCTTGCATCCTAACTTGTTTCCAGATGAGCTGCTGGGCCTTTCCTACAGGGCAAGGCTCCAAAGCTCCATCATTTTCCAGCTCATGCCGTTGAACCAACGTGTGCCCCCACACGAGTGCTTATATTTCAATTTAATTTATTACAGCTTCAGCTCGCTCTTAGCCACCTAAAGGAGCACAAGAAAAAGCAGAGCTGTCCTTTCTAAATTCCAAGCTGGTTTACATACAGGAAGCTGAAATTTTTGCAGATCTCCAGGAGCACCTTGGGCACCTCATTCCTGGGTATTTCAGAGATCCCAGGTCTCCCAGCACCCACACATCTCCAAGGAACTCTGATTTTCACCACACATACTCCAAAAGACCACAGTGGTGGCTCTCGGCGTGGTGCTGCCTGCACAGCAGGGTGGGTTAATTCCAGAGGAGATTCCAGCTTTCCCTGCTGGGACACACTCGTTGGAAGCCATGGCGGCCTCTGACACCAGCACAAACCCTCGTGCTGAGTTAAGATTTAAATATTTGATTTCCAAGGGAATATGAATCAGCTCTGTATTTTTTATTTTCTTTCAGACCCATAAAGGACAAGCACTCCTAGGACAGCAGGGAAAAGTGGGATGAGAGAGAAAACTCAGAAAGCAGAAGAAGTGAGCGTTTTGCTTTGTTGTTTTGTTGTTTTATTTCAGCGTCTACTTCCCACCCGCTAACTGGGTTTTCACAGCTCACTCTGTAATCCTGGCAATTCTCAAGGCAGAGCTGGGCGAGCAGGGACAGCGCAGGGAGGCAGCAATAACCCAAAAAGATTTGTTTTATCAGTGAGAATTATCAGGTTGTCAGCTGGGAGCTGCACGAGCCCTAATGAGAACGCAGAGGCACAAAGTGGTGTCTGTGCCCTCTGCAAATGCCCATTAAGCACAGGCTTCATTTGGTAATTGCTGCTGGAAATGAAGCTCTTTTTACCTTTTATTTTTCCTTTTTCTCTTATTTCTTGATTCGTTTTAAAGACGAGCTGATGGCCACGGAAAATCAGAGCAGAAACGTGGCATTTGTCTCCTGTCTTTTCCTTCCCTGTGTTTGTTCAGCATGAAGAATTGTCACTTAAACCCGTTTTTTATTCATCCCAGGCTCCACTTCAGCTACAAACAGCTCAGGAGAGGAGAGATGGGTGTAAGGACCTTAAGAGCATTACCTGGCCCAGTCCCTGCTCCACAGCAGGATCATCTCTCCCTAAATCACAGATAAAAAAGAAAAAAGGTACTGAAGGCAGAGCTCAACTCGCTTTCAAATCAGCTTAAAGTCTGATTACTGGGTTTAACTGGGTTTGGAAGATCAGAGGCCCGTCCACGTTAGAGCTTATGTCTTAATGTCAAAGGAACAAGTAATTTGCAGAAAAGTTTTAAGGGAGATAAGATACTTGACAGAAAAGAACTGCAAGTGGGGAGATTGGGAGAGGGTGATTTACAAATGAAGGTTGAGTGCTCTCAGCTACAAGAAAATGGGCTGGAAGACGCCAGTTGGGTGTTTTTCCAGGCATGTTTAAAATGCTGTTACAAAAAGATGCTTTGGTTTCAAAGCCGGAGGTTTGACTCCAACCTGTTGGGCAAGCAGGAGTTTCCCAATTTCTCCCCTTCCACTAAATAGGTTTTCAACAAAAAATACTGGCTGATCCAAACCTCTGCAGAGAGAGGAGTTCATCATGGAATCATGGAATGGTTTGGTTTGGAAGGGAACTTGAAAGCTCATCTCATTCCACCCCCTGCCATGGGCAGGGACACCTCCCACTATCCCAGGGTGCTCCAAGCCCCGTCCAGCCTGGCCTTGGGCACTGCCAGGGATCCAGGGGCAGCCACAGCTGCTCTGGGCACCCTGTGCCAGGGCCTGCCCACCCTCCCAGGGAACAATTCCTTCCCAATATCCCATCCAGCCCTGCCCTCTGGCACTGGGAAGCCATTCCCTGTGTCCTGTCCCTCCAGCCCTTGTCCCCAGTCCCTCTCCAGCTCTCCTGGAGCCCCTTTAGGCCCTGCAAGGGGCTCTGAGCTCTCCCTGGAGCCTTCTCCTCTCCAGGTGAGCACCCCCAGCTCTCCCAGCCTGGCTCCAGAGCAGAGGGGCTCCAGCCCTTGGAGCATCTCCATGGCCTCCTCTGGCCTTGCTCCAGCAGCTCCAGGTCCTTCCCGTGCTGAGAACCCCAGAGCTGGGGTTGACCACTCAAACCCAACCAAGAGTCCAGGCATGGAACCCTCATCAGCCATCTCCTTGTCACCTCCTGCGGCATGAAGAATCCCCGAATCTGGATTTGGGAAGTGCTGCACAGCAAAGCAGGGAGATGCAGCAACGTCTCCATGTTCCCCCAGCCCAAGTGTAGCCCTGTTCTACTTCCACACCCCATCTTCCTTCAAGTGTAGAGACCTGGAATATTTTCAAAGAAACAACCCAGGTGATGCCTGGCTTCCTGGGAATTTCGCCAGGAGTTGCTGGGCACTGACTCTGGCCCTGGGAGTCTCCATGTGAGGATTTGCTCATCCAGCACAGCGATGCTTTGAGTAGAAGCAAAAATTACGGCTCTGAATGCACTGTTGATTTTTTTGGTTTTGCTTTAAAAGCGAACAGATATGGAAATGAGATGCTAATGATGCCACTTGGCCACGGTCCAGCACACCCCCAGTGTCCCACCTGCACTCTGGAGCAGCCCTGCAGCTGGAAGGGCACTGTCACCACAGGTTACCTGCTGTTGTAGGCGAGGGTTTGGTGTCAGAGGAGCCCTTGATCCCAGAACCTTCCCATCTCCTCCTGGTTGCTGCTTTGCCCTGCTCCCCGAGGAACTGCCAGGCACCAGCAGGACCCCCTTGGTGGCCCCCCAGCTCCTGCCTTGCTCAAGGAGTCTCTCATGGCGGGGGGCACTTCTGCAGCCACTGAAATCCTGAGCAGCAGCAAGAAAAGGGGACAATAAAGGCGCCACGGTGAAGAGCGAGAGGACAAGAACACCAACCCTGCTTTCAAAAACCCCAGGCAGAACCCTTGTGAAGTCAGAAGAGTGTCGTAAAAGCTAAAGGAAGAAAAAAAGAGGAAAAAAGAGAGAACCACTTTAGAACTCTTTAGATTTCCTTAATGGGTTTTGCACCTGTGGCTCCTGTTTTTCAGTGGTTCTCTGTAACGTTGCCTTGTTCTTTCAAACAAAGGCTGAGACTCTTCTCTGTTTGTGACTTCCAAGGGAAATGACACTTCCAGTGCCAGGGCATTGCTTTTCAGATGTCCCAACACCCACGGATGGTGAGAAGGCCCAAAAATCCTGTTTTACAACCCAGAAAGCAGAGGAAGGCACCTACACAATGACACTGCCACGGTCTGTGCTGCAGCAGGACCTTGAAGTCCCTTCCATCGCTGAAGCAAGTGTTGGCGACAGGCTTTTTAAGCTCTCTGAAGACTGAAATCTGTTTGCACGAGTTCCTGGCTGAATTATTTCAGCTTGCAGCCTCCTGTGCCCAAACCAGCAACCGGGAGCAGCAGAAAGTTAAATTTTCATTACCCAAGAGGAGTGGGTATTGTAGTAGGAAGCGAGGGAACAATGACTCATTAGAAATGGAGACGTCGTGGCTGCTTTTATGTGAGTGAAGCTTTGAATGTCCATTGTGCTCTGAAAAGAATTAGTCCTTTTTGTTGAGGAGAGGCACAGAAGTGGAGAAGGAGGACTGTGAGCTCCTTGTCAAAATATTGCTGTTCCAAAATGAAAGGCCTGGGGATTAGGAGAGGTGGGACGTTCTCCGTGTCCCTCAGCAGGAAGAGCTGATCCTTCCCTCAGCCTGGAGCTGTCGTGACAGGGGGTGGGAGGATGATCAAGGGGCTGCTGTGTGACACCCTAATCCTACCCAGCATCCCAGGAGAGTCCCTCTTCAGACCAAGCAGATCCCACCCGATGGAAATCAGGGCATTTCGGCCCTGCTCGGGGCTGGTTTCTCGCAGCGCGATGCCTGGAGATGGAGCCATCTCTTGGCCATGGAGAGGGCCGGGAAGAGATGGCTTCGTGCCCACACTTTCCCAGCAGGCCAGAGCCTGGCTCTGCACCACCCTGTGACAAACGGGCTGGTTCTCAGCGCTCCTTTGGGCCCCCTCCCCGGAGCCAAGGACACTGAGCCCCTGCACGGGGCCCATCGTGCTCCAGAACACGCGCCCGCATTGATTTTCAGATGAGCAGGAAAAGCAAGCAGAAAAAAGCCTTACATTATTTACAAAGCTCTCTGGAATTGTCAGTCATGGGCAAGTACAGGGAAGAGCCGTGCGGGAGGGAGAGCTGCTCATTATTCCCTGCATCCCAATTCCCTCCCTGGTGGGAGACAATGCCCAGACCTGCTCTGAGGTGGAGCCCAAGGCCTGGCCGAGCACAGAGCACGTGGAACAGGAAGGAAGCAGAGAGCCAGATGTTCCCAGGGGCAAGGATTTCCCCAGACAAGGAGAGTGATGAGCTTTTGCACCGCTGGAGAAGCAAAAGAGCTGTGGCTGCCCAGACAGGAGCAGAGGGATGGCACCAGGGATGCCATCCTCAGTGAGGAGATGTCCCTTGCTGGTGGTGGCCACAGCCATGGCAAGTACTTCCTTGGGCTTCACAGCACAAATGAGAGAGGTAGCTTGAGTTCAGCCCTTGCGTAAGATTCCTATTTTTTTAATTTGGCTACCTTGGGGAGAAAAGAAAATAAAATCCCTTTGAGCAAAAATGTCAGTTTGGCCTTTTTTAGTGTGACTGCGTCAGTCCGGCCCATGTGGCCTCCGTGCTGAATTATTCCACTTGAAAGAAACCAAAGCACGGCAGCTCCAGTGAAGGGATGACTCAGGGGTAGGGAATGGTGCTTCTCACCGACCAGCCGTGAGACCTGGCAGATGGGTCCTCGCTCCAAGAGGGATCTGAGCTTGTGCCTTGCTCACCCTACAAACATCCAGGGAGATGGGATTTTCCCTGGGAGCACAGCCTGGGGTGCCCCAGTGGTCCCAGCCACCTGTGCAGCTCAGAGAGGAAGGTGTGGGATGCCCTGAGGTGAAACCAAAGCCGAAGTGATCCCCAGGAAAAGCAATGCAAAGTAGGGAATGATCTAGGGAAGGGGCTGGAGCACCAGGAAAGGCTGAGGGAGTGTGGAGGAAAGGGGGCTCGGGGGGAACCTTCTCCCTCTCTCCAACTCCCTGACAGGAGGGTGCAGCCAGGTGGGGCTCAGACTCTGCTCCCAGGGAACAAGGGACAGGACAGGAGGGACTGGCCTCAATTTGCAGCATTATCTCCTATTAGGTTGGATAATTTAGGAAAACTTCCTTCGCAGAAAGGGCTGCAAAGCACTGGAAGGGGCTGCCCAGGGCAGTGGTGGGGTCCCCATCCCTGGGGTGTTCACAAGACGTGTGGATGTGGCACCTGGGCACATGGCTTAGTGGTGAACATGCTGGGGGTGCTGGGTTCAGGGCTGGACTTGGTGATCTCAAGTCTTTTTCAAACAAAATGATCCCATGGTCCCAATGCCAGCTGCCAGAGCGGAGTTTAAGGTGCAAAGCCAGTGCTCTGCTCTCCTGCCTGGCCTCTGGGAATGCATCTCCTGGCTGTGAGCAGCTCTGAGCCAGCCCACATGGTGAGCTGAGCTCATCCCAGTGATGTCAGATATTTTCCTAGCACTGCTCTGAGAGGAACCATCAACATCCCATTGCGTCCACTAAGCAGCTTCAAACGGGAAACAGGGAAATTTTGAGTAAGATATTAAACCTTTCAGGGATCTTTTTGTCTATTAGTCACACAGGCAAGAGATCTGAACTATCGAGTGTTCTGCTGGCTTTGATACCCACATGAAATCCCAGCACTGCTTTCAAAGCCACCGTGAGCAGTTTGATCAGCCATGCAGAAAGGGCTGAAATGTCATCGGCTGCTCTGCTATTAGCTGCCAATGGGGAAAGGTGTGCGAGTATCCTTACCGTGGGGCATTTATTAGCAAACTCTTCCCAGTGCCAGCCTGGAGAATCACCCCTTGTGAGATTAAATGCCTGTTCCTCAGAGCTGATAGGAAACAAACTGAAGTACTGCATCGAGGCACCAAAAGGCAGCACTCAAGTGACCTTACAGACTGCATCACACTGAATATTCAGGCTCCAGGGATGCCTCCGGGCTCCAGGGACGGCTCCAGGCTCCACGGATGGTTCCAGGCTCCAGGGATGGCTCCAGGCTCCACGGATGGCTCCTGGCCGCTCTCGAGCTCCAAGCAAGCAGCATTATCTCCTATTAGCCAAGCTGCCAGAGCTGGAACGCATTCTTTGGGGCACACAGGACTTTTGCAGGGTTGGAGAAGAGGCAGCAAACTGGATTAGTTGGTGTTTTACCCAGGGACCAGCACAGGAGGAGGGGGGAGAGCGGGTGAGGTGTCGCAGGGGGGTGGCAGAGGGGCTGAAGGGTCAGCAAGAGGCAAAGCTGGTGGTGCCACTAAAGCTGTGGCAGAGGGGAGAGGTGAGAGAGCTTCCCCACAGCCTGGGCTGGGGCCAGCACCTCATCCCCATGCCTGGGCTGCCCTGGCTCCCTCTGCAGGGGTTGCTGTAAGCTCTGAGCTCTGCCAAGGCTGCTCAGGGCACAGGGAACGAGGACACTGGCACCAGCAGCTGCTCCAGAGGCACCGGAAACCCCGGGCAGGCGCTGAGCACCAATTCCTCATGGAGACAAGAGCAGAGAGGAATAGATTTCCTCCCATTGATCCACCCGCGGGCCCGGCTCCACTGAACGCTGCCAATGACTCCAAGAAATATTTTGTTACCAGCACTCCTGAGGAAGCCGTGGCAGATGAGAAACTCCCATTTGTTCTCCTGTCAAGGTGCAGCGTCCTGGCCCAGCTCCCCCGGGGCCAGGCCGATGGGCTCAGGGGGTGAGGGCAGAGCAGGGGATGCTCCCGCTCCGGTAATTCCAGCCGAGCAGCTCTCTCTGTGGCAACTGCAGCTGCTTTCGGTAGCTCAGAAAGGGGGTGGAGGTCCTCGCCGCAGGAGTCTCGCACAGACACTCCTGGGACCTAAAACCTCCCACTTGAATCCACAGAGAAGAAAAAGGAACTTTTCCTTCTAAAAATAACAGCGGATGTGCAAACCAGTGGGCTGCCTGCACCGAATGTCCCAGATAAAATCCTTAAGGATTTTATCCCCTGTGACCTTCTGAAATCTCTCAGGTGATCCCCCCTTTCCCAGATTACATTCAACCCAAGTGCACCCTCTTTGCCCACCCTTTGTTCCCAGATCAGAGCTGCTCTTTTGAAACAGAGTCCTTTAAATCTCAGCTCATCTTCGAGTTAGAGGGCACAGAGGACACTCGTCCGTAGGAAAACGAGAAGGATGAATAATCCATTTCACAAACGATTTGGAGATTTCAAAGTCTGGCTCTGCTCCCAGGAAGAGCGGCAACTGGAAGTTGTGCAGTTCATGGGGTGGAAAATGAGAGCAAAGAGCTCGCCTTGGGTCGCACCATGTTTCACTTCCATCTTCGTTTCTCAAAATCTGTTATCGCACGCTTTGGGGCACGGAGGGAAATCAGGATGAAGATGCACTCCAGAGCAGAAAATGCAGATATTTAATGTTACATTCTCTGCACGTGGCAGGGGTGTTGGATGATCTTTAAGGTCCCCTCCAACCCAAACTGCTCTGAGCTTCTGTAATATTAAAATGAGTGGAAAATTCTGCTCCCTCTCAAAATAATTTTAACGAGTCTTGCTACAGATTGGTGAGACATTGTATAGACTGGAGAGTTCATCCAAGAAGTGGTTCAGTGAGTCTCTCTACGGGGTGTTTCCCTCTCTGCACGTGTTAGAAGTGCCACCACCGAAGATTCCCCTACCAGACACTTCCCCAAACAAGAAACATTTGGTGGCACCAAAGCTCACAGAAGGAGGGAAGAAAAGGCAGGAATAAATCTTATTACTGCCCTGGAAGGCCGAGAAGCTGCTGCCTGCATAAAACATCACCTGGGTGGCTTTTGGGGGAGCCCCTGGCCAGATGAGCTGCGGGATATTGCAGAGCAGGCTGCGGACTCGCTCCAGCTCGCGCTGTTTACCCGAGCAGGGCGGGAGTGCTCGGGGTTGTGCTACGTGAGTTATCAGCTCTGAAGATGGAGTGAGAATTAGCAGGTTTCTGCTATAATTATTGTTTGTTTGGGTTTTTACAAGTGGAAGTGATTGTAAATATGTGCATTTTTTTTTTACACATGCAAGATTCATATTTAAAATGAAAACAAATTATTCTGAAAAACAGCCTAAAGTGAAGTATATGCAATACACACACAAAAACCCCCCCAAGTGGCAGGGGGAAGGCAGGAGGGGTTGGAGATGCTGAGATGAACAGACAGGGAATAGATCATCTGTGAGCAGGAGATGCTTCACACACGTGCCCATCTCGTTACCCCGGGAAGCTGCTTAAATATTGACGTACTTCTCTATCTACACATGGGAGCTTTTATTAAGAGGTCTTGGCTACACTGTCCACAGAGCCAGGGAAACGCCTAGGAAGTGCATTTATCCACGACGGAGGAGGCCAGTGACCTGCACCACTGCCTGTAACAACCAGCTGGTGCTTTTTACCTGGGTTTTACCCACGAAAGCCAAAACCCACGAAAAACGAGACGCAGAGTGAATCCAGCCAAAATTTACAGCCCTGCAACTGCTTTCTCAGCCCAGGGAGAAGCCAACAGACCCCGTGGCTTCTCCCATTCCCTGCTGGAGGAGAAGGGACGGCTGGGGGGGACTCGGATGATTTAACACCGACTTTGCTGTTTGTTTTGTCACCAACTCCTTCTCAATTGTCCCCACTGCAGAGTCAATGGCTGCCTGGTGCAAAACCCCGGTCCTAGAGCGGATTAGCACATTCCAGCCTGCTGTGTTAATTAGCAGGTAATGAGAGATGCTCATCAATAAGCTCAGCTGTGTCTGCCCCCCCTCCAGGGCTGAGCAGGGCTGCCTGCAGGACTCGGGAATGACAAGCCCCGCTGCGGTCACTTAGGAGATGATGTGCTCTCACCCCAGGGCTGAGGCAAAGCTCGGGGAGAGTTCACACAACCAGCACAGCAACAACGCCCTTTTCACTCAGGTTTTTGGGGGACAGCTGGAGGAAAGGCTTTTCCATCTGGTGTGCTGGTGGAAGAGTCCTTGCTCAGGGTTAAGAGCTGGCAGAGTAAAGCCGGGAGTGAAACTGAAAGGAACTTTATTGTTATTAATCAGGAGTTGGACTCGGTGATCCTTGTAGGTCCCTTCCGAGTCAGTGTATTCCAATATTCCATTATTCTCTAAGTACAGAATTATACTCTCTTGGAGTAAATCAGTGGAAATCTCTCCCCAAGGATTCCCCACTCCTGAGAACTTATCCGCAGGGGGGATAGATACCCCTAAGGAAAAATAAACAAACAAACACATAAGTAAATAAATAGGGCTCTTTTGCAGCTTAAAGCAGAGCAAATTTCAAATGCTGCTCCCTTCTCAGGCTGAAATCCTGAGGAATGGCGGGAGGAAAGTCCCCGGACAGTAACAGCTGCCTGTGCCACGTCCATTTCTGACTTGAGGAAAAGCTCCCTGCCTTCAAGGAGGCAGGAACATAACCTGTTTGAGGCTTTAGAGAGAGACACATCACCATCATCATCATTTTTAAGGAGCAATGTGCACCACAGTGCCTTACGGACTCCTATAAATTACCCGGCACCCGCCTGCCAGCTCAGCCTAAGCTCGATATTGCCTGCAGTAATTATTTGGATCAAATGCAGTTTATCTGCTTCATATTTGTGTTTCTGTGCTCTCTGGTAACTTATAAATGTCATTGCAGTGTTTATTTGTTATAATGAAACTTAATGACGTTTGAAACCAATGGCTGTGGTTGCGGGCTGCAGGTTTGAAGTAATCTCTTCATCTTTGAAGCAGGAGGCCCAAAGATAACATTAAATTATCCTACGGAAAAGGAAGATGTATGCAGACAGATATTCAGGCCTGTGTATTATTCATTGGAGAGACGACTAGCAATGAGCCCCAGCGCCTAAGGCGACGGACTCAAAGCATTGTCACCCAGCGAAGGCAAATGTTCCTGTCCAAGGGGAACCAGTTGTCAAGCCACGAGCCCAAGTGCATCTCAATCTGTTTCATTAAACCTTCGAAGGCATGCTGGGGCGGCCGGGTGCCAGACGCCCGTGTGAGACGGCGGGCGGGGAAGAAATGAGGCGGGGCTGCTGTAAAAGGCAGCGGAGCTGGGTTAGGAGGGGGAGTACCCAGCTCTGTGAGGCAGCACAGGGGTGGGGAGCAGAGCAGGAGCTTGGCAGTGCTGGCACCCCACCCCAGCCAGCTGCCGGGTGCTGAAGGCCGCTCTCCCTCCATGCAAGACCCAGAATAAACTTTCCTTGCTTTGCTTCAGGCACTGCTCCTTGTCCTCCCTCCTCCTGAATAATTTCCTCCCTCGGTTTCTATTTCTGCGTGTATTTATAGACTCCGGTCGTGTCTCCCCTTGAGCCTCCTCCAGACTATATAAATCCACCTCCTCCAGTCTCTCCTCTCACAACCTGCTCTCTAATCCCTGGGCCATTCCTGCCACCACAGCCAGCGTTCTCCCTGGCTTTGCTCCGTGCTGCCCCGCCGCAGGGACCGGCGCTGCTGCGGTGCCAGTCCCATCGCAGCCCACGTGGAGCTGCACAATTACTGCTGCCTGATCACCTCGGGACCTGCTGAAGCAAAATGCCCGTGGCAACAGCCAGGAACATCTTTCCCTCAGCTCCCTCCGTGCTGTCAGCAGTGTGGAAGTACCCAGCACTTGAAGAGCTTTAACCCTTGCAGCACAGCCAAGCTTTGGCACCGCTGGTTTTTGAGCCTTTTTCCTTCACACGGGCTGGGCTGATGCTCCCACAGCTCCTGCTCAGGCTGCTGCACCTCTCAGGAACATAGAAACAGCCTCTCTGACCCCTCCTCACAAGGGCAGTGAGATTTAAGGGGCTGCAGGAAACTGGACCCCAGGGAAGTTCGGATTTTTGTCTTCACCTGCTTCTCCTGCATGGGGTCAGACAGGTCTGGAAACGCCCTGTGCTGCAGCATCTGCCCCCAGCAGCAAAGCTCCAGCCTCTGGTCTGGCCCTGAGCAATGGGGCAGTGTGGCCAGAGGGTGAGGGAGGGGGTTCTGTCCTGTTCAGATGATACCCCATTGGAAGAGCTGCCTCCAGCTGTGGGGTCTTCATCATTGGAAGGATGTGAATCAACTGGAGTGAGGCCAGAGGAGGCCATGGAGATGCTTCAGAGCTGGAGCCCCTCTGCTCTGGAGCCAGGCTGGGAGAGCTGGGGGTGGAGAGGAGAAGACTCCAGGGACACCCCAGTGCCCCTTGCAGGGCCTAAAGGGGCTCCAGGAGAGCTGGAGAGGGACTGGGGACAAGGGATGGAGGGACAGGACACAGGGAATGGCTTTCCACTGCCAGAGGGCAGGGCTGGATGGGATATTGGGAAGGAATTGTTCCCTGGGAGGGTGGTGAGGCCCTGGCACAGGGTGCCCAGAGCAGCTGTGGCTGCCCCCGGATCCCTGGCAGTGCCCAAGGCCAGGCTGGACACTGGGGCTGGGAGCAGCCTGGGATAGTGGGAGGGGTCCCTGCCCATGGCAGGAGTGGGACTGGATGAGCTTTAAGGCTCCTTCCAACCCAAACCATTCCATCATTCTTTGATTCTGTGATGCCCTTCCTGCACTGCCGTGATCCTCTCTGCTTCCAGTAGCTGCTGCGTGAACTCATTCCGAATCCCTGAACAGTCCTGAGAGTGCCAATGTTTGGAGTTTCAGTCACTTCATGTGGTTGTAGGGAAACTCCTGTTTCCCCCAAATGCTGCGAGGAGCAGCCCAAGGGGCACATCCGTCCCTGGCCATCTCTGTACCCAGCACGGGCTGAGGTCAGGGATGACCCCTGGAGAGGGCAAACCCTCCAAGCAAACACTGGTCACTGCTTTACTCACTGACCACCAGGTTCTGGACAGGAACCAGAGGCCATTACAGGCAGACCTGACGACAACTGACGAGAGAAATTCTTCTTCATCGCTCACAATCCTTTTGCAGCCAGACCTAGAGAACCCCCTGCAAGGATCTCACCACTGAGAGCTCGTCCGAGGTCCCAGCTCTGATTTCTCTACAAGCAGAGCTCTTTCCCAGCTGGGAGCACCTTGGATGAACTAACACACCTGTCCCCGAGCCCTCGCAGCCCCCAGAGCCTGGGCAGCTCTCCCACCCACACTCCCACTGGATCTGACATTGCTTAAAACCTCGGTGACATCGATTAATGAGGAGAGAACTGTGCAGGGCCACCTGCAATGACCTTGATGGAAACCCTTGAAAAGGGAGTTAATTCCGGGCTCTCTCCGCGCTCGGCTCGGAGGGGATGCGAGCTCTGCCGTCTCCCAAGCAGCTCTGGAAACAAACAAGTTGACAAATGAGGCTGCCTCTTAATGAAGCCACAGCCAAAGTCAATACTCGGCCCTTCTATCAGGGCACAGATCAGAGATGGTCTCAAGGGCAAACGACCTCGGCAGGGGTGGGACAGCTGTCACTCAGAGGAGGAAGGGATGGCTTGGAAATGTAAAGGAGCAGGCTCAGAAGCAGAGGGAGACAAGGGCAACTTGCAGAAGCAGAAAGGAAAACGATTTAGAAGAGGAGACACACAGAAGGCGGGGGGGAAGCCTTTCTTCCAGGCCTGGAGCGCTCTGGCTGCAGTTCAATCTGTTTGTGAAGATCCTGGCATTCTCTCTGTCTCCACCATGGCATCATCACAAACCTGGATTTCAGCTCTTTCTCTGCAGAAGTTTTCCTTCTCCTCCCTCCCAGCTGACAAAAGACTGAGGTGGGGGAGGAGTAAGGTTCCCCCACCTATTCACAAGTATCCTGAGGGATTTAAAACTTCACCTTCAAGTTAGGTCCACTTGGGGTGATTTTTTGGGGGCGGGGGTGGGAGAGAAGGAAGGAAAATGTGTAGGAACAGCACAACAGATAAGGAGACACCTCCCACAAGAGCAAATCAGCTCCCAATACCCACAGCTGTTTGCAGCTGGAGGAAGGATGTTCTCACCAGGCAGTTCGGTCCTGCAGCTCCTTTAGATCCATCAATGCCCACTGCCCCCTCCAAGCCACCACTTGAGGCTGTCCCCCATCCCAAAGAGCCTCCCTGCAGGGAATGGCTGGAACAGGAGCCCTCTGGGGGATGGTGTGAACTGGGACTCACTGGGACAGCCCACGCCTGAACCCAGCCCGGCTGTGAACACTCCCCCGGATGCAATTCCATACCCCGGGAGGTTCCTGGGGCAGGGATTGTTCCCTCCCCGTCTGGGAGGTGCCACAGCACCTGGCCCAGCATGGGCCTGACCCTCAGCTGAAGGCTTCTGCTGCTGTGTGAGCCCACCCAGGCCTTTCCTGTCTCCAGAAAAATCCAGCGGCAGCTCGGCTCCCCCTCTGAAAGCTCCAGGACTGAACACTGGTCTGAGCTGACGGCAACAGCGACCCAGCATACTTATCTCCAGGTCAACCTAAATATTTCATTTAGCTTCTAAAGGAGTCAATGCCTTTCTCTCTTTCTTCCTTTATTTTAAATCTCGGAATGCTACTGACTCTCATGAATATTGATGAGGATCATTAGTCACTGAACATTTCACTTCCCTTCTCTTTTCCCCGTCTATATAAAAGCTTCATCTTTGTTAAAGGGGAAAAAAAAAAAAATCTCAAGTTATATCTCTGGATATGCTTTCAGATTATCTCCTTTAATAGGTTTACAGAGGAGTAAATACCCGTGGGAGCAAACACTGGGGGTAAAAGGGCACGGAGATACTGGCCCCGAGACTGGCGCTGCACTGGAGGGAACTGGGAAGGTTTGTGGCTGATGTTCTTTGCTCTCTGAAGGTTCATCGTGGCAGCCTTGGGTATTAAATAATCCTTTCACTGGCTGCCTGGCCCAGGGGATTGCACTCACACTCCCCCTCACACACCATCCCTGCCTGTCCTGCCGATTTTTGACCATTCCACCTTCCACCCTCAGCCCCAAGGCTGCTGATGGGCTTCAATCACTTCCAGTGAGCACAGGTGGGAGGGTTTGGCCAGATACAGCGAATAACTCGGGGGGAAACATGAAAAGCAGGACTTGCAGCATTCAGCTGACACTTCACCACTGTATTTCCCTATTTCCTTACAAAAACAAAGGATTTTCAGCAGGGTTTGAAGCCGAGTCAGCTCAAGCACAGCCATGTGCTTTGCTGGGGGCTCGGCAGCATCTTTCAGTCAAATCCATCACAGTCCTGCTTCACTGGGGTGTGGAAGCAGGATCATTTCGCTGGTCTGAAACACACAATTTCATCCCATTTTGTCATTACAGCAGCGAAATAGAGCTGCCTCACACCGCTCCTGTAAGAGGAGCTTCCTCCTGCGGGTGGGGATTGCGGGGATGGTGTTGTGTGACACACAGGGAAACCCTGGGGATGGAGCTTCAAAATGAGTTATTTGAGCCTTTTCCAAGCACACCAAAGCCTCCCCAGTGCCCTGAACACCAGAGGGTTTCATCTTCACGCCGGTCTTAGCTTCCACCCCACAGGCTGTTGGGCTGGAAGTGCTCCAGCACTCCAGTTTGTGCTCACAATTGCACAGCAGATTTCCTCCTGCTGGCTCGAGAGCCATTTCGATGGCAGGCCTGGCTGTTTGTCGATCCCGAGTGTGTCTCAGGGTGGGACTTACAAGGCTGCAGTGGTTTTAATTGATATTCTAAGTGACAGCAGCTTGGTACTGCTTCATTGCTCCAGTCTGGGCGGCTCCAAACCATCTCTGCCTGCAGAAAGCGTGTGGCTGCCTCCAGGGGAGGGAGGTTGGAGACCCAGACCAGGCAGGAACACTCCCGGTGTCTCCTTGCAGCCGTGGGTGCACTGCAGTGCCCGTGCCCCACAAGTGCCCCCCAAGATGTCAGAAGTGATGCTCTCCCTTTCTCCAGCCCTGGACAGAGGTGTGCTGTCACAATCCTGCCCCCTACCTGACCAAAATCTGGATTGTTTGCTCTGAAGCAATGGCTTCCAGATACCTTGAGAGCTGGAGACTTCCACAGAGCCAGGCTATCGTGTCCATGCCAGGGGGATTCACAGCTCGATGGCAGAGCCTTGAACCCACTGTCACTCATGTCCCCCCAACTCTTGATTAAAAATAAACTGGCCCAAAGCCCACAGCACCAAAAGGTGGCAGCTGTGGCAAAGTGAGGTCCACAGCCTTATCTCTGCCTGCTTCCAGGGCGGTTCACAGGACAAGCTTCTACCAACAACTTGCCACGTTCCTTAGGTGCACATCCCATTTCAGCGCCAGAAAGGAGCTAAAGGGGCACGGCGAGGGCAATGGAATTCAAGTGGCTGAAATAATCCCACATACATCCCACCCTAGATACTGATGTATGTAAATCACAGAATCTCAGAATGGTTTGGCTTGGGAGGGATCTTAGAGCCCATCCCGTTCCCCCCCTGCCATGGGCAGGGACACCTCCCACTGTCCCAGGCCGCTCCAAGCCCCAGTGTCCAACCTGGCCTTGGACACTGCCAGGGATCCAGGGGCAGCCACAGCTGCTCTGGGCACCCTGTGCCTGCCCACCCTCACAAGGAAGAATTTCCTCCCCTTATCCCATCTATCCCTGCCCTCCTTCACCTTTAGGCCATTCCCTGTTGTCCCACCACTACATGCCCTGGTGAAGAGTCCCCCTCCAGCCTAAGATTCCTGAGATGTCTTTAGTGGGCCCTCCAAAGGAACGGTGCACAGATTCCACATGATCCAGGTTCTCCTGTCCTCGCCTGCAGGCTGAACAGCCAGAGAAGCAGCTCCTGAAATGTCTAATGCCGGTACTCAGGGAGTGAGGAAGGATTGTGTTCATTTATTTAAGGCCACGCAGCAATAGCTTTCCACAGGGGACTGCTGCTCCAATCAATAGATAAAATGATACCCTTCGACCATTAACTGCTACAACGACACCGTTCCCGTAAAGCTCCCGAGCTTTGGGTCGGATTTATGGCCAGCAGAGTTGTTCAGCTGCTGTACAGACAACTGGAACATCACAGATGGAACTCTGCTCCCCCTCTCTGGAGGAGCCAAGAGCAGCTGTAAGCTGGGAAGAATGAACAGCAGGTAACACGGGATCCTTCCCTCGGCAGCATCCTTGGGATTGTGCGTGCTGCTGCACCAGCCAGGACTCGGCTCACAGCCAGAGAGGTCCTGCCCTCCCCAGTTTTCCAGCTGACCCAACCCAGGCACAGTTTGCCCCTGACACCAGGCAGAGGCAGCTCCTACACCTCTTTTCCTCAGGTTTCACTGACACCCCTGCCTTGTTCAGCCCCCAGACACACAAAGGATCACGGAAATAGCATTGAGACCTCTGAGATAACAACACATCCTTAACAACTGCTCGGGAGCGGCTCTATCCACTCTCCTCTGCCTTCCCATCGCCTTTGTCAGATAAAGAACAAAAGGCTCAGTGCAGCTTACGCGGAGCTAATCGATTGTGGGTGTCTGTGCTGGGACATGAGTGACAGCGCTGGGTGAGGGCAGCTCCCCCAGCACAGAGCTGCCGAGCCCCAGAGGGGGTGGCACCTTCACTGGGAGCTACAGCAGAGTCAGCAACGCAAAGTTCCCACCACATCCTGCGGGGAGTTCGGAGATCAGCTGATAATGGAGTTATCAGCCGCCACTGCGGCTCCCGGGGCAGTTTGTGCCAGGGATCCTGTGGATGGGAGAAAAGCTTGGTAGAAATCCCATTTCCAGGGTGCAGACAGCGCAAAGCCAAGAGGGCAAAGCTGTGAGAAGCTGCTGGGGCGGTGCTGGAGTAGTTTCTGGGCTGGTGAGCTCTGCTGCGTGCTCGAGGAGGCTGAGCAGAGCCAACGCTGCGTGAGCTAAACCAGGTGACACGTCCCAGGTCTGGTCCCGAAGGACAGACCCTTTCCACTGTCAGGCCAGAGAAGAAGAGAAGTTTGACCTTCTACAGCAGCACTGAGGTTGGTGGCATCTGGTAGAGGAGAAAGGTCACGTTTTACAGGGGTAAGAGGGACTAGCTCCTGTTTATCCTTGAGGCTGAGGAAGATTCATGCTCAGCCTGAGATGCTGCAGATGTAAAAGTCACTTGCAAGATCCAGATTAAGTGTCCCCATAAATCCAAGTAATTCTGAGGCAGCAACTGCCTTGCTGGGCTGTTAATGGGTGGCACAAATATGCCACTGTGCCTCAGTGCCACGCTCTAATCAGAGGTTTTCCTGGCAGGAAGGGTCCACTGAACCCAGTTTGAACTATGGCAGGGAGCAGAAGAGGTGGTCAAGCAGAGAGACATTTGGAGCAGAGGCACAGCCAGCTTCTCTGAGCAAGCCATTTTTTCCCAAAAGAGCAGGGACTCCATCCCAGACCCCCAGATGGTTTCTCTCCAGGCAGTAACTCGGGGCCTGACACAGAGAGGAGCTGCAAATCACACCACTGTAGGGAGGATGCTCAGGCTCCATGAGGAAAAAATATTGTGAGTCCCTCTGTTCTCCACTTGAGAGATGGGAGGGCATGGTGGGATGGATGAAGAAGGGTGGGACATCGGAAGGACAGGCTGGAGTGAGGCCATAGAGGCTGTGGAGATGCTTCAGAGCTGGAGCCCCTCTGCTCTGGAGCCAGGCTGGGAGAGCTGGGGGTGCTCACCTGAAGAGGAGAAGGCTCCAGGGAAACCCCTAAGCCCCTTGCAGGGCCTAAAAGGGCTCCAGGAGAGCTGGAGAGGGACTGGGGACAAGGGATGGAGGGACAGGACACAGGGAATGGCTTCCCACTGCCAGAGGGCAGGGATGGATGGGATGTTGGGAAGGAATTGTTCCCTGGGAGGGCGGAGAGGCCCTGGCACAGGGTGCCCAGAGCAGCTGTGGCTGCCCCAGGATCCCTGGCAGTGCCCAAGGCCAGGCTGGACGGGGCTTGGAGCAACCTGGAAACAGTGGGAGGTGTCCCTGCCCATGGCAGGAGTGCAATGAGATGAGCTCTAGGGTTCCTTCCAAGCCAAACCATTCCATGATGCTGTGCCTGACCTGGGCACGGATCTGCCCGCAGCCCCACACACAGCACTGCACCCACGCTCTGTGCCTGCCACATCATCCAGGATTTCAATATCTAGGACATTCTTTAAAACTTTAACCCAGCTTGGTGTTTAAATCCATCTCCTGTCCTCTTTGTCCTCCTTGGTATTGCATTTCCCCACCTCAGCAGTGCTGCCCAGCTCCCCGGGGAGCCCAGCTCTGCCCCTCAGCAGTGCTGAGAGAAGGAGCCGCAGCCCCTGTTCCTGCAGGAGCTGCAGATTGCCTCGGAGAAGCCATTAAGAAGCAGTCAAATAGAGCAACCTTTCATTGACAAGGCACTCGGCCCTTTAAACGATTCCAAATAGTGTTTTCTTTTTATTGCTTTCTGCAGTTTAACAGCCTTGATTTCAAGTTACTTTGGCTTATGATAAACTCCGGATCTATAATGCCTCTATTCTCTCCCTCTTTGGTCTCTCTCGCCCACTTCTTCTTTATGTTTTTATTAAAAAAAGATCCAGGAAAACAGAGAGCAGATTAAAAGGGAAACAAATTGAAATGGGTCAAATGTATCTTGCTTAGATGACAGCCACCCCATTAGATACTTTTAAACAGGACAAATAATCCGTTTGGAAGCATAAAGTGGGCTTTTACATTTATTCTAAATTACAAACCAAATGATTGCAGCCTCAAATGGAAGCACTGGCTAATTGCACTAATATCTCACTAATTCCAGCACCAAGGAATGGGGGAAAAAACGAACTATTTTCACCATTTTACCAATTATTCAATTTAGGCCAAGGCACATTATGCAAACCCTGGGTTGAGCTTCCTCTCCATTTTGTGATCGATGACAAGGACTGGAATCCCAGTTATTAATAATGGAGGAGCTATAATTATTCTAAGGATGGGTACGAGATAATTACAAGCCATAAACCCAGCTTTCATATGCACGCACAGCTCCCTGCCCACGTCTGGCGGCACCAAAACCTCGCTGCAGACTGGAGGCACCCTGAAGCTCAGGACCTCCCCCTTGCCCCAACAACCTGCTGTGGAGCAAGTCCAGAGGAGGCCATGAAGCTGACAAGAGGACGGGAGCACCTTCCTGGGGAAGATCAGGCTGTGTGGAGACCTCACAGTGTCTGAAGGAAGCTGGAGAGGGGCTCTGTCAGGAGCTGCAGTGCCAGGACAAGCGGGAATGGGTACAAATGGAAATTTCAGCCAGGTGTCAGGGAGAAATTCTTCACTATGAGGGTGGAGAGATACTGGCACAGGCTGCCTAGGGAGGTTGTGGCTGCCCCTGGATCCCTGCAAGTGGCCAAGGCCGGGTTGGACAAGGTCTTGAGCACCTGAGTCTAGTGGGAGGTGTCCCTGTCCATGGCAGGGGGAAGTTGGGACCAGGTGATTTTTAAGGTCCCTTCCAACCCTCAACATTTTGGGATTCTATGAACAAGAGACAGCAGAGCTTTGCATGAGTCCCAGTGCCTTTCAATAAGATCCCAAACCTTCAGAACAGAGGAGTCAAGGTGAGATTGCAGCTCAGACTGCAAAACTTGCAGGGCCTCACCCTTCACCCTCCCAAGACTGAGGTTTGTCTGATGCTGCCCAACAGCCCCACATGGCTCTTAAAGAAAAGTCGTGCACCTTGGATGTGAGCAGCGCTTCCTTGAGCTGATTCCTGCAGTCCTCACCCAGCAGAGATGATCTGCCAAGCTCTCCCTCTGGCACAGAAGGCAGAGCACTCGTTGCTGTGCGGAGCTGCAGCTCTGCAGCACAGGCTGCTGCTTCTGCTGTGCTTTGTGTGGTGGATGGAGGCACCTTGGACGCACAGTCCAGCCCCGACGCAAACGGAGAGCGGCTGCTGCCGGAGATAACTGCGGCACAGCCCTCTCCTGGCACAGCAGGCAGTGTTTGCATCCCTCTGAACGGGGGGGTTTGTCCTTCCCTGAGCACAGATCATTAACCACTCACTGCTCCAGGAGGAAGATGCTGCACCAAATCCTTCTGTCCCTCTCCCCAGCCGTGCTTTCACCGCTCCGCGCTGGGCACAGGGATGAAGCTCACCCTCCACATTCCAAGGGCCGCGTCCATCCCGTGGAGATGCCACCTGCCCCACACACGTGAGGACATGAGAGCCAGCGAAGTGTCTGGAAGGGGAGGTCAGACCTGCCTTGCCCTGCCCCGCTGCCCTGCGTGCAGGGACGTTGTTGTAGGCACCTTCCAGCAGCCGGCGGCTGGCAGGAGCAGGTGGTGGAGGTGAGGGCTGACACCTCTCAGTGCTTAATCGTTCCCGTTGGTAGCTTTGTGAATGGCAGCCAAAAAGTGCCATAATTGCTGCAGTGACGCCTGCTAATGACTCGAGTTAGGTCTGGCAAGTAGTCAAAGGCAGGAGAGAAGAAGTAAAATCGCAGGAGCAGCATCTGAATTCCTGCCTTGGACCACTGCAAAGGAGAGCGGAGCAAGCCCAGCCTGAGACATGCAGTTATGGACAGGGAGGGACCAAGCACGACGGATGAGCAGAGAGAGATATTCCAGCACACTCATGCTTGCCCTTGGGAAGAGAACTGCACGAGAAAGGAGAAGTGGGAACAGAAAAACAAGCCCAGATTTTCAGAGCAGCTCAAAATCCTTTTTCTTGGGGGACTACGGTGACCCACCTCCTAGAGAATATCTTTCTACTCCAAAATCACCTCGAATCAGGGCAGCACAAGCGCTGGGAGAAGCAGGGTAGCTCAGCCCACTGCCAGCCCCAGCAGCACCTCCCTCGCACTGCACGTGCCTGGGGACATCCAGCCCACCCGCCGCGGCTCCCACTGCTCCAGCCTCGTGGCCATGGGAGAGCCGTTCCCAAGGAGCAATCCAGCCCCTCCTGAGCTCCCAGCACGCTCCTCCTGATTATGTATCTGTTTCTGAATGTTAACAAACAGTCGGCAGCAGCTGATTGAGTGGGTTATTAGCAGAATGAAGACAGATGGTGGAGGATTAACTCCAAAGCGTCTTTATTGCGCGGCCGTCACCGCAGACAGCTCTCCCTCTCCCTCTCCCTCTGTCTGCGACTGTCACCAGCTCCATTCCACCCCACAGCTCCCAGTGCACACCAGAGCATGAGCCCAGCACGAGACGAGCCCGTCATCAATCGCAGCAAAGGGATGAGCGCAGAGCAGCCACGCTGGAGCTGCGCCTTCCCGCCCCCCAGCCAAATTCCACCCCCAAACCCGGACTTTGCCTTCCGAGGGCTTTAAAGAGTGAGAAGTGGTCGCACCTGATACGGCACAGCAGTGCGAGGGCAGTGCCCAAACCGGGTTTGCTGTGCCCACCACGTGGTGCCTGACAGCTGGGAGAGGCTCCAGCACCGCCCCTGGACCTGTCTGATCCCTGCACAGAGAGTGAGGAGAGGAACTGACGGAACTGACGTGGGCAGAGGCACGTCCACGGACACCGACCTCGGCTCCTCATCCTGGGCCCCAGCTCAGCTGGAAGAGCCACATCTGCAGCCAGCTGTGCTAATGGACATCACCCCTTGCCAGCTGGTAACAAACAGCACAACGGCACCACAGACCCGTGCTGGGCATCTCTAACCCACATCCATTTCACCCCGCTGGGAGAGGTTGCCAAACTGGTCTGTGAGCATCCAGCGTGGAACTTCTCTGTGAGGACAGCCAAAAAAAGCCACGTTCACAGAATCACAGAACATCCTGAGGTGTGAGCGACCCACCAGGATCATCCAGTCCAACCCCTGGCCCTGCACAGACACCCCAACAATCCCACCCTGTGCCTGAGAGCGGTGCCCCAATGCTCCTGGGGCTCTGGCCTCAGGGCCGTGGCCATTCCCTGAGGGAAGAACCCTTTCCCAACGCCCAACCTAAGAAATGATTTTCCATCAGTAAATGATTCTTCCATGCTGTCAAGGCCTCCAGCTCTTGTGCCTGTCTACCCCCAAGCCATTGCAGATGTCTCCAGTAAATGACAGGAAGGTTCTAATGGTCCCTGCAATCACCTGTTTCCTCCAGGATGGAAGAAATCTCCCACACCTCTTATCATCCCACTGCCCCACTGCCCTCCTGTGCTTTCAGTTCCTTCAGCTCCCCTGTCATTATTAATTGGGCTGCTCTTCTGCCTCTTTTTAAAAGTGGGAAAAAGCTCTCACTTGGCACATATACAAAAGAGGAGCTGCTCTCTCTCCTCACCCTGGCCCAAAGAGTCTGCCTCAGGCACCTTGGGCAGGAAATTCCTCACCAGACATCTGACCCCACCCCAGCTCACACACCATACAGTGTGGATCTGCACTGCAATCCACCAAAACCCTGGGAAGCTGGATGTCTGCAATTGTCATCTGGAACTGCTTCTAGTGAAAACATAAGTCCTAGGTGGTCTTTGTAGCCATGGAAATCCCCCTGACTTTTGTTTTTGGCAGATTGTACCTTTAAACATAATGGCCCTGCAGCCTGCAGGGGCCAGAAACTGGCTGCATGTCAGGCAGGAACACTTTGTTCCCTTTCCCTCACAAAAGCTTTACTTTTGGCCTTTCATGTGTCTTTGTTCTCTCCACACAAAGCCACGCTCAGCCTGAAAAGGGGGCTCACTTCGGAGGCGGACGCGGGCTCTGAATCCATCAGGGGACCAGAGCAATCCCAAAGGACTGGCAGGGTGCCCAGGGTCCTGCCAGCTCTCCAGCACCCCGTGAGCATCCCCAGGGGCTGGGCACAGCCACAGGCAGCCGGATCAAGAGGCTTGAGGGACAGGAAGGTACCGAGAGGGAGGCTGCACCTTCTCACAGCACTCGTGTCCCAAGGGGCAGCCCCTTCCCATTAAAAACATCCTCTAATCAATGTTTAAAGAGCGTGTGGTAATTAACAAGCACGAGGTGAAGTCTTGTGAAGTACTTTCCCCATGTCATCAGCTCAGTATCAGGGCTCCTGGGAGTGTGAAGGAACCTTTGATCTTCTGACGGGTATTTGAGCCATAAACTCGCCTCCATGAGAGTTTTACTCCATGGAAACAAACTCACCTTTTACTCTAATGGAAAAAGGCTTCCTGCAGGAGCAGACACCCCCACTAACTGCTGCCAAAACCCCATCCCACGCAGGGAAAAGGAATCATGCAATAGTTTGAGTCAGAAGGGACCTTTCAAGGTCACTCAACCCAATCCCCCTGCAGCGAGCAGGGGCACCTTCCTCTAGACCAGGTTACTCAGAGCCCCATCCAGCCTGACCCTGGATGTTCCCAGAAAAGGAAGAGCAGTAGAGCAAGAGATCGCTCCCTTTGCCCAAATTATTTCCAATCAGAGCCCCTAAAAATGGTTAAATCCACATGTGGGTCAAGTTTCCAATTCCCAGAGTGACCTCACAGAAGCCAAACTCTCCATGACACCTCCTGGAGACCCTCCCATCCCACAGGGCTCTGGGCTTCCTTCTCTCATCCAGTATTAATCAGAAGCTGCTGCACCAGGGTTGGCTCCAGGAAGAGAAGCTACCAGAAGCAAGGATGCCACTTCTTCTGAGCATAAATAGTTTTTGTTTAGTTATTATGCTTCATAATTATTTATGATATTTCTATGGATTAATCAATGCTCATAAAGTACGTGGAGAATGAGTGGAATGCAAAATAGGGAAATTTTAGCAGGAGTTTGAAGAGCAGTGCAATGGCGACTCCGCGAGCTTCAAAGCACTGGAAACTGGGATTCTGGAAATGTCATGGTGACCACTGCCCACTACCACCAACTGGAATAAAAAGAGTAGATGCAGCAATTGCTGCAAGAGCTTCCCGTGTGACAAATCCTTCCCGTAGGAAAAGACAGTGGGTTTTGGATGTATGGAGCTACGGAGCTCCTGCTCTTCTCTTGCAGCTTCACACGGGGGGATCCCCACGTCCACGCCCTCTAAGAAGTTCCAGAGATCAGAGGGGCAGCAGGATTTTCTCCTGGGTGGGAACAAGAACCCAGCACATCCCTAGAGGTGAGGCCCCTCACAATGAGACTGCTAAAGAGGAAGAAGAAGAAGAAGAGAAGGTGAGGGAACTGCTCACCTTCAGTCATCCTGCGGTACTTCTCCTTGTACATGAACCCCAGTACTAGGCAGCATCCTCTTCCCGGGAGCCCCAGTTCTGCAAGAGAAGAGAGCGCGGTGTTAGACTGGGCTGGGGACAGGAGCAGGCACCTGGGGATGCTGCAGGGAGCAAATCCTGCTGGAGACACCCTTCGGGAAAAGCACCAGCGAGGTGGGCACGTAGCTGAAGTCTTTGGTCAGCCTCACAGAGCTGAGCTTGGCTGCGCCCCAAGCCAGTGTGTCTAGAGGCAGGAGGGTGGGTGACCATCCCCTCCCTGGCCTGTCCTTAAGCACTCCTCTATTCCAAGAGAGGGAATGAGCTGCATCTTCCTCCACAGCAGCGTGTTGCAACAACAGGAATCTTTTATCCCCTTCTCCCTTAGTGGGCAGCAAAGTGAAACAGGAAATGGCCCTCAGGAGGGAAGAAAATTCTGGCCTGAGGAATCTTGCTCTTTAGAAGCAAGCCAGTGACCCTAGGAGCAGGAGAGTGCCAGAGTCTGAGGAGGCACAGGCCTTTGATGCCTTGATTTGTTAACGGGGCTTTTTGACTCTTGGTAACAAACACAGAGATCTGAGCGTGGGTTTTTCCAGAAGTAGGCTGCGAGCACAGGCGCCGTCCCCGTGCGCATCTCAGAGCGGCAGAGAGCTCTCGTTCTTCAAACAAATTCTCCCGTGTCACAGTGCAGAAAATTAAGGTACCATGTCCCCAACGCTGCCTGAGGACCTGCAGAGCTCCTCGGGGGCTTCTGTGCTCTGCAGAGCCCCGCTGATCAAAGCCCCTTTGATGTTTACTTAATGTGGCTGTGGACTCTGCAGAGCCCCCTCTGCCGAAGAGGGAGCGCTGGGAAGTTGTGCCGCGCACGGGAGGGGAGGGCGGCGGAGCAGGAGCGTGGAGAGCGCAGCGGTGGCTGGAGAGCGGAGCAGGAGCTGCCTGGCAAACCTGGCTTTCAGTGCCACGAGGCAGACGTGGGCTTGAATTGCAGATCTGGATCGCGTCCAGAGGAAGAGGGAAGTGTGATGTGATGTGATGTGACGAGCAGGGAAGACCCCCAGATCCACGCGGGTATAGACCCAGATACAGAGAATCCCTCCCTAAGGGTGCTCGCTGCCGTGGCATGCCAGCAGAGTGGTTACATCCTCCTCTTGTGCACAGTATGAGGCAGAATTTGAGCCTAAAACTAGAAAAAAACCAGACTTCTCTCGATGCCTCAGGGAACTCACGAGCCCAGTTAAAGCACTTCCTCTAACATCATACAGGGCTCCACCTTGCAGGAGGCTCCTGGTCCTAAGGCTCCCACCAGGGAGGAACCAGCTAATGACCAGAACAAATCACACGGGATTGCAATCCCACTGAGGCTGATGCTCAGACAAAAGAAAGTCTCTTGAGATACTCAGAGTAAGCTGAAATTTAATTGCTCCCCTAAATCCGCCTTGCCCTGGAGGGAATGCCCCAGAGAGAAACAGGCGTCTCCAGAATGTGACTCACTTCACCTCTCACGATGTCTTTGGGGGTGCTTGTAACGCTCCCATCGGCCTTACAAGGCGGTGACTAACTCAGGTGAAGATGTCTAAAGATCGGGGCGGATGAATCAACCACCAGAACTCTCGGTGGTTTCTTGAATTAACAGGAAGGGGTAATGAGCAACCATAGTGCACCCCCGATGGTGGAAACCAGTTCTCTCGCTGTGCAGGACAGAGATAACGCCCTCCAACACGGTCTGCAGGAAATGCACAGCCACAAACACTCTCAGAAAGGTGTAGGCCTGCAGGGTGCTGGGTGCCTGTGACTGCAGGGACACCCAGCTCAGGCCGCCTCCCTGAGCCCTGCCGGATAAGGGGAATTGATAAGACCTCGCTGCCCTTGGGGGGGTTTCCGTGCAGGATCCTGCGGGGACACACACTTCATGTGCCCAGCAGAGCCTGCCCAGAGCCTCCAAGGCTGACTGTGCAGAGGCAGCAAAGCAGGTGAGAGCCTTTATGTCTTTATTGATAGGAAAACAAAATGCCATCGATTGCTATTGAGCCTCCGACGAGCACCGAGGTATCAAAGTAATTAAAACAACACAATTAGATTAGCGTCAGACAAGGCAGCAGAGCCCACGGCGGAGCTGAGCAAGCCAGCACTGCTCTGACTCAGACGTGCACACGGGGGCCTCTGTGTGGAGGCTGGCTGGGTTTTCCTGGACACAGACCTGGAATGAGGGGGGCTGCCACCCCCTGCACACACCGTGAGCACAAACAGCACCAGGATCATGGAATGGTTTGGGTGGGAATAGACCTTAAGGACCCTGCCATGGGCAGGGACACCTTCTACTGTCCCAGGCTGCTCCAAGCCCCGTCCAGCCTGGCCTTGGGCACTGCCAGGGATCCAGGGGCAGCCACAGCTGCTCTGGGCACCCTGTGCCAGGGCCTGCCCACCCTCCCAGGGAACAATTCCTTCCCAATATCCCATCCAGCCCTGCCCTCTGGCAGTGGGAAGCCATTCCCTGTGTCCTGTCCCTCCATCCCTTGTCCCCAGTCCCTCTCCAGCTCTCCTGGAGCCCCTTTGGCCCCTGGAAGGGGCTCTGGCGTGTCCCTGGAGTGTCCACCTCTCCAGGTGAGCACCCCCAGCTCTCCCAGCCTGGCTCCAGAGCAGAGGGGCTCCAGCTCTGGAGCATCTCCATGGCCTCTCTGGACTCTCTCCAGCAGCTCCAGGTCCTTCTGATGATGGTGGCCCCAGAGCTGGGGGCAGCAGGAACTGCAGTGTCCTGGGACAACAATCCCACCACTCAGGTGTCCAGCTCTCTCCTTCCCCTTGCAGTGAGCAAAAAGCTCCCAAAAAGGGGGTCGTGGGCAGGGGCTCCAGCCCCAGGCAATGGCTGTGCTGCCCAACAGGTCCCAGGCCCAGCTGAGCCCTCCGAGAGGGAGGGAGGCTCAGGCTGAGCTGGATCCCAATGAAATGTGGGTTCTTGGCCCTCTGGAGCCTGGCTCAGCAGGCTGCTGTGGGTGCCTGGCTCCCGTTTGCCTCCCTAAGGGGTGCTATAATTAACACTTATAAACCACTTTGATATCCCATGATGAAAGGCGCTGTACAAAAGCACTGCATTATAATAATTCATACCATAAATTTGTGAGAACATGCAAAAATCTTTATAGCTAAAGGCACCTTTAAATACTTGAGAGTTCCTTTAAAAGGTAAAATACTTCAGGATGACTCTGCTGCCTAAGGATGTCTCACCATTTTGGCTTTTAGTGGCTACCTAAAGCTAAAATAGTTAAGCAGACACCCAGCATTTTAAATGTCTTGGCTTTAGGGGGGCTGCTGAGACACACCAAAACCAGAATGTTTTAACCCTTGCATTCCCATCTCCCCCAGATCAATCCCATCCATTTCCTTGTGCTGACAATTGAATTTCTCAGCAGGGTGAAAGGAGTTACAGCTGAAGGTGATCATCCCACACACGGGAGCTGAAGTATCCTGGCTGGAAAACGCACAGTAGAACCGTGGTTTCGACTCTCTCAGAAGCACCTGCATTAATTCACCCCCAAACTGGCAGAAGAGCCACTCACTGGGCAAAGCAGGAGCAAATTCAAATCATGAATTGCCAGTGACAACGAAGCAAAAGCCAATTAAAAGAAACAAGACCTCGGAGTCTTGGAGAAAGGGATCCTCAGCCTGGGAAAGATGTTCAGGAAGAAAGATCTCTCAGTGCTGGCCCAAGCTCTGGATTCCTCCTGCTTTCTCCTCAGTTCTTTCATTGTATGGGATGTCTTTACTCAGTTTGAAGGCAATTCCTTCGCTCACCACTGAGGAAGGGAAGGAAGTATCCGATCACCGGTGCACTAAAGGCTAAAGCTGTGAAACTGTAATAAGGGTTTATTAACACAATCATAATGTGTACTATTGTGTAGCTGTATCCCACCAGGAATGA
This sequence comes from Oreocharis arfaki, assembly GCA_013398015.1. Taxonomy (NCBI): domain Eukaryota; kingdom Metazoa; phylum Chordata; class Aves; order Passeriformes; family Paramythiidae; genus Oreocharis; species Oreocharis arfaki. The sequence continues at coordinate 28,285 of VZRR01000731.1, read as the reverse complement.
TAATAAATGTTTAATAGCCCAATATTACCTGTTTAATAATTTTTCAGCTCACCCTGTCTAATTGCAAGTTTATTAAAGAACGATAAACTTTATAATCGTTGTAAAGGCATAATTGCATTCCATTGCTTATTTAATATTGAGCTAATGATATTACAACTAAGTTATATTTTCCCATACATATTAAATATCAATTAGCTGGTTTAAACTATTGATTTGTATTTAATTAACTATGCTATTATATACCAATTAAACTCTTATAAGAGAAGCAGAAACAGCTGGTCTCTTAAATTAAATTTTTAAAACTTTGTATTAACATAAATCTCACATTTCCATTTTCTCATGTTTTCCTTCTACAGTGATGGCAATTTGTTACCTGTAAATATTTTTTCCAGTTGTGCGTTATATCCATGGATTTAACTCTACTCTACAACTCTTCAACTCCTAAAGAAAGGTTTTCTTTCTGGGATGGGGAATGGGCAACCTCCATGGCAGATATCCTACTGTCAGCGACACTGAAATGTGGGAACTGGGAAAGGCAGAGGGCTGGAAAAGCCTTATCTCACCTGGGGATCCCAAAGGCAAAGAACTCAGCTGGGAGCTCTTCAAAGAGCACAAAATTCTCCAAGGAAAGAAGCTCAACACCTTCCTCAGCTGGCCAGCGAGGTGATAGGAGAAGATTCTACATCACCGAATCTAAGAGATTTTGGTTGTTGCACACTTCGATGGAGAAACCTCATCCTCCTGCTTAGAACCTTCCTGTCCTGGTGGGTACAGCTGCCTGCTGTGTGTGGATGCCTTGAGAAAGCAGCAATATGGACAGAAAATCCTGATCTCCCAAGGTTTCCCACGCTCTTGGCTTCACTGTATCCCAAAAGTTTGAAGAAACACGTGAAGGAGAACTTTCTTTGTTTTTCTGCATCCTGATTTCCAGGCTCAGAACCATCCCAAACATCCCCGTGGCCGCTCCTGCAGAGGACTCTGCCCTGGGCACCCATGGAGCACCTTTCCCTCCAAGTTCTCCTGCCATGAGTGCCGGGCCCGAGCTTCCTCCCTCGTCGTTTGCATCCACGAGCACTCCTGAGCCACCCCAACTCCTGCTGCAGCGCGGCCGAGAGCAAATGGATCCTTGGGCACAGAGTTTCTGTATTGCACTGAGAAGTCTGCAGAGCAATCCAAGATCCTCGAAGATGAAAAAAGCCGTGCGAATGCACGTTGTTATTAAATCTGTGCCTGGTTAATTTATAAAAATGTATTAAAAAACCAAAGAGGCTTCCCAGATGAGAAAATGGGCACATTACTGTTTGAAATATGAATGAAGCAGAGATCAGTGTTAAATGCCAGAGTGCTATTGTATTTTATTCTACAGCGCTCTGCAAAAAAGTTGCATTTATAAACCCATTTATTGTATTATGTACTCGCAAACCACCTTGTCATCCATTTATTGCACAAATAAAATCTTAAAAGCTGAGGATTAGTTGAGTGTGTCCCTGTGGGACCACAGCCTAACTTTAAAGAATCCATCAATGGAGGAAAACAGATGGAGCAGAGATGTTTGCCAGCTCATTGCTCCGAGATGGAAAACACAACTGGCTGTTCTCCCACAGCCTATGGACCTGGAGAGAGAGAAGGACATCCAGCAGGGCTTGTGGAAAACTGTCCCCAGTCAGGACCCAGTCCTGGTTGGAATTTGTCATTCCAGTCTCCTCTCCTACTGCTGTACGGGGTGAAGACCACCTTGGAGAGGACAGCTCAACTATGCACGGTGAGGGAAAACTCCCCAAAATTGTGTAGAACCTCTGTTGAGACCTAAATTTGCCTTAAACACCCCTGGAGAGGCACCTACCTGCATTTGGGAACAGCAACAGCACAAACCAGTGCCAGGGCTGTTGTCCCTGCTGGGAATTTCTGGTGCTGAAGGGTCAAGGTCTGGAAGATCCTTAAAACTTCTCTCAAACATTCTTTTGGGTTAAAAACCATGATGGAAAAAGACAGAAAAACTTGGATGTGCTGATTTTCTCCACGCCTCTTTCAACCCAGTAGAACACCGGAGTCTCCATAACCCAGGAGGAGATTCTCTGGGACAAACAACTTTGGACAGGCACATGCCTGGAGTACACTGGAATCCAGCTCTCGGGGTGCCTTGAAAGGCATCAGCACTGGAAGCTTCAAGAGGAAGAGCAGAGAAACACACAGGAGGCAGCTCTTCCCAGGAGCAAGCTCTGCCCTGGCACCAGACAATTAAAAGTTGCTTCTTAGCAGGAAATACAACTGGCAGAGGGGGAAAGAAAGAAGAGGGATTCGTGCTGCTGAGCAAAGGGAATGATATCCCTGTGTTCCCCGGCTAATGAAGGGAAAAGAGGCACCTCCAAGTTGTAACTCAGCGCTGGAGTGTTTTGAAGAGGTTTTTTTCCTCTAGTGGCAACACAGAGCCTTTGGTCCCTAAAGTTCAGAACTGAATCCGTCTGTATTCCCCACTCTCCTCCCCAGCCCTTCATGGCTGATGCACTTCTTCTGAACCTCTCACAAACATGTCCAATCTGGGGAGCATCCGACAAGTGAAGGAAAATCTTCACAAACCTCAAATCCAGTCATTCTTTGGACTATTTTTTTCCTGAAGTTAAGAAATCTGATGGAGCTGCAACAGGGAAAAACAATTCACCCCAGAGTAAGGCGGCTGTTGGTACTTGAACCTTCCCACACAAACAGCTTTCACAGCTTTGTGTGCTCAGGCACATGTTTTCGCTGGCCAAATTGTCCAAAATGCTTTGCTAAGGCCTTGGGGCAGCAAGTTCCACAGCTTAACTACACCTCACATGAAGGAAAAAGTGTTTTTCCCATATTTCCTACTGTAAAAGTCACAACTTCCACACAGGGTTTTATTTGAAAGAAAACCAAATAAAAGGTTGTGTAGAAACAATCTGTTTTCTTCACTGCTGAATATCAAACCCACTCCTGTTTGCACTGCTGAGAGCTGGGTCAGGTACCCCACACAGAGAGAGAATTCCACATCATCTGGCAAAAAACACACCCAGGCATCGGAAAAGGCTGCTGGGGCTGCCAATGATCCCAAATGCAAGAAACAGTCCCACGGGAATTTGGGTTGCACTTGCTGCCTCCATACCCCACTCCTGAAGGCCCCACTCCTGTGGGGTTGCTGTTTCCTTTCACAATCTCACAGGATGCAGGTGCAGCTCCAGCATTTTCCCCCAGGTCACACGAGTTTCAGAGTATTTTTCAGGAGCCTGGCCTGGCTCAGCCCCTCTGATGCTCCCGGCCTTGCTGCAGCCCCGGAGCTCGGATCCTCCTTGTGAGATTCCTGCATTGCTGGACCAATTCCGTGTGCTGGTGGCTCTGGCCTGCACTTCAAAGGCTTTCCAGGGAATTAATCAGCTTCACTGCAGCCCACTGTACCTGCTGCTCCAGCCAAGTCTTCAAATGTTCAGTTCCAATGCTGCAGGAAGGTCTGGAACAAACCTTCCAGGGAAATTTGAGCAACAGGCGAGCACCTGCCCATGCATTCCCCAGTCTTTGCTGGCATTTCCCCAGGTCAGCCCCTGAAACCAGGGCACATCACCATCCACATCATCCCACCAGCAAGGAGACAGGAGATCTGAACTGACAGGATTTGGTGATTCCAGGGAGGTGGCAGGGGACACACCAGGGCAGCCAGGGACACGCCAGGGCAGCCAGGGACGTGAGGACAGCCAGGTGTTGGGCACATCTGTCTTGGCCTCAGCAGCCCACACAGCTCCATGTGCTCCACGGAGCTCTTCGTGCCCCCTGGGACACGAACGGCGTGGGCAGGAGAGGGGAACAGGCAGCATCCCTTGCCCTGTCTGGCTGCTCCACCTCCTCCAGGAGTTCCTCTGCTCGAGCCGAGGGCTGGGATGGCCCCGGGCTCTCTGTCACTTCCCCCCATGCTCTGCTTGGCAGCTCAGCCCTGGACTGGCAGTGACTCGGGGCCCTGCCTGCACTGATGCCACCTTACTTCCTTCACCCACCTTCTTCCAGCCACCAAACCCAGGGGCTGCGCATTCAGCTCCAGACAGCAGAAAAGTGACCCCAGCCTCAGGGAGAGGAAAGGCTGGAGGACATGTATGAAACCCATCCCACCTTTCTGCAGCACCTCTTCCACTAAAAAAAGCTCTCCAGGGCAATAAAATGCCTTGATGAGGATAAGGAGCAGAGAGTGGAGAAGCCCCAGAGTACAGCACACAGGGCATGTGTGAATCAGGGTGGGCTGCAAGGGAAGGGGTGTTTGGGAGGTGGATTGAACTGGTCTAAAGCTGCGTTGAGCTTTTCCTGCTCCATCTCCAGTGATTGCATCAGGACGTGCTCCTACAAACCCAGAGGGCTTTCAACAGCAGGGATTGTGAGACTCTGAGACAGTCTAAAACCAGCTCAGAACAAAACTGACAGGGAGAAAGACACAAAATCCACGTATTTTGATTCCTTAAGAACACAGTGTTTTCTCTAAAGGCCTGATTTCACCGGGGCTTCTCATTTCACTGAAAGCCCTGCACTGTTCCTCGCTGCTGCTGAGGGACCCCTGCATGTCCCATCCCAATCCAAGCGACGCCAGCCACACACACAGCACGACATTATCCTGCAGCCTGGTGGGAACATCTCGTGGTGGAATAAACAACACTTCTTGTGCTCCCCTGGCACTCAGGGAGCCACATTTGCATGCAGGTCTAGAGTTCCACACAACAGCAGGAGTGTCCCTGCCTCACACTCTATCCAGAGCACCTTGTAAAAAACAAACAAACAAACAAACAAAGCCCCCTAAAGGTGAAAACCCAACAAAATAAAACAAGCCAAGCTCAGCTGGGAGGAGAACATGGCAATGGAAACACTTTGCAATAAACCCTGGAAGTCCCCACGCTGCTCTGACAGATTGTGGATAAGCTGGAGAGAAAAATAATAAAAATAAACCCACAGCACCGTAAAGGTCACATCTATAGCCGTGCTCTGGATCAACAATGGCTCCTCACTCCTCCCACCTTGGACGTGTTGCTGCCTAAGCCATCCTTTTGACAAGTCCGGGAAGATGGGCAGCAGCACAGGGAAGCACAAAGCTCTGCCCTCGGAGATGTGCTGGGATCACAGCTTTCCTCTGCCTGACCTCAGTCACTGCCTTCAAGCCCATGTGCCCCAGATCCAGAGAATCTCAATGCCCAGCTGCTCCAAAGGTTCCACGTGCTGGACACCCCGAGAAGAGCCCGGCTCCTCCAAGGCGGACGAGCTGTGGTCGTTCCCTCCCGTCCGGAGGCAGGGAAAGCCCTGCAGCGGCGCCCCGCTCTCCGTGCACACACACGACAGCCCAAGCAGGGATCCCTGCTGTCCTCCTATTACTGGGAAATCACACCCCAGCCTCACGAGCTCCATTACTCCTGTGTATCGTATAATTAAATTCTATTTGCTGGTTACCTCACAGCACGGCTGCAATTCTTCCGCGTCTGAGGCATTTAAAAAATATTTCTGATCTTCAGCTTCTATTTCATTTTTCCTCTCCTTGGCAACTCTCAGCCGTCTCTTTTAGCTGCCTTCCCGCCTGTGAGGTGGGAAGGGGCAGGAGACCTGCTGTGACCAGTCCATGCTGTGCTGTCTCCTCTCCAAGATGAAGGAGATCGGTGACGTGAATGTGTTACCTTAGGGCAGACCCACTGCACAGGTTAATCCCCGTTTCCTCCTCAGATATCCAAACTTAATTTACCTCCCAGGAATTTGAATGGGAGCTGAGGTACCTAAACAGCTCGCGGAACCTCGTGGTGGTGTCGCCAAACCCTCACGGATGAGTAGCAGGCCAAGGAGCAGCAGTTCCAGGTTAATCCCAGTTGGAAGTGCATCTGCTGTAGTCCCTCCTCCTTCCCTTCTGTTCAACCTTCCTGGAAGAGCTGTGGTGCTAAATGGAAGAGGCAGCGTGAGAACAGGCCCCAGCCCTCCACCAGTTACAGAGAGGGGGAGAAAGCTCTAAGATTTAAGGGATTATCTCATCACCACATCTCCGTCCCTTTCTGCTTTGATTGAGGCATTGAGGTTTAAGTGCCCTGGCAGGGAGGCCTCTGGCCACGCTCAGCAGGAGGAGAAAGAAAATTGAGTGGGCGAATCTCAGGCTGTGGGAGGCTGATTGCTGCCCTGTCCAGACCACGTTCCTTCCATGTCCCAGTGGGAGCAGATTCGGTCCCACCACGAGGAACAAATCCATCACCCAGGCCAGGCAGGCGTCTCCAGCAGTGGCCCCAGGCTGGGCTGCTTCAGCTCCTGCCCGGCCAGAGAGGACACCACAGACACTGAGCATCCACGACAACTTCAGCCTGAATCTTCACTCCTGTGATATTCGTGTCTCATGACCACCCCTCTCCCCTTTTCGAGCCTTTTCAGTTTCCTGACTGACCTGAAAACTCAGGATTTCTGCACCTGCTCCCACTAGCTGGATCTTCCTGCTGCAAACGCTCTGCTAGCGATGCTCAGCAGCCTCAGCTAAATCCTTGTAGCTGGCACCACGTGAAACCCTCCCTCCTCCTCTACAGGTGCAACCAGCACAGGTGAGGGGTAGGAAGGTAAACCAGGGAAGATGGGAGAGACCAAAGCATGCACACACTGCAGGGATCTCCCCTATCCCACAGCAGGGATCTCCCCCATCCCACAGCAGGGATCTCTCCCATCCCACAGCAGGGATCTCCCCATCCAGCAGCAGGGATCTCTCCCATCTCAC